>JBBJLR010000133.1:20823739-20866574 GCA_037577145.1 Brachypetersius gabonensis | reverse complement strand
CCTGTGATCAGAAAGTCTGGGTTCGATTCCCAAGACCGCTAGGCACCACTGAGGTACCCTGAGCAAGGTACCGTCCCCACACACTGCTCCCCCTGCTTCACTTGGTGAATGGGTGAAATGCACAGGAAGAATTTTGTGCTGTTCACACTCTGTGATGTGTTCCCGTAAGACCACATTGTCACTTTCAGTATATAATTTTTTATATATTCAAAAATAATTTCTTGACACACAAGCTTTATTGGCAGTCATAGGCAGTTATACTACAAGGCCTATGTAGGCAATTGCCTGGGGATGAGATTGCTCATTCGTCAAAGGGATTTGTTTGTCCGGTAAACAAAATGAAACCTACACCCCCACATAGACTAATGAAACCACCACCTGGTACACAAATGCAAAACCTAGTCCAGCACTAAGTCCACCACATTTACAGTGTAAGGTGGTGCTTAGACAATGCCTTTATAAACACATTTAAAATGCTGGATGACTGACTAGAGAGGAAGTATCATCTGGTCAGCTGATGTATGGCTTGTTATTTTTCTTAAATGAAACATTAAGCACGTTGCATAGGCAAGGGAAGCACTTTTTAACGGCATGTGGAACACTGTTTCATAGACAAAAATGTACTTGAGAGAGGCTGGACAAGTGTGAAAGTCCCCGAAGTTTGTGGAAAAGTACATTTAAACACAGCTCTGCTGTTTGCATGTGCACACATTACCTGCTGGTGTGATGGGCTTCATAAGGCGGTTCAGTTGAACATTCCACTGTTTGATATAGTGGGCTTTAGAGTGGTGCTCTGATATTTTCTGCACAAAGAGCAAAAGGGAAAAATCAAAAAGCTGGAAGAACAATTCCTGTGATGTTTCTACAAAAGAACAACTTTATTTTAGTGTTACATCTATGATCTTTTTTTCATACCTCTAGGCTTTGATGGGTCGCTGCTGTTCCTGTAGGAGGATGTGCAGGGGTGACGGTTTGCTGGGCTTTATAGGATGGAGCAGGCACATAAGAAGATGAGGCAGAGGGCAGGCTATGTTCTTTATCCTTTAGGGGCTCCAGCAACTCCTCCTGGCTCTTCTCTGCAAGAGCAAGTGTCTCCAGTTGTTTTTGGAGAAGAAGCAACTCAGCTACCTTACTTTGCTCCCTCTCAAGCTGCCTGTGACACACACAGAAATTACAGTAATTGAGTAATGCTGCAGATAAAACTGTTTTTAACTTAATCAGTAATCAAAAGGGATTTTCTCGGTCTTTCGCCATCAGTGCAGATAGCTTTAACAGGTGCACTCTGCTCCCAAAATTGTTCCCAAAAGAGTTCTGAAAGCTTGTCAGAAGCTCTCAAGCCTAATTAGTTTCTAAGGTGTAACTAGATAGTTGGTGCTCTACTGGATGAATTACTTTTCTGTAGCACCAGTCTGAGGCAGACCAGTGTTGCAGCTGTAGTTCATACTAAAAACAGAAATTTGCCATTTCCACAGAAAAGCAGGTTAAAGTAGAACACATCGCTGCTAATTCGCACGTGTGCTTGTTCTCAGCAGGTACTTTGTAGATGTTCTAAAGTAAGTAAAGTGCTCACAGGTGCAGGGAGGTCTGTCTTCACCACCAGGGTTGGGAAACACTGGTTTTAAGAGTTAACAGGTTTGTGTTGTGTGGTCATTGGAAAACTGACTTAATTGTAAATGCTTGTCTAGTCTATAAAAGAAAGAGATTGTGTTACCTCTCAAGCTCATGCCGTGCTTTCTCCTCCTCTAATAGGGCCTGACTCTGCAGGTTAATGGCCTCCTCAAGCTTCTGCTGAGTGAGCTCCATCTCCAGGATCCTCTTCTTCTGCTGCTGTACCTTATTTTCCATTTTAGCCAGTTCAGCAACCATGTTCTCTCTGGCCTAGGCAACAGTCACCACATCACAAGTTTTGAAAACTTATTCTAATGAGTGCAAAATGCATTGACACAGTGATGTATTGATTTTATCTAGAACCTCATATGCTGGATAGTGATCTTTACAAATTAATGGAGGTAAAAAGGAATTATATTAAAAATAAGGTAAGGCCAAGAAAAAATATATTGATTGTTCTGAAAAAGTCATTAAATAATATGTCTGGTATCTTACAGCTTTAGCCTCCTCCACCTGTCTCTCCAGCTCTTGCAGCCTCTTTTTCTGCTTCTCTTTATCCCGTGCCTCCACATCTTTGCGCTGTGCCTCCTTTTCCAAGTGTTGCTAAGACACACATGCGCAGGAAAGATGTAAAAATGCAATCACATTGTATAAAGCAATTTCCTCTGGGATCAATAAAGTTTTCTGCACAGACCGCCAGAGACACAGAGACAAGAACAGTAAAACATAGAAAATCCAAATAAATCTAATAAAAAGCTCAACATAAAATACATTACGCTATAAACACAAATGCTAGTGTAAATATAATAGACATGTAACTCACATTGAATTACTAATAACACAGATGGTGGTTAGGAGTATACTGACATCAGTAATACTGACATGTAGTAGTGATATTTTATATGGTAAGATGTTGCACATAATGAAATGACTGTTGAATTGTTTGCTAAAGAATTGTAATTAAATCTAACCATAACTCAATCGAATAACCAAACACAAAATGTGTCATCATCTTCCCCTCTTACCTGGATGATGTCTATGATCTCTACGTCCGGCTCCTTGCTCTCTGCCTTTCTATGTGTCTCGGAGGCAGGCTTCTCCACCTCAGCAGGGGGCTCACTCTGGCTGCTTTGTCTGCTCTTAACCTTCTGGCTGCTGCTCTGGTCGCTTTGAGTGCTCTGAACACTCTGGCTGCCGTTTTGGCTATTCTGTCTGCTTGGGCCGCCCTGGCTGCCACTCTGGCTGAGTTCCCGCATCTCTCGCCTGCGCAGCTTCAGCTCCTGATGCAGGGAGATCTTCCCCTCTGCCTTCAGCCGGAGAGCTGTCTGCAAAGCTGAGGAGCACTTACAGTAATCACAGCAGCACAGGACACACCGAGCCAAACACACTCCACACATTAACATCAGGAAAAACCACTAATCGCCTAAGAACTCTCACCTTGAATCCAGTCTACTCTCAGTTTCTGGTCTGGAGCACTCATTTCATATGTTCTGCCTGGAGTCTTTACACAGAACAAACAGCGTTTCCCTTCCTTATCAGGGATCGTCTGGCAGATACAAAACACAAAGCAAGCTGTCATGCTTTTTAAAGAAAAAAAAAACAAAAATAAGAACGTCTAAGGCTGCAAGCCAGCAAGCACTTCATATTAAACCAAAATTTCTGTATAACACCTGCTTTTCAACCCATAGGCTAAGACTGGAAGAATTCCGGCAGTTTGGTAGGTGAATTTTTTAGTGTAATGGCCAGTCTTATGATATCAATTAAAACACATACTTAAAGGATAAAATTCTGTAGCAGAACACTGAATCACTCAGACTCAGCACTTTATTAAAGTCACTGAAGATTATTTTGGTGCCAGCTAATTCAGATGGATAGATTTGTATTTTGACTTATGTCATTGATATTCAGTTGAAGTTCAAGTTTATTGTCATGTGTACAAAGTACAGTGTACAGAGCATAATGAAATTCTTACTTGAACAGCCCCTTCACAGATAGAACATAGAGACATAAAAGACATTAAAGACATGAAAGACAAGACAGTGCAGTGATAATGACTAGTCACTTGTTGAGTTGTATAATATGTCCTGAGTCTCCTATTCAGTAAAAGAAGTGGGTTAGCATACATAGTTTCATTTAAAGAAGAGTGGTTTGTATGGAATGGCCTTGCTGGAGTCCTACACAGGTTACACACCTCTACCACACAGCTCCCATCCAGCTGCACCTCCCCTTTCTTCTCCTTCTGATCTTCACTGACATAGTAGACTGTGATGCCAGGTTTCAGCACGAACCAGCGCTCCTGCCAGTTCCTGCGCACATGTCCCTTTTTTAACATGTAACCCTGTGAGAAAGAGGTCATTAAAAAACAAAACATTAGTTTATACTCATATAATAACAATAAAAATAAGAAGAGAATGTGATGAATACGCCAAGGTGTTTCGTTACTCTTTAATAGAAGTGCATGATTCATCACAGGGTTAGGAAAGAAAATGCAAAAAATATCACATACAATGACAGACTACTACTATAAATTATAGTATACAGTGTTTGTAACAACCAGATTAACAAAACAACTCTCATGAGTAATAAAAATCACTCATGTAATTATAACACATGCTGTTGCTGCTGCACATCTGTAAGCAAGCAATCTATCTAACTATACGTCGGTCACCTTCTTCAGCACATTGTGGTACATCTCCATGAAAACTTCATCCAGGGCCAGGCTGAAGGCCGCCTTGCTGTCTACCTGCAGGAGGCATCCTGCACTCAGCTGCTCCAGGAACACCCACACAGACAGGCCGTCCTGCAGAGAGGGCTCCTTTAACAGCAGGGCCTCCAGTAGCCTCCCATCCCACTCCTGGCCCATTGCTGCGGAGACCTTCTTTAGCAGGTACTCCAGCTGAGGCCACAGATGCAATTTGTAAGTGAGGCATAAATGTATACAATTTTTAAAAGAGAGAAAAAATACAACAATGAATTCTAGAAAGATCAATCTTACACATGGAACTATTTACAACTGTCTTTTTAGATGCACATTTTGCACAATAAGCAACAGTAACAGCAAATTGCTCTAGAGATCTGGTAGATCAAAATCAGGAGAGCAAGAGTAATCATCAGGAAGCCATTTGACTCTATGTCTTATTTTACCCTCCTCAAACTTCCTTCCTACAACTGCTGTTGAATGAGATGAGTCACACATCAGCCCTCGCTTTCTCTGACCTTTTGCAATAGATCTGCATTACACTACATTTTACATTATACTAAGTGTCTCAATTTTTGGTAGAGAAAAGGGGAAAATAAATCAATTAATAATTAAATCGAGTTAGCTTACAGTTACCTAATTTTAGCAAAATTATCCACATTACGTTTTCAGCGAGTCTAACAGCAAATTTCATGAATTTATAGCCACATGAACAGATGCTGGAGATGATCTGAGGTTAGAAGATTAACACTTACCACTGCTTGGTAAATAAAGTTTATCATACAGTGTTTGATGTTTATCACTATCATTAGCAGTTTCTCTCTCTTTCTCACAAACGCCCACACACCCACAAACCTCAGGCTGGATGATGACGAGAGGGTAGCGGTCCTCAGACAGCAGATTAAACAAGCAGAAGAGTTTGAAGCAGTCTCTGTTTGAACACAATCCTTGTAAGACACTGGGCTTTAAATTCTTCTTAGCAGTCATCGTCCAACACAGGTCATCAAATATCTCCTTGTTGAATGTGCCCTCAATGGCCTAATAGACACACAGAGTAAAGTCAGTATCAGATTCATGAACACAAACATATCAGCAATAAAGTAATGGCAATTAAGTAATAAGCCATCTCATGAAACATGTACACTATATGGATAAAAGTATTGGGACACACCTGTTTTTCAGGGTTTGGGCAAGGCCCCTTCCTTCCAGTGAAGGTCAATCTTAATATTTCAGTATACCAAGACATTTTGGACAATGTTATGCCTCCAAATTCGTGGACACAGTTTGGGAAAGAACCTTTTTTATTCCAGCATGACTGTGTCCCAGTACACAAAGCATGGTCCAAAAAGACATGGTTAGATGAGTTCGGTGTGGAAAAACAAACCCAGCACAGAGCCCTGACCTCAACCCCATCCAAAACCTTTGGGATGAACTAGAACAGAGACTGCAAGCCAGACTTTCTAGTCTCAACATCACTGCTTATATACCAAAAAAGACTTCCAACAGCTGTAGGGGAACAACTCCATATTAAAGTCTATGTATTTGAATGCAATGTCATTAAAGTTCCTGTTGGTGTAATGACCAGGCTTCCCAATACTTTTGTCCAGACAGTGTATCATTAGATCTTTTATCATCTCAGGAATGGAGACTTTAGCCTTGAAACATCCACTGTAATGATATATAAATTACTTCTGTTTTGGATGTTAAAAGTCAAGATAAACCAAATTATTGTGAAAATTATAGGTGTGGAGAAGCAACAGTCTGAACCTCTTTCTGCAGCATGTATTTTAAAGCATATAAGGCCACACCCACTTTAAAGCCTGAGGATTTTATGAAGACTTGCGCTGTGTCCGAAATCGCGCACTTGCGCACTTTAGTGCACGATTTTTAGTGCGTAGTGCGCTCACACTGAAAACCAAGATAAATTCAGTGCACTGAAAGTACCCGGCGGCAAACAGTGAAATACAAGCCCAAGCGGAGGCAGCTGGTTCGTATAAATGTAAGTAACGTTAATAAAATTATTTTACTGATGTACACAGTGGTAAAACCGGCAGATATTTTGGCGGCTGGAGAATTGCGAGCAAATGTTAGTCCGTCACTTCTGCTAAGTGCGAAACGTTAGTGTTCCGTTTAGAACAGCACTGACCCGCAGCAGTGCGCACTACAGAAGGCAGTGTGCATTGCGCACTACGCACTAAACCTCAGTGCACTGACGTAGTGCGCGGTTTCGGACACAGCTAAAATATAAGGCCAAAAGTGTTTCAGCCACACTCATTGATAACAGGTGTACAACATTAAGGACACAGCTATGCAGTCTCCATAGACAAACACTGTTAGTTGAGTTGGTATACTGAAGAGCTCAGTGACTTTATACGTGGCAAGTTATAGGATGGCACCTTTACCACAAGACAGCTTGTGAAAATGTGACCCTGCTTAATTGAAACCTGTCAACACAAAGTTCTATTTCTTTGAAATGGAAGCATCTATAAGTGTAACAACAGCTAAGAGCTACCACAAAGTGGTAGAATATGCAAGAGCACAAAGCTGGCATTAAAGTGCATGGCGCTTGATTATCACTCATTATCTGTTTCACCACTCAGTACAGAGCTCCAAACTGCCTCTGCAGACTGCGTTGAGAGCTGCATAAAATGGGTTCCAATGCCTGAGCCTCGGAACATGCACACAAGCCTATTATATTCATTATATGCAATACCCTTATGTGGTAGTCTAGATGAATCTGGGCTTGAAAGATGCCAGGGAAACAGTACCAACTGTTATGTATAGTGCCCACAGTAAAGATTGTTTGGGAACTAATAGGCTGTGGCTGTTTTTCAGTCCCTTTGTTCCAAAAAAGGATCATTTTAACACTACAGCGTTAAAAAAACATTTCAAACTTTGTGGCAAACGTTTTGGAAAGGTCCTTTTCTGGTCCAGGGTGCAAAAACTAGGACCATAAACAGACTGTTTAGACTGTATGTGTTTGGTCTGGAAGAACACCAGCGGCCTGCAAATTATTACTTCCTACTACTGAGCTCCCTATGAAGTATCATCATATTCAGACTGTTTCATAAATGTATCTGCAATTAAACTGGAATTGTATAAACACAGAAACTTGTAAAACTTTTTAACAGTGAGGTTTAAATAACAAAACCTTTGCCAGAATGTATTGGTTGAGGTATGGCATATAGCCATTGCTGGATACTGGTCCACTGTTATCATCCTGAAAGTGCTCTTCCAAAGCCACGGGGTCATGGGGAATGTTCAGCGCTGTGTATAGATTGTGGGAGAGCACCTGGGACAGAAATCAAGAAAGAAAACAAATGGAAGCATTAAAGCAAATCATTGATATGGACTACTTTTATAGAAACTGTAGAATTAAGATGACTCATTTGGACAAGTACAAACATGTAACCTAGTTAATAATTTAACACATAATGAGATGAGTTGTTCTTTAATGAGGTTGTTGAGAGAAAAACAACGGTATTTTAATTTTCTGCTAGATTTCCTGCTGTCTTTGTTTAACACATACCTGTGTCTGTGTCTTATCTCTTACCACTGTCTAGAGAGACACACTCACCATTTAAGACCTGGTTTATTGGTGGTGTCACAAGATATCTCACAAGTTAACCTGCAGTTTGGCACAGAGCTTGCTCTGTCACTGCACAGCTGAGGTGGTCAGTTTTAAAACAGCCGATAGCTAAACAATGACACATTGCTCAGAACATGTAATTTCTTTGGCCACGAGGGCAGACAGAAAGAAGTTCAGCATGTCTGAACCTCTACCTGTTGCATCATTTTGGAGCTAAGTGGGACATGTTTGAACATGAAGCCTTTTAGAGAAAGAGGCATGGGGGAGACTGTCATTTGGTAAAAGTTATAAACAACACAACCCCTGCAGCCTAAGGTGATTTAGGATAAATATTTTCCTCCTCCTTTCCAGAAAGGGAATAAAGTTATTCTAGGATAACAGGTTTTCATAAAATCCATCATATTGGTTTCTTAAGTGCTGTTTCTGTAATACATGTGTATTCCTAGAAAAAAAATATTGCCATCAGACCAGGAAACCCTCACAGTAGAACTACATTGTATGTGTGTACGTGTGTGCGTGAATATGTGTATGTGTTTGCGTGTGAGTGAGACTGCGAGCGATTTCTGAACGTGTTTAGGCGCGGGTATAATACACCCTGAGGACACACTTTCTTAACTTTAGCGAGTATTAAAGGGATGCAGCTAAAAGTTAAGAAGTCAGGTCGTTTAAACTCATAACTCTCTGTGAACTATTTATCGAAGTGATCGTGCAACCGTAGTAGCTGTGGTCGAAGCTCACTGGGTGAGAAAGGTGTTGTTTTGGGTAAATAAAGCTCACCTTAAGCTGGGACTTGGTCACTTTGCCGCTGTGCTCCACGTCCAGCGAGGTAAACGCGTACCAGATGGACTTCAGCAGTTCAGACTTCAGATCCATGGTCCCATGCTTATGTGAAGAGAACAGCCGTGTGTGTGTGTGTGTGTGTGTGTGTGTGTGTGTGCGCGCGCGCGCGGTTGCGCTTAAACTGCCAATATGCTGTAGCGGGGCGCGGTTCTCACTTCAAACACTCCACCAGACGGCACTCCATCATGGGTTAGTTATGGTTTATTACAGCACCTAGGTTCTGGAAAGACGACGCACAAATGCAACCATATAGTACACACTATATGGACAAAAGTATTGGGCCACCTCATAATTATGGAACTCAGGTGGCCTCTTCCTTCCAGTGAGGGACAATCTTAATGCTTCAGCATGCAATGACATTTTGGACAACGCCATGCTTCCAACTTTGTGGACACAGTCCGGGCAAAGCTTTGTGCACCAAGTCCATAAAGACATGGTTGGATACATTCGTGTGGAAGAACTCAACCCCATCAAACACCTTTGAGCTGAACTAGAACAGAAATTGTGAACCAGGTCTTCTCGTCCTATATCAGTGCCTGATCTCATGAATGTTCTAGAGAACAAATTGGCACAAATTCTCACAGAATCTCCATAATCTTGTGGAAGGCCTTCCAAGAAGTGTGGAAACTGTTGTAGCTGCAAAGTGGAGAATAACTCCATATTGTATTTGAATGCAATGTCATTAAAACCCTTTTGGTGTCATGGGCAGAAATCCTAATACTTTTGTCCATATAGTGTATGAATTAGAGACTTTCAAGCCACCAGCCCCCAGGCCCTTTATGGGATTATCAACTTTCTCACTTTTTTCACCCCTGATGAGTTGGCATAGTTGCTCTTTCTTGGTAGCGCCCAAAAGTTCCAGATTGTTCCATGTACGGTTTGTGGTGCAAATTGTTCACTCAGTGGAAAGCTATAAATAACAATACAGAGGTACTAGGAACTTGCCTTGCCCACATACCATTGTGTTATGTTGTTATGATGACAGTCTTTCATCTTTGGCTGTGCTGGAACATTAGCACCACTTTCTGTTGGAATTCTTCAATTCTGTTTTGTCACTATGCAGCATGTAGCAATGGAGTTACATGGAACTGTTGATGAAAGCTGAAGATCAGAGGACCTTTACAAAATCTATGTGAACATGCCCTAAAATCACTCACACCAAGCATATGCAGTCCTTGATGTTCAAATAACCAAACAAAACACGGTGTCGCCTTTTCACCGACTAACATCCGACCTAACTTTCAAGGTGTCATCCAGGATCCTAGTTACTTAGGATTCTGGTATTGTGTGCTGCAGGGATCGGTGAAGTCTCACCGTAAGAAAGTAAACGTATTGCCCTGAGGTTGAGCTATACTATAAGAGTCAGGTGTAAGTGAGTGAGGACTGTGCTGTAGGTTCTCTTCCCTAGGAAGCCACCTAGTCTTGGTCTGAAGCTTCACTCCAGGCAGAGAAGGTTCTGGGAACTGTAAGGAGAGTTCAAGTGTACAGAACAGTCGAGAGCCAACTGCCACCCAGTGTGGGGACAGCGGGCATGGAGTTCCCGCTCTCTGAACGTTCCAGTTTCCAGGCTGGCTCCGAGGGTGTTCCCCCTGACGTTCTTCCGGCTCCTTTCTCTCTCTATTATGTTCCAAGCAGAAGTGGAGTGTGTCTGGGAGACAGTCCTGTGACACAAGGGAGTACCTGATGAACACAGTGGTCAGAAAGCACCTGCCTGTGAGAGAGACGGGCTGCTGGTATATCCAGGACTAAGGATTACCCAGGAGTACGGAGACTCCTCAAAGAACTGGCTCCTATAAGTGAATGTGTTTCGTGTGGGACTTTGAGTTACGTTTGCACTGTAAATAGACTGTCACAGAAATCCTATTACGTGCTGCTGTGTCTCTCTGCCCTCAGCGGCATGACAATATTGCAAAACTAGAGAAATTGTTTATATTAAGCAAAACAATTAATAACAATAACAACGATCATTAATAATTAATAACCAAGCAATAACAATTTAAAAATAACAACAATATTGCTTATTATTGTTGTAGTTATTATTGTTATTAACAATAACAATACTACTACTACAACTGCTACTACTACTACTACTACTACTACTACTACTAATAATAATAATAATAATAATAATAATAATAATAATAATGAGACTCAGAGGAAGCACACACTAGCCCTCACTATCTTAATGTTGGTGGAATTGTGTCTCTGAGGAAGTCCAGGCTGGTGAGTGCAACTGGGAACTAGAATTGGCTCAATATATCAAAATGTGATCAATATATCTGCCAAAAGCAATGTTTTTCACCTGCCAGAACATTTAAACTGTTGAAAAGTGAAACTTGTGGTTCTTGAATTTAGTCATAGTCACAGTTAGAAGTATATTCCATGCTACAATTTGTTTTTTGGCATAAAACTGAAATTACTCGAGTACAACAGTGGCTGAATGTGTATACGAAGTAGATCATACACCATCAGTGTTGAAACAAAACCTCAAATCTCCATTTTTTGGTTGTCTTTACATTTGAAAATGATTTACACAGACTTCACCGTGGTTATTTTTATACTGCAACTAGGGTTGAATCAAAAGTTGCTTTTATTAACTCAATGAAGAAGAACTTGTGAGATACTCTCAGAATTTTAATATAAGAATTGAATGAATTTTTGTAAGTTGTCTTTAATCACACCTTAAAACCATTGAAAGGCTGTATTTGGACTTTGACCTATACTTGGCTTAGCACAGCATACATTGCGCAAACAAGTGATAGAACATCTCTGGCTGGGCTCCAGACAGGCCGCCATTGTGTTTGCCTTCTGAATGCGTGCCATTAGAAATGAGCTTCTTGTGCATTACAGGACATGAGGAGGATTTGCTTTCATTTCACAGTGTCTTTAGTCCAAAAAGAAAGATACTTTCTGCAAAAAATTGTGTGCTATAGCTTGGTTGTAATAAAAACCTGCCACTGCACCAGCCCTTTGCAAACAACATTTCATTCATTTGTAGAAAACATTTATATTGAAGCTATGAAGTGATTGTGAAGCTTGTGGATGAAAAGTCAGAAACTGTAGTCTGTCTGGAAAAGGGCAGGGGACGAATCTAAAATGGCTTTGATGATCATGCATCTCTAGCCCTTTTCTAGACAGACCATAATTTCTGACTTTTGATCCACGAGTGTCACAAGCTTTTAATAACTTTAAAATAAACATTTTCAACAAAAGAGTGAGAAATGACATATTGAAGCTATCACTCAAAAGACTGTGCTGCTTCTTAATATGGTACTCGGACCCCCCCACACAGTCCAAAATTGTGTTGGAACAGACTGAGGAAAATGTGGTTGGTTTAGAGGGCTTAGAGAGTTGGTTTGAAAACATTTGCTGTAATGTTGAATAAGAGGCTTCAAAATAATCGTAAAGCAAAGAACAGGTTTGTTGTGTGCAGACAGTTAGTCTACTGTTTTGTGAGTTTGATCCAGGGTCATAGGGGTGCTGGAGCCAATATCACTAGTCTAACAGCCCATGTGACCCTGGGTAGGATAACTGACTGGAATAATGAATGAATCAAGACTGAATGAATGTGAGTTTGATCATGTTGAAAAGGTGAGACAGCATTATTATAATCATTATTATAATCATCATTATTATTATTATTATTAGTAGTAGTAGTAGTAATAGTAGTAGTAGTAGTACTGTAATAATAACCAAGTTGTTATTAATATCAATGTTAATAACGATGATATTAATTAAAAAAATTAATTAATTCATTTTCTGTACTTGGAGGTCACAGGTTCCTGGAGCCTATTCTGGGGAATACGAGAGTGAGACAGGGACTCAGCCTGGGTGGGATGCCAGCCTATCACAGAAAATAAAATTCCATGTGTGGTAGGTGTGTGCTGAATGGTGAAATTTTTAAAAAACATATTAACCAGTTCAATGCATCGTGTGACAGAAGATTGTCATCCAGGTGCCTCAACTGTCTCGTCAGTTCCTGGTATCTGCTTCACGACAACCAGTCAATGGCTGTCCACTGAAACTGTGTCCAGTTTCTATTTACTGTCTTTCACGGCAAAGCTGATCTCAGGTATCTTAAGTAATAAATAAAATCTGGTAGATTCAGGTGTCAGGCTGTCTAACAAGAGGCGCATCTGTCTGTGCGTGTTGGATGTAGGATGCTGTCGGAAACTGTATCCATCTTTCTGATTGAAGTATGATTGAAGTTTTTTGTATAGGCAATAGGCAGCTGGGAAATCGGACTCCATCAGAATAATTGTTGAGTGGAATTTAATAGGGTACGTACTACATGTTAAGACTGATGTCTTGACTATTTTAACTGACCGAATATAACTGGAACTCTAAATCAGATCATATTAGATCACATGTCAAGATGATTAGTCCATTATCTGAACCAATTGTCCTTAACCAGGATTATGGGGGGTGCTTGAGCCTATTCTAGTTATGGGGCAAATAGCCAAGAAACACATTGAACAGGTTGCATATTCATCAAAGGACAGGTAGATACACTCATGTAGTATCTTCAACTCACCTGACAGATGTGTCTTTGGACTGTGGGAGGAAACCAGAGTACCCAGTGGAAACTCAGAAATGGGGGAAATGTGCGAACACCATAACAAAAGTACCCTCAGCTACCAGCATGCTGTCCCATACAAAATTATGAGTGATGTTTCAAAACCTTATTTAATTTACAAGTATATATTGAAGTGAAAGCACATTTAATTACACTATTGTACATAAAAGTAACAAGTAAATACTTCAACAAATTGTTTTGCAGTTCTGGATCTCACACAAAGAAAATCTTAACATAACTTAACAAAATTTAACATAATTTTGAGTGTTTTCATTTAAAAGTGATTTGGACATTCAAATGCCTGACAACTCAAATGACCAGCAAAAGACAAAAAGAAAATAATTTGGCCATTGAAATAAGTAGTGAGTACGTTCAGTCTAAATTATAATGTAAGGTAAGCTATTGTAATTGAGTAACAGTACCAGTGTTATTAATACTGGAGTAAAGTACATAATTAATCCCTGGGCTTAAGTGTGGCAATTTGGCATGGTTTGTTATAAAACAGAATGGAAAATGCTGTATTATCACAGCTTGTGTGGCTGTTTTTTGTGTAAGCATTTCCTCAATGGAACGGCTTACCCACAAACAGGGGCAGTTCTGCAAATAGAATGTTTATACTCGGAAAACGTTTTACACACAGTCACAAGCAGGCCTACTAGGAAACTGTAGCACATACTAACTCAAAGCCAGCACTCTTTAAAAAATAAAGAATCATTACCACAGGGCTAAGTGCAGCATCAGTAAACTGCTAAATACAGACTAATGTTTCATGGTTGTAAACTGTTTTATATACGCAGTATGAAGTTCACAGTTTGTCCTGAATGAAATTATAAGAAAAGGTCATAATGAAACTCAATACAATGATAAAACAAAAAATTATGGGAGGTGTGTTATTACTGTGAGAGTGGAGACAGCTCAAGTGTCTGTCATACATTGTCACTCTGAAATATGTACATATCCTCAGAAACAGGGGAACAGTCTAAAACCATGAACATGTGGGAGCTACCTTGGAGCATTTTCCAGTTTTAGACTGTTTCCCTGTTTCTCAGGATATGTACATATTTCAGAGTGACAATGTATGACAGACACTGTCTTGAGCTGTCTCCACTCTCACAGTCATAACACACCTCCCACAGGGCAACACTGCTTATAAATACGTCCCATTCTGAGGGAGAGAGTGTGTGTGTGCATGTGAAATCAAGGAGGAGCGAGAAACAGATGAAAGAGCCACAACTGTCTGTGATTTCAATTAATGGTACCCACTTACAACATGCAGTGCACCTGCAATTAAACAAAAAGACATGCAAGACCTTCATGTCCTCTCTGCAATTTCAAACTGATGTAAGAAGTTCAAACCTGAATTTACAGGTAAGGTTTCTAAAATTTTACACCACATTGTCTTTGTTTAATAAAGGATTTTAAAAATTACAACTTTACAGGAAAAGGCAAAAACATTCTTTACTGCGAATGCAATAGCAGTTATGGGGAGACCTGGCGAGTAAGGTCCTGGTTATTAGATTAAAAATGTTTCATTATTTCAAATCCACACTGACAGGTGAAGTGATTGACACTGATTATCTTGTTACATTGACACCAGTTGTGGATCTGAGTGACTTTGAGTCAAATTGTTGAATTGTGACGACTTAGACAAGAGCATCTCCAAATTGCCAGGCCTTTTGGAGTGTATACAGTGTTTTGTATCAATCAAAAGTTGTCCAAGGAAGGATAGGAAAACTTGTGACAGGGTTCTCAAACAGAAGAACTTGCTGCGTATGGGCATGTGAACAACAGAACTGGAGCAATAGAAGAAGGTGGACGGACCAAACAAACTACAGCTTCTTTTACAACATGTGGACAGTTGGGTGCATGTGTGTTGCTTATCTGGGGAAGAGATAGTTCCAGGATGAACTACTGGAACAAAGACTTCTGGTCAGACCAATGTTCTGCTGAGAAACCTTGGGTCCTGGCATGAGGGTTTTAATTTGACATGTACCACTTACATAAATATTGTTTAGAAATGGTTTGAGGAACATGACAAAGGCTCTAGGTGTTGACTTGGCCTCCAAATTCCCCAGATCTCAATCTGGTTAAGTATTGTGCTTGACAAACTCATCCAGTCAATAAAATAAATTTAATAATATAAATACTTTTATTTCAATTGTCTGGGACAAAAACAGTCAAAAACAATTAAATGCAATTACATTTAATCATAGCACAGTTACAGTTTAAAACTTAATTTGTCAGATGTTTTAAATTGTAGTTTTTAAAACTGTACTTAACCTTATACATTTTTGCTTTATTACATTTTGGCAAGAAGAGAAAATAAATTCTCAATAGAAAAGAAATATCCAAAGATCTGTGATCTGAAGTTGTACATTATGTACAATACAGTACCAGACACTACCAGAAAAAAGACACTGCCCAAGCAAACATTAGTCCTTGAAGGTACAAAGCTCATACATATACTCTTTTTGGAACAAAATGTCCAGAAAGCATTTTTGTACCTTTTCATAACTTGACTATTTTAAAGAGAAAAACAAAACAATCCCCATTTGTTCCTTACAATTCTTCCTACTATGTACCTTCCTACTATTTCAAACCTTAGGTTCCATAAATAACTTTTGAACAGATGTTTCTTTAAAGAACCATTTCTTGTGTATCAAATATTTGAGTGTAAACCGCTTTTGAAGCTATTACAGAACTTTCACATAAAATAAAATTTCTATCCCAATTAAGCTTAACTACATATCCAAACACATTTAAGAATCTTTTCTGGAGTGTAGGGTTCTGATCTGGTATATTGTAGCCCAACTGAAGGCTACTTGCTTTAGTCTGGTTACAACCCCCCTTAATCAGGCCACGCTCTGTATTCTCCCCTTCCTTTGCTTGCCTCAGCTCAGAGGGGTTTCTTATATCAATAGGTGCAGCGTGTTCAAAAGAGACCTGGGAGAGTGCTTGCCTATTGACTAGGTTTGGACTGACAGAGAAAGAAGCAGGGCTTTTTAAGGGGTGGGACGTGGGAGAGTCTGGAAATAAAGCACTCAAAAACAACTATATATATTTAAGATATATTTAATCATATATCAATGATAATTTAACACTCTATTACAAGTTTACACTTGTCACAGGTTTTTAAAGTTAAAGTCTCTTTTTGGTCTGTCTTACTGTTGCACATTTAACTGTTTATAGTTCTTACAGAAGAAATCCAGTACTTTTCTCTAAATTTCTCTACTACGCACTTGTGCATTGAAATAATGTCATTCATCAGTCTTCAAAATAAATTAGGATTTTAGTGTGAAGAACCTACAGAAGAACTTTCACACAATATAAAGGTTCCACACCAAATTATTCCTAGACCTATTATATTATGTGAAGTCTTTAAGCTTGGTTTTATAAAGAAACCAGCAGCTGAAAGGTTTCTTGAAGCTAGAGGTCGTTATTCTGTGAAACCCATTTTGTCACCTGTGTTTTTAATAGTGTATTAAAGTCAAACAAAATTCTAATGTGTTTGTCAGTTTTGTGGGAAAATGCTGAAATCATCACTGACATGGAAAAACTTCTGACTTTCATGATCAGGTTAAAATTCATGATGGACAGCCAGAACCTATACTGTGTGTCCCGACCCATCTACTCCGAACGTGCCTTCGAACATGTCAACGAGAAGCAGATCCGGGAGACTAAGACCCTCAAAGAAAGGGTCTCTAACTCCGTCAAGTAAGTCTGTTTAAATTTATTTGATTTAAATGGCCCATGTGAAAGAAATAAGCTGTTTTTAAAATAAAAGCAACTTGACTTCCGAGTTCACTCAGTCCATTTACAGACACTAAGCAGCAAAAATACCTGCAAGGGACTGTCAAAACAAACCCTTCCAGTAACTTTTCATGTGAAGCTAAAACATAATTTTGCATGATTTCTATTCGTCCATTCGTCATGAAATGTTAAAAAAACAAATAAAAAAGGAGATAGAAGGTTTTGTTCCGGCAGCAACAAAATATACCACCCCATATTTCAAATGGTCTGTGCAGTCAATTGGTTCAAACATCTAAGAAAACAATAGATTTCAGACAGGACTGCTTTTTGAAGGAGGCAAGCCACTGTTTACATATTTCTACTTGTAAGAGATGGAAGGTCATGACAAATAGATTGCAAGTGATTTTCATACATAAAACTATATAGGTTTAGGTAGAATAAATGAATAAAAAAAACACTATAAAGTGGGAAAGTAATGCTTTGTCTTAACCTGTGTCTCTGTGTGTCTTCGCGGTTTCCTGATTCTGATAATACAGCAAATAATGTGTGTGCATTCATGGCTCATTGCAGATGCTCTCCTAAAGTGGTCACGCAGTTAATTAAGAAGTTTTTCCCAATCCTCCAATGGCTCCCCATATACCAGCTCAGGCAGTGGCTTCCTGGAGATATTGTGGCTGGAGTTACAACCGGAATGGTGTGCGCTTTACAAGGTAAACATTAAGTTTGTTTACGGTTTCTAAATAAAATGTGCATGTATTACTTAAAACACTTCCCTTTTTTTCCACAGGCTTGGCCTACTCACTGCTGGTTGGTGTTCCTCCTGTGTATGGACTCTATGCTGCTTTCTTCCCAATCCTCCCCTACTTTATTCTAGGCACTTCTCGACACCTCTCTGTGGGTAGGGTTCTCTTCTGCACTGGGCGGGTTCAATTCCCCCCACTTCTCAAAAGCATTCATTTTGTCCCACCACTTTTTGTTTCCTGGACAAAAGCCAAGACGTGTGCACCCAACCACCACCGCCCCTCACTTCCCTCCCCACATATTGCTGGACGCACATTCCCGTCCCTCACACACCCCCGGACAACTGCCAAGACTCCAAACGAGTGCGACCCCCTCCAGACATAGACCGATCTGCCCATCCCCGCCCACATTAAAAATGCTTCTGGCACCCCTGGGCATTGGCATCCAGGGCTATAGCCCCAGAACTCAATAATAATAATAATAATATATTGCTAATAGCCAATAATCTTCTTTCATTTCGACCATTATTTACTTCAATGCTGTTATGGAGACAACTCACAGTTTTGTGCTCTTTTGTCTGAATTTGCAGGTCCTTTCCCAGTCACCTGTTTAATGGCGGGCGCAGTAGTGTTCTCCCTTGCTCCTGATAGCGAGTTCATGTATGCAACGAATTCAACAGTTGGGAATGGGACAGGAAATCTGGTGATGAATACAACAGCGAGGGATGCCCAAAGAATCATGATATCACTGTCTATGACCGTGCTGATTGGACTGTTTCAGGTACAGCTCAGATGTCAGGCAGCTATAAAATGAAGTGGTTCATGGAAATAAAACAAACTGGAATAACGTAATACTTGTTTCATTGTAATGGTGAAACCAAGTGGTGGGCAGATGTATGTAAGTAATCCTTTAGGAATCGGGGTTTGACTGTAAAATAAGCTTGCAATAAGCAAGAGAGAGACATATCAAGACTGATATCTCAAAAATGATCCTGTTTTTTTGATAAAATACTGTTTGCTACATGTTTGGACATCTAGAAAAAGCAAATAGAATCAAACTGGAGTAAAAGAGGGTACATTTGTGACCTTTTAGGTTTTCCATACATTTTCTTTTTTGAATGTGTTAAAGTATACATTTACTTCAGGGTAAAGTGAGTAATTACTTAGCAATGAGTGCTGAGTGAAATGATTTATGTGGAAGTAAAGAATAATGTTTAAGCGCAAGGCCAACATGGAACACAGGGAAAGCTAATGTATATTTGATGTTGGAACAAACTTTCGTATCTCCATCCATTTTTTTAACTTGCTCTTTAAATTGCGTGAAAATGTTATGATGAATGGACAAGTTGAAATGGTCCAAAATTACTGTATATTATAAATGGATAAAGAAATGTTACCAATTTGAAACGAGCAGTCTTGAAGCATGGATTAGTCAAATATATATATATATATATTAGGGCTGGGAAAGTTGACGCGTTATTATCGCATTAACTCATTATTTACTTAATACCGACAATTATTTTATCGCGCGTTAACGCAGGGTTTTAAAATCCTTTTATTAAAAGTCGGTGCTTTCACCGAAGTAACGTGAGCAGGGCGTACTGGGACTTTCTGTACCGCGCTGGGTTTTCACATCTTGGCCGCATCTTGGGCCTTTTTGCAGAGCAAACTGATTGCCAGTCCGCCCCTGAATACCAGTGCTCAGCTATTTAATATGAACAAAAGTAATGGGACATCTGACCTCCGCGAAAACCAGCCGACACGAACAGCGCTCCCAGTACTTTTGTCCATATAAGACGCCTGATCATTACACTAAATGTGACTTTAATAACAATGGTTCCTCCCTAAAAATAAATATATTTAAAAAAAAAATAAAAGGATTTTAAAACCCTGCCTTAACGCGCGATAAAATAATTGTCTGTATTAAGTAAATAATGCGTTAATGCGATAATAACGCGTTAACTTTCACAGCCCTAAAAATAATCTAACTTTTTTTTCTCTGCTTATTCCCTCTCACGGCTGGGCATTTACGGTGCCCCTGGGGCAGACACATACATTTCCTCCGTTGTGCTGATGATGAGCTCAGCTGTTATGGCAGAATTATGTGAACCTATATTTTTTTTCACCCCAGTTTGGCATGGGTGTGGCGCAGATAGGCTTCCTGGTGCGGTACTTGTCTGACCCCCTGATAGGAGGCTTCACCACAGCAGCGGCTTTGCAAGTAGTTGTCTCCCAGCTTAAACTGATCTTTAATGTTCCTGTCAACAACTACAATGGCATCCTGTCTCTGTTTTATGTGAGTTATGAATATATTGCAAGCATCTTCCCCACTGAGAATCATAACTCATAAAATAATCATTTATAATCAACTCCCATTATGATTATTAGCCATTCAAAAACCCGTCTGTGCGGTGACATCATAACATTTAAATATATATAAAATCTGAAAAATGACAAAGGTTGTGATAAGTTGTTACTTATTTAAGTTGTTATATCTTGTTAGACTATTGGTGACATATTTAAAAACATCAAGCAAACCAACATGGTTGACCTGATTGCTGGGGTGCTGACCATCATTGTGGTGACAATTGTAAAAGAGATAAATGCCAGATTTCAGAACAAGCTTCCAGTGCCTATCCCCATTGAAGTGATTGTGGTAAGTACCAGCTTTATTTTCTTTTTATAATGGCACTGCACTAAGCATAATTATACTGATGTATGCAAAGATACTGATGTATGCAAAGTATATCAAGTTTTTATTGATTTTGAAGTGCAATGATTTTTAAATGCAATGCAATTTCAATGCACAGTTTCTGTTTACAATGTGATTTTTTTGGCATTTTACCTATTAAAAAATGAAAAGGTAATAATAAATAAACAAAATGTTAACTTGCCAGAGTTCGTTTCGTTTACAATAGCTTGACAGCCCTGATTTCTCTGTATCCCTCTGTTAGACCATCATCGATTGTGGTGTGTCTTACGCACTGGACCTCAGTACCAAATATGGTGCTGGGATTGTTCGTACCATCCCAAGAGGGTGAGTGCGAGTTGTTCACTGTGTCTGGCATTAGCAAATATAAACCCAAAAACATAGCAAAAAAACAAAAAGCACTAAGATCACAATATAGTTTGTTTGCATTTTCAACAGGTTTATTCCACCTCAGTCACCAGACGTGTCACTCTTTAGCAGTTTTGCGGGGGCAAGCTTTTCCACAGCAGTGGTATCTTATGCCATAGCAATATCAGTAGCCAAAGTTTACGCAGCGAAACATGACCTCACAGTCGATGCCAATCAGGTAAGTTTATGTGAGATGAAACGGACACAGTGCTCAGAATGCCCTTGCAAAGGTCACTTTTACCCAGTAGAGTAGAGATAAAGAAACTAGTGAAATACTCCCATCACAGGGGAATGCAGATCAGAGCAGTGCAACACTCCATAACATTCTCCCAGTTTCTGACAGGTATCTCCCCTTCTCCAACAGGAGCTGATAGCCTTTGGTATCAGCAACATTTTCTGTGGCTGTTTCTCAGGCTTTGTGGCCACCACTGCACTCTCACGTTCAGCTATACAGGAGAGCACAGGGGGGAAGACTCAGGTACACACACACACACACACACACACACACACACACTAGAAGTCAATATTCACCCAAATCTCTTTTTGATAATTACATCCCCAAAACCTTCCAACCTGCTCAAACCACATCCAGCATCTTGGTAAAGTGCTGCAGACCTGTTGGTGTGGTTTAGGACACGTTGTGACTTATTATGAGCTTAGAAAACGGAATAAAACTTCCCTATATAACCCTATATAAACGCTGCGGACAGCCTTTTGAGACAACAGGGGCTATTCTCATAAACAGCTCAGATTGTGATGCTATAATTGTAAGTACAGAAGAATCTTACCCGACATCAGATTTTTAGCCCCAGTGTTGCTTAGAATGCACCCTGTACTCATAATTAGTCATTCTGTACTGTAAGCATCCTCAAGTGATCTTAATGAAAAGCTGGTGGGAATTTAGAGAATTTAGAGTGGGTTTAGAGAAGTTTTTGGGATGAATTTCCAAAAAAGATTTGTGCAATGTTAGCCTTATATTTAGGGATGCTCCGATTAGGATTTTTGCCACCGATTTTTTGTCATGGAGAATGGCCGATAACCAATGCCGATTCTGATGCTTCAGATTTATATAACTGATATGTAAGCTCTCTGATCACCATTAACTTTTTTCAGATAAAGTAATACTGAATTAAATGTTGTATTAAATGTTTTGGACAATGCGCCTTCACGTGAGATTTCTTTGGAACATAAACGGCAAATACAATGAGTTTTTCATAGTTTTTTGAAACGTTGTAGCAATTCTACACCGGCGATGACATGACTCCGGCGCCAAAACATTTACGTCCCCACGTGTACACCCTCATGCATTGACGTCATCAATTGTGATCGGTTCCTAAGATCGGCCAAGTTTAACGAGTACCGATCAAGTCATAAAATGTGATTATCGGCCGATACCAATCGTCGGCCGATCAATCGGAGCATCACTACTTATAGTGCAGATCTAAATAGGAATATATGTTTCGGCTAGTAAATACACAACATATTTTATCAAACTATTATTCAATTGCTAGACATTCTACATGACCTGGACTGGTAAGTTTGTCTTAACCATTTTCAATAAACTATACGTGTCTATAATATTCAACCTCACTAAACTGTATTATAACTATGGCATACATGGTCAGTACCTTATTGTCAGAACCACTGAATCACAAGTATGGTAAAATGCCTAGGAACCAAATACTCTTTCATGCACAAAGATGAATTAGTAATTGGAAGTTTCATTTTACACTAATATGCATTTTGAATGAATGAATAAATGAATGAGTAAATAGATGCATGGATGGATGGATGGATAGACAGACAGACAGACAGATAGATTGATGGATGGATGGATGGATGGATGGATGGATGGATGGATGGATGAATAGACAGACAGGCAGACAGATTTAATCATGAAAAGTAGTATTCATGTATTTCAGTAAATGTTGCTTTGCTTATTGTTTTGCAGGTGGCGGGGTTAATATCAGCTTTGATGGTGCTGATAGTGATTGTGGCATTAGGGCCTCTACTCCAGCCTCTACAGAAGGTGTGTGAAAGGGAACGGGAGATGCTGTGCATAAATGATTATGACTCTGCATATTGGCTACCGTAGAATTTGCCAACAACTCTGTACATACCCTGAAATTGTGCACATCAAAAACAGCTAAAAAAAATAAGAAATAAGGCTGTTGTTTTACACATAACCCTCTAAATTTTTGACTTTCAGTCAGTCTTGGCTGGCATCGTCATTGCAAACCTCAAAGGCATGTTCATGCAAGTCTGTGATGTGCCTATACTTTGGAGGCAGAACAGGACAGACTGTGTGAGTGACTCAAGCATGGAAAACACGGCATAGTACAAGGTCAAAGGATATTAAGCACATGACCTAAAAGAACATAATCAAAAACATAATTAAATAATATATGGTGTAAATGATCAGAACACATTTGTGACATTGCATCGAAATACTTCTCTAATGGCTATATTTTACTTCTAATGCAGTCTTTAGTTCCTAAAGTCTCTCTTCATGATGCTCAACAGTGCCACCAGTCTCAGATTTTGGAAGGGCTCCTTGAACTACCACCCTACAGCCTCTTTAACATACTTACATCTAGCCCCTGCAGAAGAAAGAGAAGATCAATAAACCAAGACCCATAAAATTAAAATAATTCCAGGGACTCATCCCCTTCATGCAGAAAATAGAGAGCCCTATTTACACCAGAGGGACCCACCTCGTGATTACAGCACACTTATGGGCATGGTTTGTTATTGCAAGACTATTTTGGTCTGAAACATTTTCTATATTTAAGAAAAAAATATTTTAGTCTGGGGTTCAGTCTGACGTGACTGTTGTCCCAGCTTTCTATAGTCAGGTAGTAGTAAACATCAACATTTAAACATGAGACACCGTTATCTAGACAGCTCATTCCATTGTCTCATTGTTGTAGCTGGGAATGCTACAGTGTGTTAAATGGAATGCTACAGTGAGTGATAGGTGTTATTCTTTTTAACCCTCCCATCCAATAATATGACCAGGCTGGTTAATGGTTATGTCACTGGATAATCCTGGCAGTTAATATTAATCTACCACATCATGCTGTCCATAAGCATGCATTTACAGCAGTATAAAAAAACATATTGCTCCTTACACTCTTTACTATAGGCTACTGTACTGTCATGGCAAGCATTTTGTGGGGCCAGTGATTCTAAAAGAGCATTGTCAGCTTTATTTGCATTGTATAATGTGTATAGAGCCTTACCTTACAATGCTGGTGGTACTGCGGGAGTGTGGATAATAGGCCTACTATGTGAAGTATTGGCTAGAAGTATGAGTATGAGTTGTGAGAAAATAGAGCAAAATTAATGCACAAAATCGATACTGATAGACGATTCAGAAGTAAGTGTAACTTAATGTCATGTAGTGCTGAAAACATATTTATCTCCTCACAGTTCATTTGGGTGTTTACATGCATTTCCTGCATCGTCCTGGGGTTGGACGTGGGTTTGCTGACTGGCGTAGTGTTTGAGCTGGGCACCGTGGTGGTCAGGTCACAGTTGTAAGTAACTATGTTGCCTTCTTCATATGTAAAGACCATCATGCTTAAATACATTATCGTCCAAGTTACAACAGTCTCGATATACAACGTTTAGAGTTTACAACTCCCACTTCCACTCTGCTTGAACTGTTAGCGTTGTACTTACGAACTACGTGGGTTGTTGCATGCGGTGGAAGAATATGCAGCAACGCGGCGTATGAGTGAGGGAGTCTGTGGCTTAGTTGTAGGACCCCATGTAAAGTTAATATCCTATTTGTCATTCTGATATTTATGTGTTATTGAAGATTTTTAATTTGTGGTGACAAATACTTTTAAAGTTTAAGTGTGTAATTTCAGTGGACGATATTTATTGTTAAATGAAAACACAATTATTATTATTATTGGTCCAATTTTGAAGTTGTTACAGATATTATAACCTATAATCTGGTGTTCTTTGTTTAGCCTGTGCAGGCACTGAAGCAAATATGTGTGGTCTCCAAAATTGAGAATTTTCCTTTTTCTAGACCCCACAGTAGAGTCTGTTAGCTACCTTTTTGCTGTAACAACCGCTAACAGTTTTTTTACTGTAATTTACTGACCTGATCTATCAGTAAACCACATTACAGTTGTTAAATACATACACTTTTGGCTGTATTTAGGTCCAAGTATTTCAGTGTTATTATTATTGTTGTTATCGGATCTCTAACTATGTAGAACCTTTCTTCTTACAACTCTTTGAACCTAAACATGTGGGATCGCTTCAGTGTGGCCATGTGCTGTTTATAGCCATGTAGATAATATCCTATTACAATCTGCTTTTGTAAATTAGTGACATCACATAAAGGTCAATGTGTAAAAATTTACAGGGTATGATAGATATTAAATATTAGCTACCATAAAACCTCAGTCACCATAAACAATCTTAAAGGTTAAGTGTAACTATTGCAAAAATTATTAGAATACACTGTTAAGGATTCAATCACAACCATCAAAGCTTATTGATACTTTTAAGAATTTATTAACTACCGTTTTTATAATTTTAGTTATTTTGCCAAACAGATCCTGTAGTCATGGCTTGCCTGTGAAGTATATAGGGTGATTGTAGCTGAACATGTTTATTCATCCATTGCATTGCTTTAAAGCAGCAACCTACTTTAGCCAGTGAACAATGGATCTGAGATAAATGACTAAAGTGAAGTAGATATCCAGATGCAAGGTTGACTGTCCATGTCCTAACCATTGTTGAAACAAAGAAAGACATTACACTGTCTAATCGGCAGAATAATTAGCAGAGGTGTAAGCCATTTCTGCTTTGGTTAAACTGTAGCATCTCACACTACTCTGACACTGACAACTGCTACATGTATCTTTATTCAAAACAATGCTTATGATTACCTTGCTTTGTTTTACTTTGTACCTCATCTAGCCCTTCCTGTTCCGCACTTGGAAATGTACCTGGCACTGATATCTACAGGAATATCAAGGATTACAAAAATGTAAGCAAATATTAACTGTAATAGTTACTGCATGCTTCTTTTCAAAATTCAATTATTATCAAACTGAATGATTGTTACTGCAGCAGTTTAAAAAACTGTTTCCCTTTCAGATTAATGAGATTCCTGGAGTGAAGATTTTCAAATGTAACTCACCCATATATTTTGCTAACATCGATTACTTCAAAGAACAGCTGAGAGATACTGTAAGTTGAATTTTAAATGTCATGCTTGCCTTTTTTTGTTAAATAATGAACAAAAAAAAACATAAATAAAGCAATAAATGTAACTAAAAGTAAATAAAGGTTATTTGATTACTGTTATAAATTACAAACTTTTCATTTTAATGTCACTGTTTTTGTTTCATTTATTTATAATGATGCAAATGCACAAAAACAGGTGGGATTTGATGCTGTACGGGTGTTTAAGAAAAGGAACAAAGCACTTAAGAAGATTCACAAACTAATTAAAAAGGGGAAGCTGAAAATTACAGAGGTAAACCAGCAGTCACACAGCATAGATATGGACTGTACTGAGAGGAAATCCACTGTTTACAGTTACCACGTATTTAAGTCATTATGATATAAACAAAGCCAGAGTGATTTGATTGAACATCCCATTCTAGAGAGTCAGAATTGTTCAGAGGATGGTGATAGGAACTGGTTTGGAATAAGGCATTACATGAAACTGTTACGAGGAGGTAAATTTGAGACAAAATAGTACCGAAAAGTAACCATTGTAACATTATCAGCATTACATTCAGAAATTCAAATAACACATGTAGGTTTGCTGGTCATTTTTATCAGTAAATGGCTATAACCGCTCTATAGATGTTACAACCTCTGGTTCTCTATAATATACCTTGAAGGACTTTGTCTACACAAGCTATACTTTAAAAAAAAACACCAGCATTAGGGGGATATAATGCACTGTGCCTTTTGAGATTAGAGGCAAGGTGTAATCTTGTATAATGTTACCTTTGATATAAGTCACTGATGTCTGCTGCAGAACGGCTTGGTGCCAGTGGCCCCTCTGGGTTTGGACAATGAGGCCTTTGAGAGTGAGAGGGACCCCGAGCAAGTGGAAGGTGGTACTCAGCAGGAAGTGGTGGGTGGGGCTCGACAGGACATGGAAGTGGAGGTGCAGGTGGACTGGACGTCTGCTTTGCCCGTCAATGTGACAGTCCCTAAAGTCAGCATCCACAGCTTAGTGATGGATTTCTCAGCTGTCTCCTTCCTGGATGTGATGTCTGCAAAATCTATCAGATTGGTGCGTCTCAGTTCAGCTAGAGGCCAAATATACAAACCAAAGCATGATTCTTCTTAAGATACAGGTAGCTTTGATCCAAAACCAAATCTGCAGTACCATACACTAATTCATCCAAGTTATAAACATGTCATAGCAGATATCATATGCTGTCATGTGTTTTTATGACAGATTATGTACATCAAGTGTTGTTACCATTACTGGCAATTATATAACAGTTTATGTCACTTTCATTTTGATGTATCTGTATGGTATATTAATCAGGCACAAAGACTAATGCATTTGAAGCTAATGACTGAAGCATTCATCATTGCCCCATTCTAGCATATAAAGTGTTCTTAAGCTGTTTGGAAATGCCAGTCCTAGGCATACAACTGGCATACATTTTTGTTCATATAACAATGGTATTACTCATTAGGAACGTATTATTATTTTGTCAGTGTATTAACCAATAGCTCTCTCATAGTTTTATATCAGCCAGTGATTGATCATTTCTTTGTCCTTCACAGGTCATAAAGGAATTCATACGCATTGGAGTCGGTGTCTATATTGCAGGCTGTGATGGTATACTATTTTACACTGTCCTATTAATGTCTTTGTAAATTCTTAGCAGAAGATAGTATTTTGGAAATAGGCAAAAATGTCTCAAATCACTAGTTGGGTGTTTTTATCCCCTGCTACTCTGTTCAGGAAGCTCTCTAAATACACAAATATCCACTTCTGTTACAGATGAAACTGTGAGAAGGTTGGAAGCCCTGTGTTTCTTTGACGACGTGGTGACTAGAGACATGCTTTTCCTCACTGTCCATGATGCCATCCTCTTCATCAAGCTAGAAACATCCAATGGGAACACAGCAGACCCCATGGTAGACAAGGCAAGTTATGATTACCTTAATGATTGTATCGCGTTGACTCCAGAAGACATTGCAGCATATGAGATGATTCAAGATTCACATTAAGCATTTACGAGCGATGCTTCGTATTGTTAAGACACAGATGTGCTTAACAGTTTGGGCAACCTTGGTCAAATTATATGTTTTGTTTTTAAATGAAAAGAAGTTGATACAGCATGGTACAAACCTATATACCTTTTATATTTAATATAACAGAGTTCTACAAGCTAGAATGCACAATTACGTTTACCTTGTGCCATGTGGTTAAGTTAGGCCTTCTAAGTCAGGTGTAGAGAGTGCAATAAATCATTTGACCCTTCAAACCTTTTAGGGTGTTGTGCTTACACTCAATAGCCATGGGGTTTTCTAAGCAGTTGATCTGATTGTTTTATTATATGAGCTGATAACAAATCAGAAACACTATAAAATATATGAAAGCGCTTGCAGTTTTCTCTGTCTGAAATATATGAAATGGAAAAAAGGAGAACAGTTAAAGTCTTTTTATCTGAAAGACTACAACTGCTCATAAACTGGTGAGGTGTGGACAAAAACCCACATCGCTACAACTGCAGTGTTGTACAAATATCATCTCTTAACTCGCTGAAAATTTAAGGGGTGTTCTAAGAAAAAGGAGGAGCGTTTCAAAAACAGCACAGCTGTTAATCATGGGAGTGGATCTATTTTGTATTGGAGTTGTCTGGCGGCCAGTGGCACAGGAAGTCGTGAGGAGATAGAAGGAATAAAGGATTCTTTTAAACATCAACAAATCCTGGAAGCTAAAGCCACCCAGTAAGTGAAAGAACCAAAGAAGAAAAGAGGATGGACGCCTACAAGGCAATGATCTAAAACATACATTTGAATCACTACTTTAAACTACTAAAATAAATGAAAGATTAACATTTTAAAATGGCATTCACCATCACCAAACTTCAGGGAATATCTGAGTAGCTCTTAAACATGCTGTGCTTGCAGGATGAATGAGACGTTTACTGCACGGAAAAGTTACTGCACGGAATAATTACTTACTTAAGAAATTCCATACTAAATTTTAGGGTTTTTTTCAATAAGTTACAGTCAGCAAATAATGAATAACAGCATATTTTACATATTAGAAGTGGTGTTAACCTTTTTACCCTGAAAATTCAAATTAAACCCGTAGTTTATAGAAAAAGAAATCATTATTGCATAAACAGGCCACCCAACATGATAACTATACTTTTAAACTGGCCAGTATTATGTGAGTTAACATGTAGTATTATAAACTGATTTTCTCACCGAGTTGTGTACCTGTGTCTAGATTTCACAGATGCAGGATGACAAAGAGCCCCTTCCTTTTACAGAAGATGAAGACCGGATAGAGACCTACGATAACCAACACTTGGTGAGTTCTTGGTAATACAACTGCTTGTATAATCGATAAGTTAAATATATTCAATTATTAACCAAAGCATTTCCACCTTGTTTTCAGGCCATTCATGGACTCTCAAACTGAGGCTGAGCAAGTTGCTTTGGTTGTTGGACTGGTACGGCATATTAATTTTTCCTGACTTCAATTCAACAGATCTGGTAGTCCTCCACAATGCCTCAGAGGTTATAGGTTATGACTGGAGAGAGCTTCTTTAGTTTTGGATGGAGCATCATTACACTTTGAAGGATAAACATAACAGAATTAAGATACAAAGCCAATAAAACATGTTCATATACTAATACTATACATTGCACTAGTTTAACATTTAGCCACTGTCATTATTATCATTTTCTTATGTGTATTACAGATGTGTTTGAGCTGTAAACCCATGAAACGAAAGAGAAAAGAGAAAAAACACATTTGTCTCCCGAAGGGAAAAAGCATCTGCACATAAATACTTTGTTTCCTTCCCTATCATAAGCTGTCATAACCTCCCAGATGTGTGAGGGAGGCTGAGGACCTTGAAAAACCCAGAGAGTAAACAGGGCATTTGCCTTTGTGTGGAAGACTTCTGCCCTGTATTCCTATATTCACAACACTGAAGATTTTAAATTAATTTAATGCTTTAGATAATGTGACAGTGGAAGCAAAAATATTTTTGCACTTGGATGATAATTTGAAGACAGTATTGCACTCACAGTGAATAAGATTTGAAGTGTTTAATGATATTCTGAGAAACATAGGGTCAAATTTAGTAATAAAGAACTCACGTGAATTACAGTGTGTTTTGTCTGTGTGTTCAGTAAAGTTTGGCAGTGGCTAGTTCCTTTTACTCAGTTACAGGTACTTAAGTAAAGGTTTGCTCAAGTTGCTCGCTTCTGCTTTCCAGCTATTCATACTGAGTTACTAATTCTCCATTCTTTGTTTAATATCACTCTGTTTTGTTGGGTCAGCATCTCAACTGCTTTACTGTTGCTCACACCACTTTTGGCTCAAGCGTTGTACTTTAAACTGAAATGATCCCCGAATAACTTTATTTATTATTTTGCTGATAGATTATTGATGCGCTAATAACTCTCTAGAGTTCTGAAGTCGCTTTTTAGACCTGCTACTTTTTCAAACTTTTATTATTTTCTTTAATTTTTTAGTTCTACTTGCAGTCATTATAACTGAAATAACAATTTCAGTGTGGGTTTAGGTCATACGGACTATCAGATCCAAGCATGCTATGACAGATTTTTCTAAATCAAACAGTCTACTGCCCTGCAAATACTGTCACTGATGTTTATAGCATCAAATGTGTGGAACAAGAAGTTTTAAAACTGGGCTTGCTTTGTTTAAATCCCTAACATTTGTCATTCAGTCTTATCGTGTTCGCTACAAAGGATCATTGTGTGTTCAACTCCCATACTAGACTTATCTGTTTTATGCTGGTGTTTCCAATGTCTGCCAGAAAAGCTTGACACCACTGTTTAGCAGTGTATGCAAGGGAGTAACCCGGTTTAATTCAGGTGCCCAGTCACTGTATCTTTTTTAAAATAAAAGTAGCATATTTACTTCAGAAAACACTGACTTTGCACAATATTCATATATATTTTGCCCAAAATATATATAGTGAAAGATTAGTACTTTCATTTGTAGCCACCAATCAAGGACATGTTAAGGCCTAGTTTCCAATGATAAACTTGGGAATATAAAGATTGTAAATTCTTCTGTTAGTTACTCTGAAGGTCCCTTGGGTGTTTTTCTCTGGTCACTCTTAGTGCCCGTGGCCAAAAGCATTAATCACACAAGCAAACACAGCGCGTGCACACACACACACACACACACACACACACACACACATACACACTGTTCAGCAAAAACTTTTACATCCACTCAGTCCAACTTCACTACATGACCCTGGTGAAGAGGTAAGTTATAATAAAGCATGCATATAATTCACATTTCCAGATGAACTTGGACCATTAGCTAGTTCAAAGCTATATTAATTAATTCAAAGAAAAAGAAAATGAATGTAATTCATTGTAATGAATGTAAATTAGTTGTACTCATTTAATGTAACACACTCAGATTTTGTCAAACAGCCTATGCTGCATGCATTCATCTTTTATTAAGGTATAATCAATTAGATTTGCATCACTAGCAAGTGAGCACTCAGGATGAGGGTGTGTCTGTATGAACAGGTCAGAGAGGACTGTGTCCTTGCTATTATTATTATTGCTCTAATTATTGATATCAGCTTTGAACATTATGTGTCTGTGCGTCTGACTCTCTTCGTGGTTGCTAAAGACTTTATCTGATCATCTACAGCTCTGGTTTAATGATAAACATTATAGTGCTGCATTTATAGTCTGACATAAAAGTCCATTTTTGGCTTCATAAAACTGTATTATGACTTTTTCAGGTGAAGTGAAGTGAATTAAAAGTGTTATGGATATTATTAGTACCTTTATTTAAATGGTCTCCGTGGGGTAATATTAGCACTGAATTGTCTATTAACCTCTCTGCCATGTTTACATGCTTGAGTTCTGGTTAAGCTTTGCTCAGGATGTGGTGATAAGGAACCTGTTTGCAGATCTTTAGTTAGGTCTACCTTGTGGATATAGCCGACTTATTTGACTTCCCACATTCTTATTTATTTATTCACTTCTGCCTGAGTGTTCACTCTTTAAACTCCAGGAATATAACATGCAGCCCTGGAGCCGTCTCGGTTTACAAAAAGTTTCAGGAACTTACTTATAAAGCACATATCATCCATTCAAGAATCCATCCATCATGACAACCATGTCACTGTATGATGGTTTCATATGATTTTCCACTGTTTACTATGCAATCAAAGGCTTTTAGTTGAACAAAATAATGATCGCAGATATATTCTGAGATCCAATCCAGTGTTAAAATACACTAGTCATCCAGTATGTTTAGTTTAATTAAGGTAAGGGCTAGGCTTTTTCACAGATGAAAAATTATACACTTTCTTGATTCTTGTGAAACAGTATGCAGCCTTACACATAAAGATAAACATAGTGTTTTTAATAGCCCATATTCAAATATGAACATTTCGTACATTTTCACTACTGAGATGAAAATCTGGTCTGGTTTGATACTGTACTCTAAAAACAGTGGAGTATGGTAGCAGACACATGCTAATCCTAATCATTTGCTCTTATCGTTTAAAATCTGATGTCATTATTAAAAATACAGAAGTGTTTATGTAGAAAAAAACATGTTCATGGAAGAGAAAGAAACTATGATTAAAAAAATATTTTTGTTTCAGAAAACAAGAATCCATGTTGGATGAAAGTGTGCGTAGTATGCTTTGGTACCTGGAGATACATTTACAGCCTTTATAAATGCCAAACAGTCGGCCATATAATCATTATCAGTATAATCAATTCTTACATAAAGTTTATGTGGTTAAAATTTCATACCGCCAGTGGATAAGGCTGACTACTGGATAAATATTAATACACTGATCATAAAATTCAATTTCTAAGGTTTTTCTTAAAGTACATTTTGACTTTAAAGGATAAACAGTGTTTCCATGTGTTTGTAGTTTTACTAGAATAATTTATTGGCAAATTATTACTTGCCACCCCAGTTTGCATGATAAAATTGTTGAAATTCAATGTTTTTAGCCAATTGCCAGGCAGCCTACAATGAGCCTGCATCTTTTCTCAACATGTCTGAACCAGGTAGAACACTGATTGTGTTGTCCAAGTGTTTTTGCCATATTGAACAGTACATATATGCAATATGAAATGGCAGAGGATTGGGTTGAGAATACAGATGCAAAACATAATCAAATCTAATCCTGACAATCTACTCGAAAGGGAAACATAATAATCAGGAGTTGGTTCCAGTGCATTCTAAGCTCTCCATACCTGCTACAGGATGTAAACTTTATAACGTTCAGGCTGGTTTTAGTCATTCTAAGTGTGAGTGGTCTCTATGAAAGGCAACAAGTGCCCACTATCAGGGGTTTTATCTGGAAGAACAATGGTCAAGGAGATGGGGACCATAAAGAAGGTATTGGGCCTGCTGTTAATAATTACAGACGTGGGATGAGATTTATGGATGGGAATCGTCTGAAAGATCTCAGATAATCTCAGAATTTCCTCTCAGAATGAAGCCGTGAAGAAGCGGAGAGAGCAGAAATCCTGGAAAGGCAAAATAATAATATAGAACTACAATACAAATATACTTAAGGTAGGACCATTTCAATTCAATATATATATTATGATTATTTTTAACATAATTTTTACTAGATCAACTAAATTAATTTACTGTTTTCATCCAGAAAAAGCTATTGTATGTATCTAAGCACCACTTTAAAACTTTAAAAACACTGCATAATCCTTGAGTCAGTATTTAGGTGGACATTTTGTATGTTTGCGTTCACTTGTTTATATGGTCAGCAGAACACAGTCACTGCTTTACTGCCCCTCTTGCTGTGACAGTCTGGACAAATTAAATTTGCGACATATATAATGTAGTTAAACGGCACCAGAACAGGGCTGTACCTTTTGTTGTACTGCCAGTTTATTGAATTGTCTTGTTTATAAAACAGCGTTCAAAACAGTCTAGGATTAAAGGGTAAATCGATTAAGATTGATGATAGACGTTTCTCTGAGGTCCTATTCTTCTAAAGGAGGTCTCTTCTACACAGAAGACAGGCCTCTTCTACACAGATCTGGAAGCATGATCATGAAGTAAACCACAGGGCAAACGTAGATTTAGAAGCGTCAGGCACTGCATCTGATCAAACAGGCAAAATCTAAACTCTCAGCAAAACTAGTTCTGGGCCCACATTCCCAAAAGCATCTTAATTATAAAATCATCTTAACTAGATAGAGAGAGTGTTCAGATTGATGCTCACTCTACCATTTAAGATTAATCTTTGGGGTTTTTTTTAATGCCAAAAAAACCCTTTTTGGTCCAGTGCACACTTACAGGAGCCATTTTTGCTTCCTCACATAACCATTTTTGAAAAAGAGAGGTTTTTTGTCAGTTTCAGTTTTTTCTTCCAAGAATTTGTTTACATATTATATATACATGGTGGTCATCACAATGGCACAAAAAAGTACAGAGGTTCCGATAGCAGGTTTGGTTCCATATTTTTCCAGTAATTGAGGTTCTCTCCTGACACAGAAAGCCAAGACGTGACAATGAGGGCATCAGTAAATGAGTATGTGGTGACCAGGCCACTCTATTCAGAGGACACTTTTGCAGAAGACTATGAGAAAGTGCATCGGAAACACAAGACCATATGGGACCACGTTAAGCAATTCTTCACGTAAGCAACTGTTCGTTCCTCAGAGGACATCATTAGAAAACTAATCTCTGATAATGAAAGCAGAGAGAAAGGCGAAACGTGGAGGAGCTGCTTCAGACAATGCAAGATTTTTTAGATGTGTTAATATCTAAGCAGTGAGCAGTAGCATGCTGCGGAATAAATAAGATACTTGATTAATTAATTAATTAATTAATGGTGAATTCCAAAGATTTATTTGTCATTCAGAAAGGTCTGATGTGAAATTGTACTTTATAGAAACTAGAGAAACTTGTGGATTTTTTTTGCAGTGGTGGTTCTAGCAACACAATGCCCACAACACAAATGTATCCATTTTATTTATAATGTGCATATGTGTATTTTAAGCTTGTAATACATGCAATACTGATAATGGTAAAATAGTAGGACATTTTAATAAAAAATTTTTTTTGCTCTTTTATATCTAAAGAATATTGTCTTCTGCCTTAAAGCACCCTGCATGCACCTCTCTGTCAAGAATGCATTTTAGAAAATATGTTCAAAACTATCATGAAACAATATCTTCAGCATTAATCAACATGTTCCAAACCATTTTAGAGGCTAAATGTAATTTCCAGCAAGATCCCAACATTTGGACTCTTTGTTTCTCCAGAACATTTTACATCAAACCACTAAACAAGCCATTCTTAGCCATTCAATTATGCTATGATTTAGAAAAATGAATGGCACTGATTATTAAGTAACTTGGTTTACTTACAGTTCTGCGATTTAATCTCCTTTAAAAAATAAATAAAAAGAAAAACGTGATAATGTATTGGTGAACTGATTTGACGAGAACCTTATGATATCATGTGTGTATGTGTGTGTTTGTTTGTGTACATGTGTGTGTTTATGTAATATAGCTGTGATTCAAAACGTGTGAAGAATGCAGCCCTGTCTTTGCTGCCAGTCATAGGATGGATGAAGATATACAGAGTAAAAGAGTGGCTGTTGAATGACATTGTGTCTGGTGTCAGCACTGGACTGGTGGCTGTCCTGCAAGGTAAAGGAAATATTCCTCTACTACACAAATATAATGATACTATTGCACAAGAACAAGGTAGATCTTTTGTTTTGTTGTTATTTAGCTTCATAATATGATATAACCATCACCACAAAAAAAAAAGAAAACCACCACCCTGGGCCAGATTCCCAGACATGAGTATTTTCAGTAGTGATCCACACCATTTGAATTACCTGAATGGTTGTATTCTGCACAGAAAATAGCCACTTAAACTGGTTGTGTTAAAGAACCCATATCAAGTTCCTACAGCTTTTTTAAATATAAAAGTATTTGATAATGTATGTAAACAATGTCAAAGTTTCAATATATACATTACCAGTCAAAAGCTTGCACACAACTGCTAATTCAACAATTCCCTTTGTTTTTATTAATAGCTACATAGTAGATTAATATCAAAAACATCACCTATTGCTCTGATAACAGTTTTGCACACTCTTGGATGGTATGCAAAAGTCATTGCTTTTGTGATGTCACAAAAAACAACATTTACATATATCAGCTGTTTAGCTCTATCTGTTCATTCTGAAGGAGTGTTTCAGCCTGGACTGGCTGTTGAATGAGACACATACAGTACATCCAATTAGAACAGAGCTCATTTTCATATTTAAGGTACAGTGTAGTTTTAGTATGTAAAAGTGTAAATGTAAAATGAATGAAAAATGTAGAACATGGGCCCTTTAAAATCAACAAATATTAAGATAGTGCATCTTTATGAGCTACTCTTAATGACTCTTCAGATTGGTTTATAGTGGCAAGACTTGTAAACTCAACACAGCTAATAAGTCAAAGACTGAGTAATAAACAGGGGGCGACTTTGATCTGATAATGTGTGTAGTACATGTTAAGATGTTTTTTTGGTACGTTTTTTTATTTATGTGTTTCATCTTCAGGGTTAGCGTACAGTTTGCTAGCATCGCTCCCTGCCTGGTATGGGTTATATGCTGCTTTTTTTCCTGTTATCATCTACTTCTTCCTGGGCACATCACGACACATATCTGTGGGTGAGTTCCAGTTACTCTTTTAAGTGATATCAATATTTGAAACAATGTCAAAAACCTGGGATGCATGATAGATATCTGTTTTTTACTTTGTGTTTTTAACCATATCTGCATATTTTGATACCCAATTAAAATGTATGTATCATAATGGGAAGAAACATTGTATTCTCTGATTTATGATTTTCCAATATGGTAAACACATGTTAGAATAAACAGAAATTATGTACTAAAATAACAGAATATGCCATATTCAAGTGTAATATCTGTAATGTATTTGTACTTATTTCCAAATCAATAAAACATGTCTTTTGACCAGGTATGCTCAAACATCTGCATATGACTGTGACCAGATGTGGCTTCTCTGTATAGCTGTGATGCTGCTGAACTGTTGCTCTCCACTTATTTCCACTCCAGGAGCTTTTCCTGTTCTGAGTCTAATGGTTGGGGCTGTGGTGACCAGACTGGTTCCTGATGAAGGTCCTCCAGCCAACATCACAGGCTTTGAAGGGTTAACCATGGATCAGCAGAGAGCCTTAGTGTCTGCCTCACTCACTGTTCTTGTTGGAATTTTCCAGGTATGTACAGGCCTCCTCCCACGAAAATGATACACAGCACAAGCTGACTTATGATACACAATCTGCCCAGTCTATGCAGACCTGCATATTCAATAGAGTTATCTGTCCCATAGTAGCAGTCAATAGTGATACAACTCCTCTGTTTCTATCCCTCAGTTGGCTATGGGGGTGCTGCAGGTGGGCTTCATAGTCATTTACCTGTCTGATACTCTGGTATCTGGGTTCACTACTGCTGCTGCAGTTCACATCCTGGTGTCACAGCTCAAGTTTGTGCTCGGGCTGAATGTACCAGGCTTCAGTGGACCCCTCGCCCTTATTTATGTAAGTTGAACAGTCTCTCAGTTATTTATAAAATCAGTCTGAGAACAATGTATCAATTTTGTTGTTTTAAATGCCAATTACCCTTTACATGCGACAAATTGCACGGCAAATGGGCCGATAGAAGTGGTTCAGAATGACTTAACCTAATGTTCCAGTTAGTGCAAAGACACCCAAAAACATTCACCACATTTTAGTTTACAACTTCTATTTATTTACTGAGCTTAACATATTTGAAAAATAAAGCCTAAAATATATATAAAAGGTACCATAGGTTTAGCAAAGGCCACATTTTATTATTTTTCCAATTTGTTAAATTCAATATCTTTTCAAAAAGAAACGTTTGAATTGCTATTTTTAATTAATTAAGCATTTGGTTTGAAGTAAATGCAAACCAAGATTTAGTGCAGTTACATTAAGAAATAAATGTGGTAATAGTGAAGTTATATATATCTATTGGATTAACATAACAATAGTTGATCATAACGTGATAAGAAAACTTGTTTCATACGTAAAATTAAATTATAAGAAAAGTAATATGCAGTCTTATTCCAAAAGTAATTTTTATCATTACATTCTTGTTCAGCTTCTTGTTCATACTAAAATTCTGATTGTAAAATAGTCTTTGGTGTCCAGTTTACAATAGTTAAATCCAGCTTTATTTTATCTTTATATAATAGTCACCTGGGTAGATTCCTTATTTGCCACATTGTTACAACACGTCACAGATATCTTATCTTAGCCCAACACTAAAACAGTCCACCACACGATGTTTGCGTCAGAGCAGGCCTGTTGTTAGGCCTGAGCATCTGGAGCACTAGCCAAATGTTTTAGGAAATAAAATAATAATAAAATAATAAGTAATAGTAGCCTGTGCTCTCAGATGTAATCATAATCATCTCTTATTCTGAGCTTTCACTGATACATGATGACATAGCAACAAACTCGCTCCAGTCTGTCAATAAATTGAAAATATAGTCCCAAATGGTTTTAAGATCCTAATGAAGCCCCTGTGCCAGAGCACTGAAATCATTTTCTGTCCCTCACTCTCTCTCCCTATCTTTCCCCCTAGATTTTGGAGAGTTTGTTTGGCCAGATCACCTCCACGAACATCTATGATCTGGTCACCTCCATTGTGGTAATGGTGGTGGTGTTCATTGTGAAGGAGCTCAATGAAAGGTTCAAGTCAAAGCTTCCTGTGCCCATCCCTATAGAGGTCATTATGGTGAGTGTGGGAGGAAATTCGGCACACATCAAAGGGTATAATAATCTTCTATTGATTTATGAGTGATACAGGGCTAATCATCTTTACTGGAAGCATTAACCTCTTATCTGTCTTGTCCATCACACCCTAATACATGAAAATCCTTATATAACTGTGTTTGGTTCTTCTTGCAGACCATCATAGCATGTGGCGTCTCATTCGCCTTTAATTTTAACGGGAATCATGGAGTGGATGTTGTGGGCAAAATACCAGATACGTAAGTAGGAAGATCCTGCACGTACTTCGGATTTGACCGTGTTATTTGCAAGCAGTGAGTAATAAATAAACACCTTTCCCACTCATCAGATTTGAGGCGCCCGTGGCTCCAAACCTTCAGATCTTTCAGGAGATAGCAATGGACGCTTTCCCCATAGCTATAGTGGGCTTTGCTGTTGCTTTCGCTGTGGCTAAAGTCTACGCTGTCAAACACGATTACGTAATTGACGGAAACCAGGTGAGGACCTCTGGACAGTTTAACATTAAAAAGGCTGTGTTATGGCTGTATTGTTTTTAAAAGAATGTGAAGTACTATGTACAAACATTATTCAAATGTACTGTTTACTCCCAGTCTATAAATGGAAACTAAGCTGCCAACACACTGTTTAGAATTTGTCATGGCTGTGATGTCACAACCAAGACACCATTCACATATAACATTCCAAGCTCATGACTTAAATAAAAAAACGGCAAAACAGCTTGTTTCGCATTTTACTCTACTTTTTTGCAAGACTCACCATGCAGTGCATACAGCCATCTATTTCAGGATTTTAAATCCAGAATGTTAAACAATGTTTAAATCCATTCCAGTGCCATCCTAGAAGCTGTTCTATTACTTTATTAGCTGGAGTGAAGTTTATTAGATAAGTCCTTAGAGTTGTAATGATCAAGTGAAGATAAGTGTTGACTTCAGCAGCAAACTCGCCTAGGAATCACTGTGACAATCACAGTTTTAAGCCAAAGCTTGTAGACAGACAAAGCAATTATTCACAAAAGGTAGGTCTGTTATGTTCAAACATAAATTAATTAGGCCACCGAAGCTAAGCTGAGCTTCATTCTGTACCAACTGAAAATTCCACTATTTACTATTGTCTTCTCTGGTAATGCGACCAATAAAATGTCTACTCACCACAGCATATTACTGCTACAGATTACACATTTTAGCATCATTTCTGTTGACAAGTGGCCAGTTGTATGACTGAGTGCCCATGCTGAAATCTTTCCTGCCAGTGCAGCAGACATAGAGAAGTGGAATATACATGGGCAGAGACAAAATTAGTATGTGTCAAACAAAGTCATGTGCTGACACTTGAATCTGTCATGGAAAAAATCTTTGATTCGTCACACAATTCCAAATGCCAAGTAATAGATGAATCAGAACTTGAAGCTCCTTCACTGTTGCTACTGTTGATGTTAACACTAAATGTGTGGACAATCATACCACGATCACACAAGCTTCAGAGAACAAGGCCTTCTTTCACCGTTGTGCAACGTGAAACAGACCCAGTTACATAACCAGAGTAAGGATTTGATTATTAACTGTACTGTCTTTCGGCATTGCCTATTTAAAAGCCCCTTATGGCACCTCTAACTGAAAAGGGAAAACTTCTTGACAAGAAAACATTTCCATGTTATTTCACTAAAATGTATTTAATAATGTCTCCACAGGAGCTCATTGCCTTTGGGGCAAGTAACATCTTTGGTGGAGCTTTCAAGTCCTTGACAGCCAGCACAGCTCTGTCCAGGAGTGCAGTGCAGGAGAGCACAGGAGGGAAAACACAGGTACAGCCCTACATAAACTCTCATAACGTGCAACAGTCATGTGTTAAAACACTAACGGGAAGTGTTATTCTATACATGTAGTGGGTCTAATCAAATCTGAGAAATGAATAAATGAAACTAAACTGTATTCTTGAGTGCAGAATTGCATTCTCTCACTTACATGAAAACTGTGAACAGTGTAAACATACCTGTCTCAGTTGCTGCAACTATTTTTAAGAAAACAGCGTTACTGCCCTCTAGTGTTCACATATATATAGCAGGTTCAAGCCTAGGCTGTCATCTATAAAAAGATCTTTCAAATGCCTTTCATTTCCTGATCTCAGTCAGATGACCTGTAAAGACATTTTACACACGCCATGTCGCACAGTATTGGTAGAATATTACATTTAAGAGAATTTAATATGCAGCCTATCCTTGAACCTTATTCTACTAAAAGGTTACCAAGTCTCTTTTTATACTCAGGCCCATCAAAAAGTAACCAGGCCAAATAATTGTATGAAACTTCTTTTCCAGATTGCAGGTGCTCTCTCCGCCATTATTGTCCTGGTTGTGACCCTGGCTATAGGCTTCCTGTTAGAACCACTGCCAAAGGTGAGGTTCAAACTTTTACCAGCCTTGCAGAGATGCTCCCTGTGGCTGCTTTAACCTAAGATTGTGATCTTCATCCCCTTTTTGAAAGTATACAATTCCAGAATGGTATCTTAAAACAGTCTTTATATGTACAGCTTTTGATGACTGAGCTTAATGACTCCAAACTGTGGTGTATGCTGTGTTTACAGTCAGTGCTGGGCGCAGTGGTAATAGTGAATCTGAAGGGGATGCTGATGCAGGTGCGTGAGGTTCCTTACCTGTGGAGAAAGGATCGCCCAGACTGTGTAAGCAGCCTTCGTGCTTTCCCTTTCTTGCCACCACACACTAATAAATACATATTTATTAGTATATAAGTATAGCCTAATTAAAACACCTCATTGTTTAATATTTGCTCAGTGAGATGGATATTTGGGTACAGATGAATAATGACTTTTAGATGTGTGGTACTCTACTGGAAGGAAATGCTGTATTGACTATCAGAAATGCCTGCCCATTTTCTTTCTCCAGATTGTTTGGATAGTGACCTGTGTGGCCTCCGTCTTTCTGGGCCTGGATTTGGGACTAGCTGTGGGCCTCGGTGTGGAGCTAATTGCTGTGGTCTTCCGGACTCAGTTGTGAGTACAAATACAGTCAACTGACCAATCAAATGACACCAACTATGAAAAGCTTAAATTATCTTACACAGGCAAGATGAATGCCTTGAACTTATACAGACAAAGTACTGATTAACTTTAGGCAAAATATACAATCATGTTACAGGGATCATAATGTGGAAAATAGATATTTACTTACTTTTATAGGGATCATAATGTGGAAAATAGATATTTACTTACTTTTTAAAATAATTATTTTAGATGTACTATACAATAAACCCCTGACATTTGCTGGGGTTACATTCCAAGGGCAGGAATAGTGAAAAAACTGATCAAGTTTTTAAAATGCTAAAATGAATAATGGTCTTTCTTGGCATACAAACCATACAAATAGTATAAAAGGACTTCAGGTTAAAAATTATGAATATGTAAATATGAGAAAAAGAAGAAAAATACAAACAGACCACTTTAATAATGAGGTACCTGTAAGTTTAGTTGTTCATACAGATGTCCTATTTTCCTCAGCCCACGCTGCTCTGTCCTGGCAAACATCACTGGCACTGACATATACAGAGACCGCAAGGACTACATCAATGTAAGTCAATCATTATCACAGGTTTTGCACAATGCTTTCTGTGGAAGAAAGAAATGAAACTCCTCACAAACCTATAAAGGGGCATAAATGCACAAAACATTTCCTACCTCACCAAAACGTCTCAGACTATTTCACACTATTTTGATAGTTAATAGTAGGTGAATAATGTGTGGATATGTGAGCATGGTATGATAGTCTCGCATACAGTACAGGCCAAAAGTTTGGACACACCTTCTCATTCAATGTGTTTTCTTTATTCCCACTATTTACATTGTAGATTCTCACTG
>JBBJLR010000133.1:20779219-20809653 GCA_037577145.1 Brachypetersius gabonensis | reverse complement strand
TCTACAATGTAAATAGTGGGAATAAAGAAAACACATTGAATGAGAAGGTGTGTCCAAACTTTTGGCCTGTACTGTATATGGGAAACGTTATTTCTTTTTTTACAAGGGCTTACAGTATCACAAATCAAGCAGCCTGGCCTGTATCATTCTCCTGGTGTACACCGCTCATGCACACGTGACTCATTTGATTGTATCACTATTTTCCCTGTCTCTGTAAACCTGTGTCTGTAATTTTACACCATGACCCCTGCAGGGTTCATTCATTTGAGGGGAATTAAAGGATTTTTGCCCTATAGCCCTACTAGAACCTCCCTCTAGGTAGTTGTGAATGGACTCATTTTTGTTAATACAGTTTGATCACTGACATTCTTAGTCACCCGAGGAGCAGTTCTTCTTGTGTTACACGTCTTTACCAACGATCTAACTGCAGAATTCATTTTAGTAACTGTTTCTATTCAGACACTAGCCAGTTAAACACACTTGACTGAAGCTACCTTACTGTGACAGGTATTGAAATGCTGAGAAAGCCCAGCTGACCATATAAACACAGCCATGGTCAGCTGGGCTTGCTCAGCATTTCAATACCTGTCACAGTAAGGTAATGGCATCATGTAGTACACATGAAAGCACCTGCACTCATTTTTTCCCCATAATTTGACTCGTGTCTATATGTGTACACTTCATATGGAGCCGGTTGATGAATTAGTAAAAACAGATGTACCTCATGTTGATCATGTCAGCTTTGTTCATATAGAAAAAAAATGGCAACAGCTTTCTTATTCTGAAATTTACACAGATGTATGAACCAGAGGGAGTGAAGATTTTCAGAATCCCGTCACCAATCTTTTTTGCAAATATCGAGTTCTTCAGAGACAAACTGGTCGATGCTGTAAGTATCATAATTCCTCTTCCATCCTAAGCTGGTGGCCTAGTGGTTAGGGTGTTCGCCCTGCAATCATAAAGTTTGAATCCCAGGACTGCTCGTGGCACCACTGAGGTACCCTTGAGCAAGGTGCCGTCCCCACACACAGCTCCCTGGGCAGGGTGTGCTGTGGTGTGTTCACGGACGACTTTTTTTTGGTCACTTTACTTTTACTTTACACCCCTTTAAAAATTTTCTGTGCTTAACTCACTCCGTTAAAGGACAGCAGTAATGTAAGACAGCTTGAAGCAGTTGTAATCTAATAGTAATGTGCTGTAATGACTAATGCTTAAACTAGGAAAAAGTCAAGCCAAAAACTAACTAGGCCAAATCAAGCATTGTGCAAGACTGAATACTTGCAACACTTCACAATAAAAATAAACAAAGGACATTAAATAAACCAGGATTGCACAATTGTAGCTGTGGAGGGCCAAAGCTCGGTACAGTTTGATGAGTTGCCTGCTCAAACACACCAGGCTTAGCTCTAGGTTTAGTGCATGTGTCTAAATAGGGAAACTACCAACTCTGGTGTGCACAGACACAGATATAACACACAATAATAATAATAATAATAATAATAATAATAATAATAATAATAATAATAATAATTACATGCAGTAACAGTAGGAGCCTTTGATTTTTAACTTGCAAGTTGAAATGACAAAACAAAAAAGGGTAGTAACTAAATTGTTTTGGTGCAGTAATTAAGATTTACACCTGGCCATACACAATGCTAAAATGACCTACTGTTAATTCAGAAGCTTCCTACATGGCAAAGTGTCTCCACTGTGTCACTGTTAACTGTTATAGGCAATGCAAAACATCCCTCCTGTCAAATAAAAAATATAAAATTTTTGCGTGTAACTATAAATAAAGCCTCTTCCAGCTGTTCCCTTGTAATTTATTTCAGTGTTTATTATCACCATTTGAAAGACCTGCTACCCTTTACTTGTCCTTGTAGACATCTCATCAAAGACAGAGCAATAAAAATTGCATTGGTTCGCTTAGAATCGTAACTGCTTCCATTAGTTATGAATATATTTTGTCACCAAAATCAAGAGGTTTTTATGATTGATGTTACACTTTAGTTCTGATTGTGTTATTACAGATTTGCCAATTTACAGTCTGTTTTTGTTTTTCAGGTGGGCTTTAACCCTTTGAGAGTCCTGAGGAAGAGGAATAAAGCCCTGAGAAAAATCAGAAAACTTATAAAGAAAGGGGAGCTGTCAGTCACATCTGTAAGTCTAGTAGAAAGTCACAGCAGGGTATTACCCTCTGAGCCTTAACCTTGATTCTCTTAGACCAACTCTTATCAGTCTTATCAGTGCCAATCTGACGTGAAACTTTTAATGGCCACATGTCTGAAGCGGCTGGTTGATCATCAGGCTAGACTCAACCTATTTTACAGTACTATGCTCTATATTGTATGGAGTCTTGAAACATACCATGGCAAAAAAATGAAATATTGAATATTTTGTTCAGTTTTCCATTCCATCCTTTTTCCATCCATTCAGAGGAAAGCTGTATTGCTCAAATGCTGATTTTTGTTGTCCCAGAAGTTTGAAGGGTAATTTTCCTAAAATACTTCAGGAGAAGTAGCATTACGCAAAAAGGATACAAGATATAGCATTAGATAAAAGACAAAGGTCTCCTTTTCCCTTCCAAATGATGAAATGTAAGGTAAACTACAATGACAGGACAAACTGCAATGACATGAAAGGGCCCAGATCACAGAAAATAACTTTTGAGATGCAGAATGCAAATGCTGTGAAAATTGTGTTCACTTTTCAGTCCATACAGACAATAATATAGACACTGATCTGCATATAAAGCTTGTTTTGAATTCACTGTTTTTGTGATGCTCTTTTTACGGACCTATTCAGGTAACAGCAGGTTGTGTATCACCTTAAGAAGATTTTTCACGTCAGAATTTTTTCCCATTAATTATGGTCTAAACGTGAATGCACATTTTGACCACTGCAATGGCCTAATAATCTGTATGACTTTATCCACAGAAAGGGCTGAGGGTCACAGGCTCTTTCCCTGTTGAGGAATCAGAGGAAGAGGACAATACAGAGGATTTAGATCAGCCAGTGGATTTCTCAGACCTGCCTGTTCAGGTGAATTGGAGAGCTGAGCTTCCTGCCAACATCTTCGTTCCTCCAGTGGACATCCACAGCCTGGTGCTAGACTTCTCTGCAGTCTCCTTTATTGACATCTCAGCGATTAAGGGGCTTAAAATGGTAGGCTATACTGCATACTATTAAAATCTTAATGTAATTAATGCAAGAGATCATATTTGATACTGCAGTGCGTTGTCAAGTGACTGATACTTTTTACACCTGTCAGGGTTTTTTTCCTTTCTATTTGACCTGCCAACAGCATAACAACAGTACAAGCGAAAGAATATGTTATGTGTATATAAATGATATAATATTATGTAATTACATTTACAGGCCTTGAAAGAATTCATCCGTGTTGATATTGAAGTCTACATTGTGGCCTGTGACCGTAAGTGTAAATTCTTATCACGACATCTAAACTGCCACATATCATGTTGCCAAGGCGATAAAAAAGAGTAAACATTATCTCTGTTTTAACCTTTGAAATGTCATTTCCAGCATACATCATTGAGAAACTGAAAAGCTGCAAGTTCTTTGATGATGAGATTAAGACATCAATCTTCTTTCTGACCCTCCATGATGCAATACTCAACATCCTTGAGCTACATCCGCCCCTCAGCATCAGTGAAAAGGTTACTTTACTGCCACTTTCCAGCACCAAGATAAAAAATTAAACACTGTAAAGGAACAGAAGATTTTGCAAAACTGCATTTAAATGAAGCAGTTTTCAAACAAATTCTGCTCATTTTGCTTCTCGTGACAAATTATTTTCCATTGTCTATTATAGGTCTGCCACAACATCTCCGACAAGCTATGTAATGGAAATAGCAGTTTGCGCAGCCGAGAAAAAGTGAGTGAATGGACTTATGTTGATAAGCTGACCTATATGTGATCCCTCCCACAATAGCATTCTTTCGTGGTACAGTTGTGAGGTGAACAAGCTTTACAGAACATTGGCAAAAACTCATTCAGTCTTATAATAATAATATAGTCGCACATAACTAGCGATCAATGTTTTTCAGACTGTGTTTAAAACCTGCTCCGGGTCAATAGTTAGTGGGGTCATTTTTAAAACTTGAGATTACACTTTTTACCCTTTGATTACCATTTTTTTTAATAAAGAATTTGTACATTGCAAGGTTTGTAAAAAAAAAAATGCATAAAAAGATATTACTGAAATCACATTGTTTTCATGGTTTGATTCAATAATTATTAAGATTTTCGTGTCATATTTATTTCAAAATCTGGCATGAACCTAGTTACCGGCAGTGTGTTAGGAAATGTGTCTGTAATGTCTTTCAGGATATCGTCAGGAAGGAACATAAAATGATTTGTGAATGTGGGTGTTGTCAAAGCTGAGATCTTTGCTTTTGCAGTTGGTGAAAAGCCCATTTTGAGGAAAAGAAAAGTTAATGAGAGCTGAGAGAAGATGCACCTTTTGTGTGAAAGTTAGTTAAAATAAAATACACATATTTGGACATTCTGCCTAGATTCTAGAGAAAGCTCTTCACTGATGCATGACATATGAGAGTTGCTAACTACAGATGTGAAAAGATAAAACACTAAAAGTATTTCAACAACCAAGAAACTTTGTCCATCCATACACTAGTAGCTACTAAAGACTGCATGTATGGGCTGCTGAGTATGGGTCAGTATTTTTATAGAACATGCAGATGAAAGTGTCTTTCTTTGCAGGGCAAGGAGCCGGAGACCAAGCTTTAAAAGACATCATCTTTAAAAGAATACTTCCATGATGGAGAACAATGGAGAACCCGGGACAGATTCTGCTGCTGCACACTGTAACCTATTGTTGGACACTGAAGAAAATCATGAATTATTTTTTAACTGAATGATTGGTTTCAGTGTTTATCATTGGAAATGTATGAACTGGTGTTTAATGGTGAAAGGTTTACTCGTTGGAGGAAGTGTATAATCAATCTTGTGTTCAGATTAAGTGTGTACACAGTCTTTAACATTGCTACTTTTGTATTTGTAATTTATTTTTGGTATAGACATTTCTAGTGTAGTGTTAGCATTCTAGTATACTTGTGCTTACCATTGCTATTTAAAATAAATTAACTTCCACTCAGAAAACGCTTCCTTTCTGGATGTACGCCATAAATGTGACTAAATGGCTATCATGTTTTTGTCACTTAGAAATGATATGGATCAATATAGTGTTCCTTATCTGCCTCTTTGTTGATAGTGGAAGGTGGAGCTCACTGCAGAAATGAAAAGGCAGTAGATATAATAAAAAGGATGTCTGTCTTCGGTTGTCTATGAGACTCCAGGGAAATTACAAACACCTGCTTTATTTTTTTTACTGGAGTTAAAAGGAGGAGTTAAAAGCTTAGAAGGAAGGCTGTGAGATAAAAATTACTAGTAGGGCATTAGCGTTTGCATTGAATGCATTTATTTATTTAAATTTTTTTGAAGGAATTCAATCAACTTTATTTAAGGTATAAAGTAATTTACATGCCATGCTTCAGTAAAATATCAGTGACGGTCAACCTCACAGTTGATTGCGAAATCGCACAATGTCATGGTCAAAACTTTGTACCTGCCCTATTTTATCAGTAACAGCTGCCATTTACATTGTGACATGAACGGATGAATGGACCAGCAGAAATGGTCCGAAATGACTGAATTAAAAATGACTTCTTGTTTCTTTTCCTTCTAGAGAAAGTTAAGAACATTTCCTTCTCCTGAAAGGTTACTAAATTTTGGAGATAAGATGTTTTGTTCTGCAGCAACAATAAAGCATTTCTCGCTCAAAGATGCACTTTGAAATTTGCACAGTAAATTCAATCAAATAGATGGTTTACTACCACTCTAAATAACCATAGCACTGCATAGTGTGTTTGCTTTAACTTTTCCTCATTAGTAGGTGATGGGAATTAGGTGTAGCACTTTAAAGCCTATACTGGCATGAGAACTGGACTTAATGGATAGCTCAGTGAAACACTGAATTCACCATTTCCCCCTTAATCCAAATCAGCCAACACATGTTTAATGTTTGCCTTTGGTTTCTTTAGTTTTGAACTAGGGCTAAGAGGCTAAGAGCTGACAAGTAACAAAAACTTAAAACTGGTAACTAGCCTGAAATCATGTGTAATGCAAACCAAATCAAATTAGGTTTGTTTATGTGTTTTCTGGCAATGTATGCCATGAGAGGTTATTCCCTTAAGGTCCTGCAGAAAGAGCCCTTCTGAAAAATATAACTGTATTGTTCAGCAAGTATATATGCATTCATTTTAAAACATACTGTACATTAGCATTATCCTCTTGAACTTAGACCACAGATGGGACCATGAAATGTTATCATATCTACACATCAGCATGGTGTAATTCAGGATACTCCTTATCTGCCTTTTCCAGAGTTAGTACAATGAAGTCTCTAAGAGAAAATGTGATGAATGTTAGGAAATCTTGTGTGAGCTGCAGATTTTCACGGAAACTGCATGGCTAAGTAACTGGTAGGAAGTTTAAGGGTTAAGCATATCAACAATGGGAAGAAAGAAACAAGGAACGAGGAATATTTGTTCTTTAATGAGGAAACACATTAACAGTGGCCAGAAAGATGAGTTATTGTGAACTGATGATACATGCCGTTACAAGAAATTCGTACCCAACCTAACCTCCTTAGGACTGGGTCAGTATGCATACAAGGAAGGATGACTCAGGTTTGATTGTATCCCGGCTCATCTGTCAATGATTATTGAATCTGCATAGTACTGTGTATATATTCTCCAAGCTGAGTCCTCCACATCCAAACTCGAGAGACACTGCGACATCTCTTGTGTTTGGCTTTACTTGTATTTGACCATGGCAAAGGAACCGGTGGAGGAAAAATATGTGGTGTCAAGACCACTGTTCTCTGAGGACTCGTTTTCAGGACACTATAAGAAGGTCTACAGAAAACACAAGGGTTTGGTAGATCATCTTAAAGAATATCTAATGTAAGAGTTGGTTCAGTCTTATTGCTACCAATCAAAATTAATATGGAAAACCAAATCTATGTTTATCACAGAAGTGTGATTTTTTTTTCAATGCCATGGGCAATGCCTAGTTGATCATCCTAAATTCAGGTTGTTGATAATGTTTTCAAGCTAATTTCAGCTGTGCTGATTGAATCACTTCAGAGAAATCAAGTGTTGGATGTACTGCCCTATGCAATGCAGTGAGCTAATGCTTTTTTTTTTTTTTTTTCTTAAAGGCGCAGCAATTAATGAACAAAGCAAGTGAAATTAGACATATAACCTGTTTAGGTGATTCATGCAAAGAAGCTACAGAGAAATTGAAATTATTTGTATTTTGTCTTAGTTGTGACTCCAAACGTGCAAAGAATGCTGCCATGTCATTCCTGCCCATCATTGGATGGATGAAAATATACAGATTCAAAGAATGGCTTTTGGGTGACATAGTGTCTGGAGTCAGCACTGGACTTGTTGCTGTACTGCAAGGTAAGATTTTCCCTTTATCCCCAATTGTCTTGTCTGAATTTAGGTTACAAGGGATAATCAAGCAACAATGCCACAATCATAAAACTAGTTGCATGCATCATACAGGTGCCATAAACTGTAAAACTACAGAAGCTTTTGAAAGGCTATGCTTTGTGCTGCTAAGTACAATTTAACAGAAAAGTATCAACATTTCTTCTTTTCTATGAAAAGGTGTGTTTGTGCAACTTAAAGCATGCGGGTGAGAAGAAATAACAGAAGAGCCCCACAAATGCTGCTGATAAAATTTTTCTAATATTTCCACAGGACTTGCATTCTCCTTGCTGGCTTCCTTACCTCCAGGTTATGGACTGTACTCTGCATTTTTCCCTGCAATAGCCTATTTCTTTTTGGGCACGTCCAGACACATCTCTGTAGGTGAGTATTACGAACCGCACATCTAGCTATTGTCAGAAAATCTGGTGGGTTTTCTTGCAAAATCTGGTCAGTGTGTACTTTTGCAAGAGAGTAATGTTTGACATCACATGCCTGACAATATGTAGCAATTGCCATAATGTGCTACAGCAAACACAGACCAAGAGGAAACAAAGTGGAACAGCTGCTGACAAACTCTTAAGGATATCTCATTAACTCATCTTTTTTAAAATAGTGTATAGTGCACAAATTAAGTTAAAATGTAAATTCAGGATGGAGCAGTTACTGAAAATGAATGAATGAATGAATGAATGAATGAATGAAATATTTAATTCTAACCGAAAACCTAATTTTGGCAGTCCAGAAAAAAATGCTTTACTTTTCCCAGTTCAGTCCAGCATTAATAAAATTTATTAATATTATTGTTCTCTTAATTCCTAATTATTTTACTAATTTGCAAGACCAGCTTGTTAAATTTTATGTTAAAACATCATTTTTAACAGTGCATTTATTCCAATAAGGGAAGAAGTGTGCAGAAAATGTGTTTAATTTCTCTTTCATCTCTGACCCACAGGGCCCTTCCCTGTCCTGAGTTTGATGGTTGGTGATGTTGTTACCAGGCTGGTGCCTGATGTAGGAGATCCAGCAAACATTACAGGATTTGAGGGACTCACCAAAGAACAACAAAGAGTTGTAGTGGCATCTTCTGTTACATTCCTCATGGGTATTTTCCAGGTATTTCATTTTGAACCACAGTCCATCTTATCTCTGTGTGTTAGACATTTGTTAAATACAGAATGCGAGAAATGAATATAAAAATACGTTTTTAAAATATTAATTATATGAAATTATTTCAACTGATTTGGTTCACAGTGTAAGGTTGAGAAGGCATTTTACAATAGTGTAAATATGTTACAAAATATTATTTTATGCCACCTATAATACAAAGTATGCCCATTTTTTCCCCCCTCAGATGGCAATGGGGGTGCTGCAGGTGGGCTTCATAGTCATTTACCTGTCCGATACTCTGGTATCTGGGTTCACTACTGCTGCTGCAATTAGCATCCTGGTGTCCCAGCTCAAGTTTGTATTAGGACTGAATGTACCAGGCTTCAGTGGTCCATTCAACATTTTCTATGTGAGTATACAATGGATGAATCAGGTTAAAGTAAAAATGTGTTTTATAGAAGATAACGCATTCATATTTGTAATATTTACTTGAGATTAATATACAGTTCAGACCATCAAAAAAATAAAACCATATTGATATAGTAGTAACTACCATAAACCAAATAATAATAATAATTCAGTAGAACTATGAATTTTTAAATAGTCTTTTGCTTCTGGTTTCATTAATTGCAGCACCGATGTTTAATCATCTATTTTTATGTCTGATTTCAGACTTTGGAGAGCCTTTTCAATCAGATTACTGCTACCAACGTGGCTGATTTGGTGACTTCCATTGTGATCATGACAGTGGTGCTCATTGTGAAGGAGCTCAATGACAGATATAAGTCCAAACTACCTGTGCCTATTCCCATTGAAATTATCATGGTGAGCATGATTTAAAAAATGACATTTCAGCACAGCTGCACTTTTCCCCACATATTAAAAATCTAGTAGCGATCATAATAAACAACCAACTGTCTTCATTAGACTATAATTGCGTGTGGAGTCTCCTATGGATTTAATTTTGAGGACAGATTTGGCGTCGCCGTGATTGGGAAGATGGTGAATGGGTAAGAATAGACTTCTTTCTTTATTCAGTTGAAAAATCTGTAATAGTGACCTTAATTGAAAATCACCCATAGGAACAAAACCATGTATATCCATATTTATCCATATTTTTTGTTACACAATTGATGCCAACTACTGTTTGCTCATTCAAAATTCTATGGTGTGGAAAAAATATTTTTACATTAGCTTGGATTAAAAGCTAAAAAGATTGTTCTATTTTCCCTTTAAGTTACTTTTATGGAGATACACAGTTTTGTTGCAACAGAGATGATACACAAGGATGGTACATTGGATTGAATCCAGTACGGTAGCTGCTAATCAACTCTTATCATGTTCTGTCTTATTTAGGTATGAGGCTCCATTAGCTCCAAACGTGGAGGTCATGCAGCGAGGGGCGGTGGATGCTTTCACTACAGCTATAGTGGGATTTGCTGTGGCTTTCTCTGTAGCTAAAGTCTACTCCGTCAAACATGATTATACTATTGATGGAAATCAGGTGAGCTAGAGGTTCAAGTATGTCTACAGATCTAAAGAGCTGGCGATTTTCCCAAAAGCTTTGTTGTATTAACATAATTATAGGCCTGGTCGTGAAAGTAACATGTTGCTTGATCTACAATGTTTGAACTGGATCCTTTCAGAAAACCAGTCCTTAAAACTGAAACTTATGTGTGCAGAAGTATTCAGAAACCCAACATTGGTACTTGTAGCAAGGCTTTACAGTAGATGTGGGAAAACTGATGTGAGGATCTACTTACATTCGGCCACAAGAGCAAAGTCATGTGTTGGATGATTAGTTTTGTATCACAAACGACACTCAGAGATATTAAATAATGCTCCATCCCTCAAGTAAACACAGTTCACTGCTCCACGGCCCATTACTGGCATGCTTTACATCTCTCTACATCTCTTAGCACATGAAAATAAGGTTTGTTTTCCAAAGCAGCCCATTCTGTCGCCAATGTGTTTTATGGAGATTATCCAAGCTAAGTGAGGACTATGCCAGCAATGGAAGTGCCTAAAAATAGCTGAATCCACCAATGAGAAGGGGTATTTGAATACTTTTGCACATATAGGGGCAGTTTCCCAGATAGGGATAAAACCTAGTCCTGGACTATGCAGTATTATGAATGGAGATTTTCCATTGAAAGAGAAGTATAGTCCAGGCCTAGTCTTAATCCCTGTCTGGGAAAGCAGCCCGTAGTGTAACCTTTCCAACTCAACTGGCATGTGACACTGAATCATTTTTGCTCATCTCTGAACAACAGGAGCTCATTGCTTTTGGTGCAAGTAACATGTTCGGAGCAGCTTTTCGATCCTTTGCAGCCAGCACTGCACTCTCCAGAACAGCTGTGCAAGAAAGTACAGGGGGGAAGTCACAGGTAAGAACCAACAAGCAAGTGACACAACTATCTAATCAACACCTGTCGCTGGGTGTGCAAGAGAACCTAATTGGCCTGGGTAGAATAGCCCTTCCATCACTTGATGCTAGCCTGGATGTCTGTTAGCATGGCAGAATTGGTAGCTGGTGTTGAGCAGTTTTTGGATTGGATTAAATAGTTGATTTAAAAAAACCCAGCAATCTTTTTACTACAACCACTGTTTTAGTAAAATGCAGAAGTCAAAGGTTAGTCAATACAATATAATATTATACAATGTTATATGTTTTACACCTGCAGCATATTTTTTATACCTTTTGCTCTGAAGGTTTATTGCCATAGAAGTGTATAAAATGATTATTATTTAACATGGTTTGAAAGCTGTCATTCGGATTGGAATGTTAAAAGACGAGTCTCCCTATCGAAAGCTATGGATGAAACATTAACTTATTTTTTTTTTACCTTTGCAGATAGCAGGTCTTGTCTCTGCAATGATAGCACTGATTGTCACAGTTGGAATAGGATTCCTGCTTGAGCCTCTACCTAGGGTAAGGAAAACGGCTCCTTTAAATGTACTTTGGAAATGCAGAACTTCATCAATGATATGTAGCGTGAAGGAAGGCAAATGTATGAACCACTGAACATTGCTACCTTTACCTTTGAATCACTGACGTATCCATCCTTGTTTTTTCCAGTCTGTTTTGGGAGCTCTGGTGATTGTGAATCTTAAAGGTATGCTGATGCAGTTTAGAGAGATTCCAAACCTTTGGAGGAAGGACAAACATGATTTAGTGAGTGCACTCACTGCTTTCAAGCTTGTTCCTTTGACTGTTAAAAAGTAAAAAAAAAAGTCACTGTCTCTGGTTTGACTGGTCTGTAATCTTCCCTCAAGGCCATCTGGATAGTTACTTGCGCAGCAGCCATCATTCTGGGCCTGGATTTGGGTCTGGCTGTGGGGGTTGGTGTGGAATTGCTCACGGTGGTCTTCAGGACTCAATTGTGAGTGTGCACTTGGTTCCTTGCTTGAATGTTGAATTATCAGGGGGGAAAAGCTTGACATGATGTGGAGGTTCTGCACTCTTCTACATATAAAATGGTTTCTTAAGAAACCAAAAATGATTCTTTAGAGGTGAAGAAGGTGTTCGTTTTGTGAAATTAAGTACATATTCTCTACAGAGAACACACTTTCACACATTTTAATTCACCATTATTTTTGTTTATTGAATTTTATGGGGAACAAAGCATAAAATGTGGTATATGCAAAGGTTATTTCATGTTTTATTGAAGTGGGTTATGCTATTTATGTTAATGTAACATCATAAAAGTTTATGAATGTTAACATTTCAAATGTATTTGAAAGCCGATTTAAACAGCAGTTCGTTTGAGTCCTAACATTGCATGTATTTCCCACAGTCCACACTGCTCCGTCCTGGCCAACATTACAGGCACTGACATCTACAGAGACCGCAAAGACTACACCTGTGTGAGTATCTGCTAGTTTACCGAAACACACCATCACTCACACATGTGACGTGTTTAATTTATTAAGAAAGTACATTATTCTTTATTTCCAGGTTTATGAACCCACAGGGGTGAAGATATTCAGAATCCCCTCACCCATTTTCTTCGCAAACATCGACTACTTCAGAGACAAACTAGTCCAAGTTGTAAGCAATTAACATTTTTTGCATCCTCCCCTTCTCTCAAACCCAGTCAACATATAATTGTTGTCCATGTTATGCTTTTTCACTTATTGTTAATAATAAATAATAAAAGACCCAAAACATTTTCGGGTGACTGAGTCTTCTACAATATTAGCCTAGTAGTTCACAAAAGAAAAAGAAGCACATTCCAAACACAATATTTCTTGAATGATCTTGCATTTGGGATAAGTAGAAGACTGTGTAAATCTGACTCCCTGGTAAATCCTTTAAATTTGTAACTTTTTGTTGTACCCTCAGGTGGGATTCAATCCCCTCAGGGTTTTAAGGAAGAGGAACAAGGCACTGCAAAAGATAAGAAAAATGCTGAAGAATGGGGAGCTGCAGATGACACCTGTAAGTCAAGAGTTACTTTCAGTAGACTGCCTATAACACTCAGCCCTGCAGAATGAGAATGTCAGTGTTAATTACAATTCACACCATTTCACTTTTAACTATCATACTTTCAGTCGGTCAGAGGCATTCGCTGAAACACATTAGTGAAGACATAAGTTGTACTAATCGGTCTGTTAATTGTTTTCTTACACAGACCGGCCTCAAGCCCTTAGGATTTCCAGGAGCTGAGGATTGGGTAGAGGAGAGCAATGTGGAGGACTTAGACCAGCCAGTGGATTTCTCAGATCTTCCGATTCAGATGAACTGGAGATCTGAACTCCCAGTCAACGTCTCCGTTCCTCCAGTGGACATCCACAGCCTAGTGCTGGACTTCTCCGGTGTCTCCTTCATCGACATCTCAGCGCTTAAAGGCCTTAAAACGGTAAATGATATGCTCATATTTTTATTTGTATCCAGAACTGTCTTCAGCCTTATTTGAGGTAAACTAGTTCAACCTCATACAAACTTTAACTGCACGTTTCCTTGTTATGAGATGCTTCCTTGTGTTATGAGGTGTATACTTAATTGTCCCTTGTAATCATTTGAGCAAAAAGAGTCCTCAAACGTTCTAAAAACATTTTCCTCAAACAGACTTTGAAGGAGTTCATTCGTGTGGATGTGGAGGTCTACATTGTTTCCTGCGATGGTAATTATTCCTTTAAAATTCCTTTGTCAGCAGTTTCGTATGACATGTGATACAAAGGAATTCTGCAGATATTTCTAAATGTCTCCATAATTCAATCTGTGACTGAAACAAAGTCATTCAAACAGACTCTGATTTCTTTACTGGGGGTTTTGTTGTGACTAAAAAACAATCCTAATGTTGGCTATGAACGGCTGTGATATGACAGGGGCTCAAACTCACAATGTCCCAGTGATGGGGCCAACACCCAGGTTGTGATGTCTACATCAAAAATCAGTCATATTATTTACCATCTAAAACCACAAGTGAACCTAAACATCTTTTGAGCTTTTTAAGTAACGATAATAGTAAAATAGTGGAGAACATTTTTAAGGGACTGCACCCTGCCTGGCCATGAATCTATTTTTAAAACGATGTTAAAGACTAAACCATTTTAACAAAACGTATCTATGTATTTGATTAAACTGATTTAATTTTTTTAAAAATAGTCTTGAATTCGCCTTTAACTGAATTAAGTACCGTCTTTGCAGTGAACGTCTGGGAGAAACTGCACACCTGCATGTTTTTTGATGATGAAATCAAGACATCCATGTTCTTCCCCACTATTCATGATGCCATGTTGCACATTCTGGAGAAACACCCAGATAACTATGAAAAAAACAAAGAAAAGGTACAGTAACCTCAACCAAAATAAAAGTATTCTAAAATAAATGAATGCTGTTATTATGCATGCATAGGTAAAGGAGGTTCTGCTGGGAATCGTGATGGAAAAATGTTGACATAAACATACCTGTCACTGACCAGAGGATGGTGTGTGTGTTTTTTACAGGAGGCAAACTTCAAAATTTTCAGCAGCCAAACTGACGGCTTAAACCTGCGGAAAACAGAAAAACTAGCAACTCAAAATGTTTAGAAATGTTCAATTATTGAATTTTGCTTGTTTTTACATAGAATGCATTTAATATAGTTTGGACCTGGTGAGGAGAAGCAATGAACTTATTTCTCTATCACGACAAAACTTTGTGTCTCCAAAAGTTACTTTACAGGAGAAGAAAAAAATGTTAACACCTTGAAACAGCCAATGGATTTTATTCCAACTAACATTAGATCGTAAAGTGTAAACAATTTTTTTTTTGGTTTTTATCATAAAGATGTACCATTACCTTGTATATTTGTACAGTCCAGAACGATTTTGTAAAACACTATTTACTACATATGTATATACATACACCCACAGTGCACCTCTGGTGTCTGCAGATGCTCTTAGGTCTTTCAGCTACACAATAGAACAGGTACTTTTTGTGCACTGGGCGAAGTACCTGTATTTCTAATGCTGTTTTTTTTTCTTTACTACAGTCCAATGCATATTATTCAAAAAATGTTTTTATAATAAAATATCAAATTGTGTATTGTTTCTCACGACCTGCTTCTTTTAAAGGGCTCAATTTCACAGAAAAAAGTTGGGGTTCCCAATTCTGGGACCGTGGTCAGCAGTTTGGTGATTTCCCTGCATAATCTCATCTGGTTTAACATAACTGTTAATTGCCAGGCTTAGTGAGTGCATTTAAGGAGGGAAACTATAAAACTCTGCTTGAGACCAGCATTCCTGGACCTCTGAAATATACGATTAATATTACATTCAGAAATCAACAGTACAAATACAAAAATCAGTGCATTTGCATTTATCCGTCAAATAAGTCTACAGCAGTTAAGGCCCACCCATTCAGCCTTGAAAGCCTTTTTTGAACTAGGTATAATACAGGACAGCATATCAGAACAGAGATCACTCATGTTTACATCATTCTTGACGTCACAGTAAAACAATAACCTGTTTAGTTCTCTTCAATGTTTATCAACGTTATTACTTTTAAAAATGCTCATTTAAAGTTGGGCACGTAAACAAAATGTCAGTTTTGGGAACATAAAGCCACCAAAACATTAGTGGACCTAATTAAAATGCAAAATACTAGAAAATGGCCCTTCAAATTGTCTTCAGCTTGAAGCAGACTCAGGTTTAAGGCATCTGTAAAGATATATTCAATCGCCTCAGTACATCTGGGAGCTCACGAGTAGTGACTGTTCATCAGCATGATCTTGTGACCTACAGCAAGTGTAAAAAAAAGTGCAACATTCTGTCTTATCTGCTTGCGTGCATCATGACATGATACAAGAGCTTATAAAAAAAGAATACAGGGTGATAAGAGTTTGTAGTAAAAAAAAAAAAAGAGTCAAGTAATAAAAGTAAACCAGTGATGAAAAATTACATATTGCGCATTTAATTCTTATTACATTCATGAAACACATTTGACAAAATTATAAATTATTGCCAAATTCAACTCAAAATAAAGCCATAATTAAAGATATATACTCTAACATCTGACAGTAATTACTTAACATCTTGTATGCAGTCCCAGTATACTGAACTTCAACTATACAACAGTTATAGAAAACGATACCACAGGCTCACATACGAGACCACTGTGCAAACAAATGAAACTGTTCAAACCAAGACAAATGTCTTTCTATTGGTAATATGGCCTGTAGCGGCCCTGATCTGGATGGTGGGGTCCAGGCATTTGTCCTTGTGGAGGAGGCCCTTGCATTCTGGGGGGAGGGGGTCCTCTGGGGGCAGCCCACATCCCTGGACTGAGCCCACCTGGCTGGCTGAAAGGTGGACTGAGAGTGCTCTTGTCCTCTGAGAACTGGGGGTTGTAATGGTGGGGTGGTGGAGCATTTACTGGTGGGCCACCGTGTTGTGGAGGGGGGCCTGGTGGATGGTTCATGTATGGTGGCAGCTGACCCATGAGGTGTCCAGGAGGAGGGGTGATGGGAGGTGGAACGGAGGACAAAGGTGGAGGTGGGGCTTGATTAAAGACCATGTGGGTGTTGGACCCTTGCCCAGGATGTTGCATTGGATGAGTGAGCGGAGGTGGAGGGGGTGGAGGTCCATAGCGCTGCTGCGGTGGTGCCATCATGTGGTGTGGGTGGGAAACAACAGGCTGCCCAGGGTAATCTCCAGGGTGGTGGTGTGGAGGTGGAGCATTCGTCGACAGTGGAAGCTGATCGCGGGGGATGGGGCTTGTTGAATCGTCCTGAATGGGGACAGTAATGAGGTTGCTGTGCTTCCGCGTGGTCAGTGTAGCAATGCGGAAGGTTTCTTGAGTGAGAGAGCGAGGCGGTCCCATGTCAGAAGAAGACTGGCCTTGTGGGCCTCTGTGATCATCATGGGATGTGGGAGGGGGCTGACTGTAAGTATCATGACTCGAATGAGACAGAGGGGGAGGGATGTGCACATGGGACTTAGGCAGATGAGGAGGGGGCACACGGAAGCGGTCTGAAACCTCAGAAGATGCAGGAAGGTGGAGGGGGTCATTGCGACCCGATGAAGCCTTGCTTGCCCTCATGTGGCGGTGGTTAATGTGGGCCTGCAGGTCCCTCTGGGACAGGTAGGTGCGCTTGCAGCCCTGAACGATGCTGCACATAAAGAGAGAGCCACGCTGGCACTGCTCAATTCGCTGGACTGGGTCTGTGCAACTGTACAGTGTTAAGCTAAAATGACAAGGACAATAGAGACAAAACAAACTGATGACATGGAATTCAATGTGCACACATTCAATATTATATTCAGCTTGGAAAAACACATTTACTGTTAAAAAAAAAAAAAAAAAAAACTTACCCTGGGCACATTTTATCACCTTTCCTTTCATGAAGCAATGCACATTCATAGCAGAAAACATGCTTGCAAGGAATCTATGGAAAAAATGCATATATTTGAAGGGTAATCATAGTGTATAAGAGGTCACTACAAAGCTCCTTTGAAATTGTCAAATGATATCTTAATGCACACAGCTTACCATGCGACCATAAGTCTTAATGGGCAGACCACACTTGTCACAGAAATGCACAGGGGTCTCATCCCTCTCACCTATCAGATTGAGCTGGAAAACGAGGCAAGAAATGAGCACAAGTCATGGTTTTGTTTTTCAATCATTTGAGTGGGCACAAAAAACATGGAAAAAGAAAAAATGTGAAAATAAGACAAGAATATGTACCTTAAAATCCCAGAAAAATTGCTGAGGGTATCGCCGCTGTCCAGCAAATGCATCTCCAGCCTTAACACCACAGTCTAACCTCTCCTCCTGTTTGTAGGCGAAGCTCTCTATCAAAAAATAAATAAAACTGTTAATCACCCTCACACTTCGCACGTAGCTTGAACTACACTAAGCGTCTTGTATTTCAGTATCATTTTGCAAATGAAGCATGTGGTACAGTAATTTTTTTTTATAAGAACATGATCTGGAAAGTGACAAGAGATAAGGTGAGGGCTTACTTCTGGCCTGTTTGGGAAGAAGCTTGATGGGGATCCTCCTTCTGACATCTGGGCCTCCTAATGCCCCTTCTGTCCCCTGCATGTCACTGTCTAAAGAAATAATGAACATATACAGGACTGTGCAAAAATCTTAGGCACCTACAAACACAATATTAAAAAAATATATTCACATGATCAGTGCGTGCACTTTTTCACATGAATATTACTAAATATATTAAATAAACCTAAATAGAATAAATACCAATAAAATTACAAATAGTAATTAGTAAATAGTGGTTGTATGTACAGTATATCTGTGTGTTCTTTATGGAAGTCCAGTATTGTTTGTAGTTTCCATCAAAAACCTGGTTTAACTCAGTTCTTCAGTAAATTAAATCAGGAGCTGCTGATGGAATTTAATAAAAGTTCCAACTCTCCTGAAGGAACCGAGGAGAAATCTGGAACCGAACCTGTGTTTTCCTCACCAGCTCACACAAGCTCATACTTTTTTAACAAACAAAACAATGTTTATTTGCAATAAGTTTTGCGGGTGTTAACTTTGCTGGCAGGAAGATTAATTATCACACACTGAAAAGATGTCTAAACAATTTGTATAAGTTACAACTTCTACTCTTCCGGGAATATTCCTAGATGTTGGAACATTGCTCTGATAGATTGCAAATACAAGTAAAATATAAAATGAAGTGTTCCCTTATAATCATGCGTGAACACACCACCACAGCACAACACACAGAGTGAAATTCTTTCTCTGCATTTAATCTATTCAACAAGTAAAGTGGTGGGTGGTCAGTGATACGGTGCCCAGAAAGCAATGTATGGGGGCAGTATCTTGCTCAAACGTTCCTCAATGACGCCAATAGCAGTCCTAGGATTCAAACTCACAACCTTCTGATCACAGTGCATTACTGCACTAACTAGTATGGGTGTCTGGATTCTTTTGGACATAATGTACGTCTTAATAGTGAACCAGCAGCAACGTATTCAAAAGTGAATAAATTTCAGTGGGGTGATTGAAAGAGGGCGTGGTCTTATGAGAAGAAGCCCCGCCTCTTCGAGCAGTCTGCACTGCCCAACGTTGGAAGAAGCTAGCTAGGAAGAAACGAAACGCAGCTATTTTGACTAGAAACGCAATCTTTGATTAATAATAAACGCCATGACATAATCTCACTGAATTTCAATATGATCTTTATATCTCACAAACATACATTTCGCTTAAAGATCAACTTTAGAGGCAAATCCACTCCGCAGCTAGCTGTTTAGCATGCTAACATCCACGCCAAAACGTCTCTTTTACCAAATAAAGAGCTGCATTGCCTACAAACACTGTTCCCTGACAAAACTACTTGCTGGACTTAAGTGCTGGGTTACTCGCGTACTAATCTTAAACGACGAAACAACTAGAAGGAAAAACTGAAAACTGAGTTTCCCTCCTTACCAATCGGATCCATAGTTGTATATGAACTCCAGACTACTGGCGCTCTTCCTCTGTGGCCCCTTCAAAATAAAAGTCCCACTCAGTGTTGCTTTTTTGACATATGCGGTTTGTAATGTAGAATTAAAATTAAATCGAAAAATGACATTGCAAAATAAATATAACATATACTTTGGATAATTACATAAGTCAAATCCCAAGTGGTTCTCTTTTAATTTCCACGCACTCTGTTATCCCTCGTTCCTGCAGGGGGCAGTAACACCAATCATCAGACTTAGTGCAGTAAGATGGACTCTGATGAGGGGTCGGTGAGAGGAGTCTTCACTTGTGAGTTGTGTGATTTATCAAGTCCGTACACTTTTTACGGACAAAAGCCTCCGAATACTAGAGGTGTAGTGTAAGTATAACCTCACCAACACCTTCTAAGTAGTTCAGGTAATTATATAAATTGTATGTGTTCGATGTTTGACGCTAAATGATCTTCCTGCCCAGTTGTAAACAGTCCAGTTCAGTGGTATGAAGTGGTTCAGTTTAGAGAAACTCCAAGAGTCATTTTAATGTAATAGTGCTGATAAGAGCCGGATGTCGTCATACCCCAGTTGCAAATATAGTAATTTTATTTGCCGTCCAGAAAGTGTGCCTACATGTGGCTTTATTAGCTATACTTTATACTTAGCGGTGATGATGGGAAAGTAGAGGTACATCTGATAAAATACACTATAGTGACAACAGTATTGGGACGACTGATCATTATACCAACAGGGACTTTTGTGGCTATTCATTCTGTAGAGCATTTATGAGATCAGGCACTGATGTTGGACGCAATTTCCGTTCCAGTTCATCCCAATTGTGTTAGATGGGGTTGAGGTCAGGCCTTCGTGTGGGCCAGTCAACTTTACTTTGTGCAGTGGGCCACACTTATGCTGGAATAGAAAAGGTTCTTCCCCAAACTGTGTCCACAAAGTTGGAATCATGGTGGTGTTCAAAATGTCTTTGTATGCTGAAGCATTGAGATAGCCCTTTACTGGAAGTTAAGGGACCACCTGAATTCAATAATTAAGACGCGTGTCCTAATACTTTGTCTATATAGTGTATTTTTGGGCAAATCCTGCAGTGCCCTCTCTACCATGATCAGATACACTAGACCAGTGTTTCCCAGGTCCTGCACATGCTAGTTATTTCCTGTCACACACTGTCTCCAATGACGTATTAAGGATCATATTAACTGGTAGAGAAAGCATTCAGTATGAAGCCATTTAAGAGTCAGCTCAGTGCTTGAGTGTTTTGGGGAAAAAACAGCCCTGATTTATTGGTCAGGCATGATAGGAGCAGGGAAAGCTCTAAAATAAGCAGCGTCTTCAAGACCAGGGTTGGGAAATGCTGTTTAATGCTGTTTAATTTGCCTTAAAAGGCATAGCATTTCAGCAGCACTGATATTCATTAGCCTAATTACATTGTCAGTGTAAATGTAATTTCAGCTCGTCATACAGACTCTTAAATGACCTTGACAATTAGAGTTAAGTTTAGAGTTAAATTAACTCAACTGTAAGTAAACATCAGCCATACATTTGTGCCTGTTTTTTTGAGTGGCAACACTTTTTGCTTTTGATAAGGTAGGGTCAATAGGGTCACTGCCCTGTTGTTGTGGTTCTAAATCATACATAATGCCTGCTATTGACATGTCACTCTCCTTAAACATGTGTGCAAACACCTTATTTGTGTTCTGCCCTTCAGGCTTTTAGAAGAATGCTATGGCATGCGTGATCCATTCAGCCCAGAGAAAGAGAAGTTCCTGCTGTTGGGGTCCAAGTGTTGTCTGTGTAACAAGACTGTGTGTGTTGGCACGGTATGCACTTAAGAGCTAAGTACCTTTCAGACACCAGTGAAAGGTCATCGCAGTCATTTTCAGTGCTTTACACATTATTTATTGAGAAAACAAAATAATTATCTTTATTTTGTTTGGTTTATTAATCATTAATGTCATTCATGTTGGACCTGCATAATACGTCTCATCCTTATTCTTATTTGTATCTTTCTTAATCCAGGAGTGCAGCCTCTTCTACACCAAACGCTTCTGCTTACCATGCATGAGGAAACATCTGGAGCAGTTTCCAGAGCAGATTCAAACGGAACTGGCCAAGAAAAAAACTGCTCAGAAGTCTTGATGTGCATCAGAGACACTCACTGTGGACACAGGACGTTTTTAGATGGTTTTAATGGATTTAAAAATGCTGACCCGTTTGCTCTCTCCCATTTTTGAGGGAATGACTGACTTCAATCCATAATGACTGAATTGATTCCATCATTTTTGCTTATGGTTGTAAGAAGATAAATAACAGGAGGTCTTGAGCCAAACTTGCATGACAGATGGTCTCCAGAAGATAAATTACAGTGGATACAGAGCCAGGCTTGCATGACAGCATGTTTGTGGTGGCTCAGTGAATATGGCTCAGACTGTGCTGTTACTTCATGGCTTCAACTTTTTGTTCTTCCAGAGAGGATCCCCTGAAAGGTAGGATCCTCTAAAAAAGGTATTTGAACCTGAATCTGCTTTGATGCGTGAATCACTTCTGTTAAGAATGCAACTGACTAGTTTGTCTTGCCATTGAGCCACTATACTCAGATAGCGATGCCACAGAGAACAGGCAGCAAGATGTTTGAAACGCTGTGTGGATTCTTGTCACAGTTGGAAACATTGAACTCGATGGCAGCATAGCTTAGTTGATCTAAGATTGAGAACGTGCATCCTAGCACATCCTGTACAGTAGCATCAAAGTACTGAGAGTGATTTCAAAAGACTTCTGAATTGTGAAATATTAAAGCTGAATGCCTAGATTTGAAACCTAGTTTGATTTGTGTGTCCATACTTCTGATAGATGACAAGTTGAAGCATGCATCCATTCTTTAGACTCCCTTCCCACTCCATTTGACTAGTTAATGGCACAAGTCACTCTGTTTAAAGGGCCCTTTGGTGATGGAAAACCGTGTCTTCTGTTAACAGTTCACTACTGACTATATATAGCCAGTATATGGAAGCAAAAACATCCAAATTTTCAATTATTGTGAAATGAACAAAAGTCAATACTTTTACACCTGCTATATTCTGCATGTAAGAGTTTGGTAAGAGTTTTGGCCCATTCATTATAAAGAGTGTTTAAGCCTAACAAGCTATTTGATTAGAAAATAGGCCCTTTACATATATCCCTCACAAACACCCTAACTTTAAGAAAAGAGTTCAGAAATGTATTCCGCTACAAAAATGTATTTTGACAATACACATATGTAATCTTCCTGAAGTTTGAAAGTTGGAAAGGACAAATAACATATAAACAAATAAAAACAATACCATCACAACCTATGGATACAAGACCATTTCACATACTGCACGGAACTATATCTAATTAAAAACAGGACTTTTGTAATGAAACATGCTCTTAGTGTTGATATACATTAAGAGCATTTCGCTGATGCTCTTATCTTACAATCATCTTACAATTCCCCCTTTGCAGCTATAACAGCTTAAACTCTTCTTGGCAGGCTTTCCACTATATTTTGGAGTGTTTCTGTGCCACTGTCCTGCTGGTATATAAAAGGGCCTTCCCCAAACTGTCCACAAGGTTGGAAGAATGGCATTGGTCAAAATGTCTTGGAATGCTGAAGCATTAAGTTTGCCCTTCACTAGGAGTAAGGGGCCTAGCCCAAACATTGAAAACAGTATGTCCCAATACCTTTGTCCATATAGTGTACTATTGATGTGTAATTAATTGGATACAACAATGTGGAGCGTCAGATGTTTACATAGCCATTTTCAGTGTGATCCACTAGGTGTCAGCAGAAGCATGTATGTTGACCAAAGGTGTTCCTCCATGGGCTGGGACTCTGGAGTGGGGTGGAGAGCACATCACTAATAATACCTGTTTACAGGACAGAAAGAAATGAATTATATAACTTAAGAGGTCTTGATGCATGAATGGTTTAAACTATTTTACACTTTATGACACAACCTTTCGTTTCATTCAACCTTTTCCACCTTTTTAATTTATAGGAACATAACCTCAGTGCCTTCAGTGTTCTAATGCAATTTGCAAAACTTACTTGTATCTGCATATTTATGTCTTGCAGCCCATTTTATAAAAGTCACATACACTAGTCACTAGTTTAAATGATGAACTCTCCCACTGCTTAAAACTACATATACTGTTACCCTAAGATCAGTGTGTTTTTCCATGAGCCACGTCATTCCTTCAGTACTAAAAAATATAAAGATCATTAACACACAACTGGACACCTTTTTTTCATAATTTCATACAGTAATGGTGTCAAATTAATTATTATGCTTTAGTGAATTACATTCCTACAGTATAATTTTTATGGAACTGGCTTTTAACGGAGCACTTTATAACCACATTAGTACTATATTATATACTGTATTATATTTAGAATGTTTGTACAATTTATAATATCAGCCATCAAAATATTTAGCCGTCACACTTTAAAAGCCTGAAAAAGGGCAATCAGTCATTGCAAATGTGATCCATGGGTGATTTCTGTCAGCTCCTCTTAGCAGCTGTGGCCCATACAAGTCAATGACAGACCTCAGAGACTGCTTAATATTATTTGTGCAGCATTTTACTGGACATTTTCAGTGTAAACATTTTTTTGACATTCTTCAGATCCAGCAGAGGTATTATAGGCTACAAAACAATTCCAGCATTGAATAATTCATAAAACAAATAAACTCCAAATAATTAAACAAAAAAAATAAGATATCTTAGCTTGAAATATTTCCTTTTTAAAAAAAAAAAAAAATTCTGCTGTTTATTTCTTTGTTTTGAGTTAGAGCATTACCATAATTTAATTATACAAGTAAGTCTGGAAATATAACAGTTACACACAAATACACACCACATCCCTTCACACAGTAACTGAAAGGACCAAAGGATGAGCTCATATGATAAGACATTTCAACATTGTGACCTTCTGAAATTCATCCAGGCTAATTCTAGAGAACAGGAAAAAAACTGCGCAACACATAGTACTGAAGAAGGACAATTGATATGACTCAGGGATCTGAACTACTTACTGATAGTGCCAAAGTCTACCGAAGATAAGGACATTGCCAACTATGACCTCACTCCCTCTGAAAAACAGTTTTGCACACCACACTGCCAGAAAAATCTGATGCAAAATATGCAGTCCACTACGGTGTCCTCCGCACGGCCCCAGATTACTGGGCGTTTAGTGCACTTGTTGGTTTGTTTGGCTCCGTGCGCTTGTAGAGTTTAAATACAGTTCTACAGTTGAAGAGTTTAAAAACAGTATAATTTGTATGTGTATGCAAATGTTTGTGTTTTTGTAAGCAAATTAACCACCTTTTTAGCTTTCAGTAAGTCATGTTTAGTTTATTTTGTGTTAAACTGCTCACACTTCTTATGAGCTCAATTTTTAAATCAAAAATGGGCCCCAAAAGGGCATGTATGAAACTTGTGTACATAGTGCTAATTTTTTTGTTTTGTTTTTCAAACTGATCCTTCTTGTTGTTTTTGAGTCATTATTTTTACTGAAGTAATGACACGTGAAGTGTGGAGTGTATCTACTTTCTTCTGTTTGGGTGTGAGAGCCGTTGCTCCGTGACCCCTGTAGTGCACTATTGGAGGGAGTAAGAGAGCCATTCAAGCTCCAGCCCCTGGTTCCCTTTAAGAAATGGGAGGCGCCCGTGGTGGCGCACCAATGAAAGTGTTCTGGTTTAAATAGCCATAGCTGTCAGTCCGTCTTCTTTACACTTGCTTTAGCTTGCGATCGCCATATTGGGCGCTCGGATGACTTTGCGTGCTTTTCTAGCGGAATTACTACGAGACGGAGCGGAGGTGAGCGACTGGCGCACCGCTGCACATTTCACCGTGCACTCGCTGTTTCGGCCACACGGGCTGCTGCTGGTTTTCTGGCATGCGTACTGTCCCCTGGCTCGTTTGAGAGTAGTTCTGGTTTGACTGGAGCGACGCTATTACGCGTTTGAAAACGGCGTTTGCCTCCACAGCGCGTCTGGGGCCACTGCTGACGCTGTTATTTTTGTTATCTTTGTTGTTTTTTTGTTTTGTTTTGTTTTTTACTTTTTTTTAGTCGGGACAGACTTTTATTTTTTTACATGTAGAAAAAATGTCCGACGTGCGCCTGTCTAACGGAAGCCCCCCGCTGGAGAGGGTAGACGCGAGGCTCGCGGACCACTCCAGGCCGCCGGTGTGCAGGAACCTCTTCCCCGGGGGAGGCGCTGGGGACGCGGCCGAGTTCCATCGGGACTGCACGGAGCAGCTGCGGGAGATGGAGCGCGCCTCTCGGGACAAGTGGAACTTTGACTTCGCGCGGGACCAGCCGCTCGCCCCCGGACAGTACGAGTGGGAGGCGGTGGACGACAGAAGCGTGCCGGAGTTTTACAGCAGACCCCAGCGGGGAGTGGACTCTGAGCGCCAGGACTGCAGGAAAAGACCCTCCACCGAGCAGCTGGGTAACTTAAACACTGAGTTATTGAAGTGGGAGTGGAATTGGGCTCGCCTGCAGCACGCTGGCTGATGCTCTTGATGCTTTGCAGCCATTTTGCGAGCTGCTGTAATTTCTGCAGCAAAACGAAAGTAGCCAGAGATTTCGCATCTTGTGGCTGAATGTGCTGCATGGCAGCCACGCGTGTCCACTCCTCACCCTTTTACATTAGCTTTGTGCACACTGCTGCAGACCTGGATTACGCACGGGACGCACGGGGGCAGAAGGACAGTGTCAGGCTGCTGCTGAGTATTTCCCACATTTCAAAGTGGCTAACTGCATCTTTCCCTTTTCTCAAACTCAGATGGTGCGAGTCAGAGTAAGAGAGTGAATAGTGTGGCTGAGGAGACGAACGGTGAGGCTGAGGAGACAAACGGTGAGGCTGAGGAGACAAACGGTGAGGCTGAGGAAAGGAACCACTGTCCAGATGAGTCCCCTTCAGAAGAGCAGACACCCAGAAAACAACCCAACACGTAAACAGGACCTTGGGAGCAAAGGTGAGTGAGCAGCCTTATTCCCCACTGAAAGTGCATTATATATACTCTGCAGTATAGAAATTACCTCATGCTGCTTGTCCCATCTTTAAAAACAACCAGCTTACCACTCTTTTAGTACAAACCCACTGGCATTTGCATCAAACCTTGGAGTCACGTTTAGACACTGTTTTAAGGGGAATTTGCAAAACTTATCTTGCGGAGGTTTCACACCAAGGTGACTTTCACGTTGTAAACAACATGCCTGTGGAGTGAAAGACAGTGTAGTAAGACGTCATGTACACCCTGGGTGTGTATGCTTGAGGGTGGTGTGGGGGTGTGTGGAGGATCATACACACTCCAGCCTCACACACTTACTGTATTGTGAATTGGACATTTATTAACATTATTCAAGATAACCTTTAGGTACAGGCTGTTTACTTTGCTGCAGTGGGCTTACCTCCACCCTTGCAGTGTTATAAAACCTGATTAAAATCCATCTTCTTCCAGGGTGAAGTCTGTTTAGTGCTGGAGGGCAGCTGAGGCAGTCACATGTGTGTATTGTGTTTTTTGTGGACGCGTCCACCGTGTTGGTATTTCCTGTATGGCTAAATAGACGCTGTCTTTCTGTTCCCTGCAGAGATGAAGAACACGTTTCTCCATCGAAACCTACGAGAGCTTTATGAAGTTAACAGGGACAGCAATGAAAGGAGAAAAAAAACAAACAGCGCACCGTCTTTCCTAAGGGATGTGCGAGGCAGTAGAAGCACTGAATTTTTACACTAAAGTTTTGGCACTCAACCGAATACATTTGCCTCAAAAGCAGACAATGTAGCAGTGTGCAATTGGTGTTCTTTCTTTCTTTTTTTTTCTTTTTTTGCTCAGTCTTTACTACCTATGTATATATTCTCATTTTATATGTAGCACATTTGAAATATAACATTATGATGGAAAAAAATATATAGTAGAGTGGATGACTTGAAGAATTGCTGTGCAGTTTTCAAAACGACTCCCAACCATATTCCCTCTTTATAAAAAAAGACAAAAACAACAACAAAAAAAAACATTGGCTCATATTTAGTTGACCTCGAACTTCAGGTCTTAATGCTGTCAGGGTTTAGTTCATCAGTGAGATCAGTCTTAAATTAACCATGCATCAGTTCTGCACTCTAAAGTCCTAGGCATCCAGATATAACCTAGAAAGAGAAAACTGGAGTCCGGTTGTATTATGTGACCTAAAGCTACACAAAGGTTGTCTTTTTTTTCTTCTTCTTTTTTTTCTTTTTTCTTTTTGTATTCAATAATACTACAGAAAGTCTGTACTGGTACTTGATTTTGTGATGTTGATTTAAAAAGTTGCAACAGGGATATTCCTTTAGAAAAGGTGTGGCGATGCGGTTCTGAATTCTCAGTATTATTGTATCCCTGGGTTATTCCACTATTTTTTTCCCAATATTACATTTAAAAAAAAAATGCTTATGAATGACAAAACCTACTGAGTATTTTTTTTTAAGGAAAACTGAAAGGAATAATTCATTTTCTTTTCAGTCACCTTTGTGTTTCTCTGCCATCGCTGTGTAGCATTTTTTTTTTTTTAATTAATACACTGGGCCATGTATTTTAAAACTGCAGTAGTCATTCATTTGGGTCCTTTGCCACCACAAACGGCAGTCATGTTGAACATGACTGGCCACTACGTCCCCAAAAATATGTATTAAATGACAAAAAAGACGTTACACTGCATGTGTGTAAAACTTTGAAGTGTACCTGTGTATAATGCTTTGTAAAAAAAAAAAACACTGAGGAAATTATACTAACTTATTTATGTTAAGCTTTTTGTCGTTCATGACTATCCAAAGTGGCATTTGTGCATTTTTTTTTTTTTTTTTTTTACTTTTTATAAATTTATTGTTTTCCAGATTTTTTTGAATAGAATTTGTGCAAGGTTGCAAACTGAGCCTATTAAAAATGTGTATTTTCTATTGCTTGTTAAAGAGATGATTAAAAAAATCATGAACACTCTAATTTGTGTCGCTCAGAATACATGCCAAAAAAAAATGCTCATTGCAGTTGCATCTTGGGTTTTTACAGGTCTGTATAATATTTAGTTTATTCACTTCACGCTGAGAATAAGCAAACTTTGCACTCAGATAGAGTACACCAGGTTAAGGCCCATTAGTGGTCAATACACAAACATTTCCAATAAAAAAACGCCCACTGTGTAAATAGGTTCCTGAAATATTTTGAATTTCACTTCCAAACATGAGCAGTGAACATCCTGGAGTATTTTTTCCTCGTGGTAAAGCTTATGATATACATTCATATATGCATTTTTTAAATTTTTATAAGATTTTTTAAAACCAAGCTGAACATACTTGTTTACTGAGGACATACACACATTTTGGGGGGACAGGAGGCGCCAAAGTTTTTTCCTCAAATTAATGTATGGTTTATAAACAATGTTCGTAATATCAGCGTTCATGTATTGCATCACTGATAAAAAGCTGCAGTTTGAAGACAAATTCAACCTTTGTCCTCTCTAGTGCGTTGCAAATCTATACTTCACACACTACGGGGTGCATTATTTGAAGCTTGTGTACTATTTTCTTCAGTCTATTTAGTGTGGGTGCAGTTTGTGTTTTCGCGCATCAGTCCGGATTTTTGGCTACAACAATAACATCCAGCTGCTGATGAGATGCATTCAGTGTGTTTCATCGTGTAGAAGGCTGGAAACGCATCTGGAGTGAACTTTTTATTAACAAAACATTGGCATCGCCCAGTTATTGTGTCCCAAAACCGTGCTTTATTTAAGGACGCCATGAAGACAAGAAAAAAACAAGGAAAAAAACATTTTCACCACTCCTGCTTCGATTGAGGAAAAACAAGGACACGTCCCATGAAGGAAAAAAAGAGAAAACTAACAAAAAAAGCCAGAACACGATAAGATACTGACATTCGGCTTGTCCAATCAGGTAGACAGTGAGAGAAGCACACCACTGACTGCAGCCACTAGGATCTCCGTTCACTGCAGCAACCTGCCTGCTCTCGCTCTGCTCTCTCTGATCACACCCGTATTCGGACAAAGTCCCGCCCCCCTGCGCTACGATTGGTTCCCGCGTATTCCGTGTTCTGCACTGGGCGTGGCACCCGTGGCTCGTTTTTCACTAGAAGTAAACATTAATTCACGCTTAAACAAGTATATTTCAATCTTTCTGAATAGTACACTAATATTACCAGGGAGAGCTGTTCACATGCTCTGAACAGTTTAAAAAATACGCTTCATTACAAGGCGAACGCTGAGTAATTTTTCTCGTAAGGTCTCCTGCCCTGTTGGCAAACTGCCTACGAGCCATCTGGTCGAAAACGGGTGTGAAAAGAGAAACAGACTATCGTCTGTGGTACACGGTGTTCTTTTCGTAAAGGCAAGCTCCGCTCCGACCTGGCACGGACGGTCAGATTTCTTTTTTTTTGCTGATGCTTGCAAAGCACAATGATCGTGTGCGTAGAGAAGTGGAGCAATTATCGGAGACATTCAAACCCCAAATAACCTCAGTGAGAGCTGACTAGGTTTGCAAAGATAGCATTATGAAATCGAAGCTGGCGTTGCAGCAGCCCGCGGTTAATGAGAGGAGCCTTAACTCTAAAGACAACCATGAATAAAAGGTGTAACTGCACGTACACAAAGATCGCCATCGAAAAGTCAGGAGGCAGCCATGCCTCGCCTCACCCGGCTGGAATATTTTACTTCTGGTAAATCCGTGCTTAACCGTCCCATAGTGTACAAAAACATAAACACATTTTTTGTTTTATGGATCCCTGCTGAGGAAAACCTGTGGAACAGCGGTGTATATATATATATATATATATATATATATATATATATATATAGTGTGT
>JBBJLR010000133.1:20704278-20728663 GCA_037577145.1 Brachypetersius gabonensis | reverse complement strand
CTCCTTCCAGCTCTCTCTCGATCTGATTCTCTCCCTCCAGCTCTCTCTCTCTCTCTCTGATTCTCTCCCTCCAGCTCTCTCTCTCTCTGATTCTCTCCCTCCAGCTCTCTCTCTCTCTGATTGTCTCCCTCCAGCTCTCTCTCTCTCTGATTCTCTCCCTCCAGCTCTCTCTCTCTCTCTCTGATTCTCTCCCTCCAGCTCTCGCTCTCTCTGATTCTCACCCTCCAGCTCTCACTCTCTCTAATTCTCTCCTTCCAGCTCTCTCTCTCTCTGATTCTCTCTCTCTCTGCCTGTGTCTTGTTGCTCTATATTTTGCCAGATAAAGGGAACAGCACACCTGTTCATTACACCTGAATATCTTTAGCATAAATAACACTGTCCCCACTGACCCAGCTCTGAGTGTAGGGGTCAGAGCAGGTCAGATGACTTAGTTTAGTGATTACAGAGTTCAGCGAGTCATCGTTTGCACCTTTTCACCCTCCTCCTCCATCAGAGGCACCGCTGTACCCTCCTACTGTGCCAGCCCCGGAGTCCTGGAGCCTGTTCAAAACCAATATGAATTGCAAAGCATAAACATAGCTTTAGGTGGAGGGTGACGTAGAGGCCTGGCTTTTTGCACAAAGAACCTTTTGCATGGAACCAAATGGACAGATGTTGAGCCTAAAGGGGTTTATGGTGACAAAAAGAGGGAGAAAAAGAGAGAGAGAGAGAGTTCCGTGAAAACATTAAAAAGCAGCATAGTAACACAAATAAACTAACCACACAATTAGGGCTAAGCTTTCGGTTACCTCTCAGTTAAACAAACAGAGAAATCGGCAGCAGAACAGACATAATTACTCAATTCCTTTTCTTCAAAGTTTAGACGAGACATTAAATCTCTTTCCACCTCTTTCTGCAAGCGCTGAGACCTCTTGGATTGCTTCCTCTGCAATAATGTGAGAGGGGCCAAAGCAGCAGCAGGACTGAACTAAATCATCTCTCTCTCTCTGAAAATTGACTAAAACCTCGCCAGCACCTCCACATTCATACAAAATCCTCAAACAGTGTTCTACATCTAACCCACAAAAGTTTTTTCATTTAAAAAATCAATGGGGTAAGATGCTTGAGGTCATGTCTACTCTGTGTATGAAATATTTACAGATGAGCAAGGAATCAAAGAAATTGACATAAAGTGTACTGTAGTGAAAGGATGGAACACGTTTTCTTCCCCAAAATTTTGTTGATGGTGGTTGGGAGAGCTGTCACTCCAAATCTTCCATAGATTTTTACTAGGTTTAAGATCTAGTGTCTGTGAAGGCCAGAACATAGAGTTGACATCATTTTCATATGTATCAGACCATACAGTGACCCCTTATGCACTGTGGATGAAGGAATTCGAAAAGACCACTCCCATCAGGACAGATCTTTCTTTTTTCCTCATCTCTTGGACTTGTATTTCACTGTTTGCCGCCATTATCCAATTCGAAAACACGTTGAAAGTCCCGCCCCCTGCACTACGTGGTCAAAATGGCATCGGTTTAGTGTGTAAAGTGTGCATCGTTCTGCACTGCGTTTTCTGCCCGATTTCAGTGCACCATCCGGGTACTTTCAGTGCACTGAATTTATCTTGGTTTTCAGTGTGAGCGCACTACGCACTAAAAATCGCGCACTAAAGTGCGCAAGTGCACAGTTTCGGACACAGCGAAAATGTCCAAAACCACGATTACTCTCTTTAAAATTCTCTTCTGACTAACAGTCATCAGCTAGGTCTGTGTTTTTCCATTGCATTGAAGGTCTAATTCGTCCAAAGACCTGTCTACTAACACAATTATGGGATAACAGTGGAATCCAATCACACTTTCCAATGGGAAAGACCAATTTTGTGAGGGAAAACATTATTATAAGTCTTCTGAAAGTCAAAGACACATCACTGACAGAGAAAATGACAGCCGCAGCTGTATTCCAGGACTTTTTACTAAATGAAGCACTTTAGAAATGCTACCTGCACCATAAAATATGTGTTAACATGTCTATTACAAGCTTGATGTGTATGGTCTGAACTCCTATAAGTACAGTTTACCACGGATGCAGTATTTAAACATACTGAATGGTGCCCAAATTGAGAAGTCACCTGAAACTCAAACTCTAACACACAAACTCTAAAAGAGATCAATTAAGTCCTAATAAGGTAAACTGAGGCAAGAACAGTGTTCCCCCTCCCTGCTCACTCACACCACTGAATGAAATCCATTCATCTAGTTCCATGGAGGGCTAGTGCACTTCCCTGCTTTCCCCTGAGAGATTCCTAAAGGCAGGAGGTCTATGAGACCGCACCACACCCTTCTTCACCAGCACAGCTCCACACACACGTTACTGCCCACTTCTCATCACTCTCTCTGCCACTGTGGTGAGGTTCAAATCCTCTTTTTGGGTGGACCACTTCTCTCTGTTTTGTCACTCAAATGCACTGGATGGACAGGCATTTTTAAAAGATGTTCTCTTCTCTCTTTCAAGGCAAAGAAATAAGTTGGAATTTAGTATGTGATAAATAGGGGTGTAAAGTAAGTAACTGTGCCCATTTAGGTATGTCAGTATAGGTAAGTTTAAGTGGTTTTACTTAGATTTGCTGTAACTTGAGCATTTCAGTGGCACCTCTGTAGCCACCAATCAGAATGATCTAATTTTCAAAGTAACACATCAAGGCATATAATTTAAATTCATGAAGTAAATGCTACATCTAACGATGACACTGACACCAAAATGTTCCATTATATTCTCTCATCCCTTTATTCTTTGATTGATGCATTTTCACTGTCACACTCCATACATGAATTAATGCACTTATGAAAAATAGTTTTCACAGAGTAATATTGTTTGCAGATAAGTGTGTCATGTTTTTTACTTTTACACATGACAAAAGTGTACATGTGTAAGAAATATCTCATCAAACTTTTCAAAGGTAACGAAAAACGTGTCTACGCTCTGGGGTCCAGAGACCACCACACCACTGGTCCCAGATTTATCAGATACGTGATCATAATCTTGTATTAAACTGTGATTAATGTATTAGTTGTAATTCCTCCACTGTTGATGTGCTAGATTATATAGGGCGTGATTACAACAGACATCAGATTATATCTTGTTTAAAATACAAAAAAACAAACAAACAAAAGACTAGTAGTCTATAGCAGTCAGTGTCTTGCAAATGTTACAGCGGCCAGCAGAGATTGCAATAGAAAAACATGATTGTAGTCATATGATAGTCCATTACGGTGTCAACACAGCCACAAGAGGAGATGCTGCGGGTGATTGAGTTCCTAACTTATTTCCAACAGAGCCTGACAAAACACATCACTTAATCTCTCTGCATGAGCACACACACGCCATACACACACACACACACACACACACACACACACACACACACGCCATACGCACATACATGACACATACACACACGCCATACGCACAAACATGCCACACACACCATATGGACACACACATACACGAATTCTAATTATGCAGCAGTTGGGAATGGGGCAAACCAAGTAAACACATACACACACACTCACAAAAATGCAGTGTCATGCTCCTACACACTATCAAACCTTACTCTGGTGCAATGGAGGAGGGGACTGGGGTTTGGGCTATTGCAAAACACACTCACTCACAGACACACACACACACACACACACACACACACACACACACACACACACACACACAGTTGTAACATTAAAAAAGTCAAGTCATCCTACACTCCTCCAGACTTTACTCTGATTCATTGATTGCAGGAGAGATGGGGGAGGGGGGTTTATGCTATTAAAGACTCCACACACACACATACACAAAACGTAGATGCTTATTAATATGCACATGTACACAAACTCACAGAAAATTCACAATCAACACGCACATACATGCACAGATGCACAAACTCTCACACAAAGAGACACAAAAACCTGTGCACACACTCCACTGTACTGGAGTGGGTTTTTTGGAAATCTGAATGGTGGCTCTTTAAAGGTGTTTTGAGGTGTTCTGCACTGAGGTGTAAATAGTGCAGAGAGAACGGAGTGGGAGCCGAAGTTTGTCTCTTATTTGACAGCTTCTTATTTGAATTTTCCATTCCACCTTAAATGTTCCATGTAACGGCTGCACCGTTTAAGGTGGAATTGAATGGAAAATTCGAATAAGAAGCTGTCGAATCGGGAGGCAACTTCAGCTGAAACTGAGAATGGGAGAGACGGAGAAAGAGAGAGAGCGAGAAAGAGAGAGAAATTTAGAGTTTCCAAATCCTGCAGCTCCACCCTCACTGTAGCCTGGAGAAAGGAGTGCAGACACTGCCCCCTAATGCCAGCAATGGGCAGACATTTACCATTCCTACACCAACAAACAAGCCCAGACAAGTCCGAAGTGGTGCATGTGTGGGCATGCATGTGTGTGTGTGTGTGTGTGTGTGTGTGTGTGTGTATGCATGTGTAAGGCGTGCACTCAATGACTTATATATCTGTGTGCGTGCAACTGAAGAATAAACTGATGTCTGTGGTACAAATGATGCCCCAGTGTCTGTGATACATGGCCTGCTTCTCAGTGTTTTATTCATTTAACTGATTCACCACAAGATGATGGCATACAGAAGCTAGAAGTTGATGTGGAAATCAGAGAAAAGTGAGTTTAATGTGTCCCTTCACTGCACTCCTTGAGAATGTCCCTTCTCAAATGTGAAAAGAGTTGAAAATAGCCTCTGGACGAAGTGCATGCCCTGATTGGCTGTTACAGTTCCGTCCGTTTGTTTTCTTTCAGCTCAAAATGTTCTGATGCAAAAAGCCATTTGATTTGTTGAGCGCGCATTGGCAGGCATAGTGGTAATATCACTAGTGAACTTCAAAGTACGATTACGTGACAAACTAGAACAGGCAGAGCCGTTTTTTCTCTGTGAGGAATATCACAAGTTCCAGATTTTATCTCGAAACCTTTCTTTAATGTCTTGATGGAAGCCATGTGTGTTTTTCAATTCAGGCCCGTTAACCCTTTCTTCTTCATTCTGGCACAGTTCTAAGTCAATAGATTCGAACATGCAGCTGAATAACACTTTCCGAGCACAAGCTGACAGAAACAAAACCCAAAAGAGGCTATACAAGGATCGTAATCACTTACACTGGAGTACAAGCAGCTACTGACATCACTATTATACCATAAAGTCACAGTTACTCAACCACAATCACTAAAATTTAGTCTCAATAAATCAATTCATTGACACTGGATGAGCAGGTGTCTACAAAAGCAGTAGATGAGTAGTCCCCAAGGCCGCTCACCAAGTGATGGAATATTTTGTGATCTTATGGAACTACGTCTAGAAATATGTGGAGAAGGAAAATTCATTCAAGTACATTACATGGTCTGTGGACATCTGTGAAGAAAAAGGCTGAAAGTTGATTATTTAGTCTGTTAATCACATAACTCTGTATGCATGCATTTTCTGGTGAGGACCACTGACCCAGCCATTGAAAAAAAACTTTGAACAATTCCTTCTGATTCATTTTATTGCTACTGGTGAGCCTTTACATTGTGTGCACATCCATTGAACTCACACATCTCATTTACAAGAATGCTTCTTTAAATAACCATCCACTGCAAGGTTTTTAGGGAACTAAAGGAGGTTTCTCTATGGTATCACTCCAAAGTGCCCTTTTTGGCACATTTGGTTTTATAAGTACAGTGTAATCTTTCTGAATGTCAGCCCATCCCGGGCTGGCCTGCTGCTCGAAGGCAATAACAGAGACGATGCCTGTACTTTCTCCTCTTAAAGAATAAAACCTCCACCCGTCCGTGGAGGAAGAGAAAACTCCCTTACTCTACTGTTTCAGCTGCTTTCCTCCACCCAGCTCAGCCCTGCCACACACCGGATAACCGTCCCAGCTGGGCAGAATCAAACAGCCTCAGGCGGACGCAGGAAAGGCTGTGTAGGGCAAGGCTGCAGCCTGGGGACAGACATAGACAGGGTCGTGCCCCTCTGGCACCTCTTAATGACAACATTCACTGTCTTATGCTGCTGGGCCTGACTATTTGATGAGAGGAATGCACATTAAAAATGAGTTTGGAAGGAAAATGAAAGGAGGAAGTAGCAACATAAGTAAAAAAATATAGCTTATATGGATGTGATGCTCTATTTTAAGTGTTTTTAGATGTTTAAGCCTCAAGGAGCAAGGCCTTATTTTTCTATATTTTTCTTAAAAATGCAGCTATTAGACTGCCTACCAACTGACATCAAAGACTTGGCAATTAGGGGTCGGCTTAATCTTCAGTGGGATCCTGTGACACCAAAAATGCCTAGATACGAGAAGACTGTGACTCACATCATCTATTGATTGCTTCCATATAGTACTGCAATTGCAACTTCTCTGATTTAATCTGATACTATGTTCTGTTCCAGATTAGCCTGTGCTGCCCAGGGGCCCATATTGTGTGTTCTGTCTATTAGTGCTTCTTTTGGTCAAGATATGCTGAGTGTAGTCATGTTACAATTGGCTGGTTCAATTCCTAAAGTCACCAATCAGCTACAGCATTAAAACCTTGATTATCTTCTTACAATAGTAGCTGTTAAGGAGTGGGGTATATTCGTCAGCAGCTTACTGTATGGCCTTAGATTGGTCAGAGTGCCCATGCTGATCCACCACCGAAAGTGCCTACAATGGGTACATGAGCAACAGAACTGGACTTAGCCAGCATAGCCAGGTATGTTTGTGACGATGACCTGTAACCTAGATGCAAGAAGGCAAGCCAATGGTATATATATATATATATATACACATAATCATTGTGCAAGTGTGTGTGTGGTGTGTGTATAGACAGAGAGAGAGTATAACCATCAAACCATTGTCTTCTCCAAAGAGATCACTGTTCTAGTGCACCAGCGTGACCTTATATAAATAATGTAGAAGCACAGCCTACAGTTAGTGTGCAAACACAAAACGTTCAATAATCCTTGCTAAAGTTTTCATGAGCATCATGCATAGCATGTAACATGATCTCCCATTGTCCAGTTGAGCTGTCTGCAAGGGTCCAGTGCACAATGGGTTAGCACAGAGGCCAAGGCCAGATGTTACTATTGTCCTCTTTGCTCCCTGTTTCTCGCTCGCTCTCTCTCCCTCTCTATCTTTCTCGGTCACTGTGTCTCACTCTCTTTCTTTCTCTGGTGACCAAAATGCCTGGTTCACTTCGTACAACTGCAAGTGGCTGAGCATAACACTATGACAGAGCATTACACCATGAGAGAGCATAACACTATGAGAGCCTGAATTTATGCACTACACTTCAGAATGCTGGATTCATGCCAGACGCATGTTCGGGTTTCTACACTGAAATTACTAAACTATTTTAGGAATGTTGTGATCTGTCTATGTCTGCCAGTGATGCAGAGTTTAAGTTAATATGCATATCAAATATCTCTCACTATCAAATTGTTCTTTAATTATGTTTTTATGTAAAATGTACAAGCAAAATGTCTCTAGAAATTATTTACTCTAACATTTTTACAGCAAGATCAAAAATGATCAGGATATCACTTTTTACACTGGGATGTTATTTTTCACATCTAAAAACATGATTAAACAAAAACCAAATGATTTGTCCATTAAAAACCAAATACAGATGAATGCATAGACATATATTTCACACTTAAGCCACCTTTTATTGCTACAAATCTATCATAAGCCCATAGCAATCCAAATCCACATACTGAACCATTCCATTGCAGTTTTTATGTATGGAGTATGTCAAGTCAACTCCTGTTCTTCAGAGTTTGGACCTAGCAAGCTAATCACGGGAGTCTAGACCTCTGACAGGGGGAGGATGCAGAACACTCAACCAGCATTTGAAACAACAGTGTTCTTACTGACATCAAGGTTCAGCTTGGCTCAAAAGTCTTGGCTGGAGGCTTGAGACCCTGCATTTTCACCTAGTAAAATAACTTATAATTCACCAAATTGCCTGTGTTTGTTTTAATTTTTAAAGAATCATTAAAACAATAATAAAAAATGTATGTTCACAGTGTGTGTATAAACGGGCCAACAGTGGTAAATAGTTGTGGGAGTTGGTAGCTATGGTGGAAGTGGTTTATGTTCACTGAGAACAAAAGTTTAAAAAACTGCAGACAGAAGAAAGAAAGAAGTAGTGGCTTAAAACCTACAGTTATGTAATCAGTAAACAGTTATGTGGTTGTTTCTCTGCTGTCACTGCCACCACTTGAAATGCTTTTATGGACATTTGACTACCCAGTTTCACGTAAGTCACCTCCTTGATAAAAACCAAATCATAGACACTTACGGGCATTTGATCTGCACTTGGCAGGATTGGGATTTTGAATTGGAACAGTTTTCGGGCCGTGACTGATTCTGTTTCAGGGTTAAATTTACAAGTCTTACAAAGTCTGCCTGCCTTTTCACCATGTCTACCTGAGCCAGCATGTAGTGCAACAACTTCTCCACATCACAAAATCCATTTCTGGTCTTGAAGAGATTGCACTTCACAGCCAGGCCGAACAATAAAATCCTCCCCTGAAAAAAACCCCCTGAGTAGTGAAATTTCCAGCCAACTTCCATGCAATTCACAGAGAATTGTACAACTCCTGCTGAGCGAGGCCTGGATTTGTTCAGTCCTGCTGTGGAGAACAGGCTGAACAGACACGAGAGCTGCGTCTGTAATGGATGGTGGAGAACATGCAGGAGGCCTGGAAACCAAGATTGGGAAAGAAGCAGCCAGTGGCCATATGCCGGCAATGACCGATCCGTAGCCACAGCCAGGCCATCAAAACTTCAAACTTCACACACTTACCAGATGGCATGGGCAGCCATATCGGCACAGAAAGCAGACCAGTCTCCAGCCCAGCAGCAGCTGCGCAAACAAAGAGTATACAAAAATGTAAGCTATGCAAGTCACCCTGGATAAAGAGGTCCTTGCTAGAAGAGCAGGATACGTATCAATAATGCAAAATCTTCGATAATATGGATAATGCAAGTGAATTTCCCATTTTTGTAAGAGTTGCTGAATGTATGTGGTTCTGAGCCTTGGGAAAGATGGTGAACCTCTGAAGCCGTGCAATCGCTCCAGCCTGCAGTTACATGGCCTCACTGCGACCCAAGTGAGGTCGTACAAACACATACTCACTCAAAACACCCCGTCTTTAAACATTATTCTCCCTCTCCTTGACACGCACACAGACCAAAGGTATTTTAGTAATTACAGCCACCCACTTGACATTAGGTCACCTCCGTCAGTATGCAGAGATTCGAGTCGTCACCTAAACCAGGAATTTCCGAGGACTCCGCATTTCAGTTCTGCTCTCTCCTCTCGCAAGAAATACTCAACAAAATACATTCACTGAGAGCATTACAAACAAAGTAAAGCTGAAATATTAAAGTGTTTCTAAAGTGGAAAATACATAATCCATATAAACAATTATGTATAACCAATATGAGCTAATCCAGTCCATTTACCTGGGATGTCACAACCATGAATCTATTTACAGATGAATACAATAGTTTAGCCCCAACTATTCATGCGTAAGTAATAAAGAAGCTTGTTACTGCAGATTTGCAAAGAAGTTTGTTGTGTTGTGCTGTATTGAATGTATTATTATGGTATTCCGCCGGTTCCAGATATTTGAAAGGTGTGATTGAAATGTAGTTGATTAATGTATTTCTTCAGTCTCTCTAATGGCTTCAGTCCAAATGTAACAGCTTTATTTTTAAGCTCCTCTGTTTTCTTTTTAATAAGATGCCCCACAAAAAAACTTACAATGCTTTCCATGTTGAATAAAAAGCTACTAAACCTGGGATTTTAAGAAGTTAATGGCAGGGATAAATTAACCATCTAAGCTAACACCGGGAAACTGCAGTTTGATTACTGTCAATACCACAGCCATCTGTGGCCTGAAAACAAGAAAACATAAATAGTTTCTGTCTTTCAGGATGGGTGGGATGACCCTCCCCCTCCCACTCTCCCACTCACTGCGGTGATAACCAAGTGGGGTTGATATACTGAACAGATGCACTGGAACCTCACGTAACCTAGAGGCATGGTAGCATTGTGTGATTAGGATAATTCTAGTTAGTGGGTAGAACTGGACATGATTAAATTGGGGGGCAAAAAGTAAAAATATAATAACAGCAATACAATTCTAAGGGGACGGAGTTTCGAAGGGTCCATTTTAAACAAATTACTTTTTGTTAAATAAGACCATACAGATATCATAAGTGGTTATATTGGCAAAACAACTAGAATACAAAACATGTAGAGTTCGGACCCATTAAAACTAAATACACAAATAAACACACCTGATTCAGCACTATTTGTCAAGTCTGAATCAAGTGAGCTAGAGAAGAAAAGAACAGGTCTGCAGCTGGAAGCCCCTGTAAACGGTTCATGTCCTCCCCAACAAATATCTGCATGTTTCCCATTTAGCGTGTGCCCAATAGTCAGCATTCTACACAAAGTAGTAGTCAGTCTGGGTTGCTTACAAGCAGAAAAACACATATCTTTCAAATTATGGCCCATTCTATGGAGAATACCGCTAAGAGAAAACAACCCGTGACAACATGATAATCATTCTCGACACAATCACAACAATAACATGCACATTCACCCGAAGAAAGCATTTAGTCACAGCGCTGACAAGTCGCTTGACTTTCCATGACACAGAAATCCAAGCAGCGGTCTCGGTTTCTGTTTACAAGTTGGATCTGAAAGTTTAAATCCATGTCAAACAAAGTGCTCCTTTTTTTTTTGACGCTGGTTTTGCCGAAAATGAATTATAGTGTCCACCTTGGCAGGGTATCGCGAGGGTATCTGCATTACTTTCCATAACAACACTCAGACCACTTGAGAAAGCTCAAGGCCTGGAAGTTTTTTGCTTGGCATGAATTCATCAGCAGGGGAAAAAAAACGGGGGAAAAAAGAAAGAAAAACTGGATCCCATCCAAAGACAATATTTGTCAGAGAAGCCTCAATTCAGCCCCTATACTGTTTATTAAATTGGGAGCTGCTGTACCGCTGTTCTGTCATTCTGTAGTGAAAGTCCTTTGAATCAGTTTCAGATTGAATCTGAGATACTTTCTCTCTTTTCACTCCCTCTTTCAAGTGAGCAGTAAACAAGAGATCAAAGGAGCAGCTTTTAAATCACTCACGACCGATGAACTACTAAGATGTCAGATGACCGTGAGAGATTTTGGATCTGGGTTTTTCTTTTTGAAAATCGACCAGAATGCTGATAATTTTTATTTGAAAAGAATGTGTTGTGAGTCGGTTTCATCTCAACTGCATTACAAACAAATGGAGGGTGCATAGCCAACAAATACCTTAAAGAAACATGGTCAAAGTCTGTAGTTTTCCTGAAGGATCCACATTTCTCCATTAGAAAGTTTATTATATCATAAAAACTGTAAAAAAAAAAAAATATATATATATATATATATATATATAAATATATAAAACATTCTTTAATCAAGCAAGTTAAACTGTGATGTGAGTTTTTGCAAGCCAGTAAACACAGAAGAACTGTAGAATATATCATTTGTTCAAGGTCATCATGATGTTGTTATATTACAAATATATGCAAATGAGCTTTCTAACATCTTTTTTGTGTGCCATGACCAACCTTAGACTTTCTAGATGGCTGTTTCTGTGGGTGTTTTCATAAATTAAGGCAGTCTTTCATCTATAATTTTAGTCAAAACAATGTAGGCCAAACTTTAAACACATAACATCATGTCAAAATAAGCTGAAATAATGCAGGGCAATCTTTCACCCTCTCACGTCAGGTTAAAATATGTCAAAATAATGCAGGACAATATTTAATCATTTCATACCAGGCTATGCCTCTCAAGCATTTAATGTGGTTTTAATGTGTTTTTAAGACACACTGCAACAGCTGTCTAATTGCAGGTGTTATATTCCAGGCCATATCTAGCAGAATAATTACAGTATTAATACCCTCATTGTTTTGTGTCCATATCTTGCAGCCCTTGCGAGGCTTGGACCAACAAAAAAAAAAAACCTAAAGCACAAAAAACTGTCAATCTTGAGGACCAACACATCGTGGTAAGTAGAACTGAAAGCACTCTTCAACCACAGGAGCTTCAATTGTGAGGAGAGAGAGCTATTTATGACATATGAAGTGGTGTGATTTCAAAACCATGCTTCTCTGCACGGAAACCTGCCTATATACTTGGCAGCATCTTTGTCAGTGAGTGTATATGGCTGGAAGGGGGCCAGATTGAGCCCCTTGACTTCCAACACCTGCAAAGCTCAGCTGCAGAGAGGCACAGGCAAAGTTTCGCGCTCAAAACTTTATCTAGGTCACCATGCTGCACCAACCGCACTTCCCCAAAACAAGCACAATAAGCCAGGAAACACCCCTCCTCTTATAGAACACATGCAGCTCACTGTTCTCTGCATGCACTCTGAGTTGGCCACATTACATTTGCGAGAAGTCATGGGTGTGTCTGCTGCAGGTTTCTGTACTTTCACAGGTAAATGTACAGCTGTAGGGTCTGCACATGAATGTTTAAAGGTGCGCTAGAACTATTATGTGTCTGTTTTGCATTTTTGTCCCACAGTGCTCTTTCAGTACCAAACCCAACATGAAACATGCAAATCTTTCATAGATCCACAGGAGCCCCCCTAAAGTGCAATAAAGAAATTCACTGATATAGTGGCTAATACATAAATATCTAGCTTCTTCTGCACATATCCAAACCTCAGATAGTTTTTGAAAGGATCCTTCCACCTTCAAAAATCTTCTTAAGGGGGCGTTCCTAGTCTTTAAACTGTAAGACCTCTCTCTCGAGACTATTGCTGCGGGCAAGTGGACATGTTTACCACAGACAAGCAATAATTAACATTTGGTTGGAATGCCCCTTTAAAGAGGCATGTATTTTAGACAGTTTTTATGACATCATCCATAGATTCACTCACACCCCTTCATGTGGCAGGTTGGGCGAGGTGTTTGTGGCGCCATGTAAAAACGCTGACAAAATCGCGAAAGCGTCGCCCTCATTAGGCTCTTAGAAAAGGTGACAGAGTATTTCATACAGTGTCAAAAACCACGTAAGGAAGTCTATTCAAACACAAAGCTTGTGGTGATTTTGGCAAACAGTGTACACAATGCTCAGCTACACTTGACTTGCAACAGTAAAGCAGTCAACCAAGCATGCCAGGCCTGGAGCAAAAGAAAAAGTATATAAGACTTGTCAACTACTCCTTTAAAGTAAGCAATTCTCCCCTCATGCATAACTGACATAAGCAAACCTAACTCATTTGCATACAATGCGTAATAGCAATTACCTCATATTCCTCATAGCAAGGCAGGCAAGCCGTGCCCATGTACAAGAGGGAGTTAAGGCAAGCTGTATTTGTGTTTAAAGACACAGAGAATATAATTTCACTCTCGTGCTCGCTGGCGTTGAACTTGAGTGTTTAATGGCTCCCCGAGTAGTAAACACAGTCCAACACGTGTGAGACAGGGCCGAGGGAGGCGAAACAGGAACTGTGATTTGACCCAGTTCACAGAGTTCACTTCCTGTTTTGCCCAATCACAGCGAGAGACGTGTGTAAAATGAGACACCAAAACTCTGCTAATGATTATGGCTAGCACAACGCCAATGACACAAGGCTATACAATGAATAGCAATAATAACGCCGAGGAGAAACACAAGGCCTTCGTCCAGGCTGGGGGACTCGCACACGCAAAGCTTGGTGTTATAGTGAGTGCGTGTCAGGCCGGTGCTTTTGAAGATCAAAGCAGTGTGAATCGTGTCCCTTTACATTTTCCTGTTTAACATCGGCCAGCATTCCGCACACACGTGAAATGACCTCAGGTGCTTCACTGGTGAGGAAACAGAATTGGGCCCGTTACTTAAAAACCACTCATTCTGGTGTCTGCATTAGCAGAGGGAAATGTTGTGTGTAACGTTAATAGAAAATGAATGGAGGGCCCTTTCGGATTTCTTTCCAGCACATTACCTCTCAGGAAGCAGCTCATTTTAAAGTCGAGGGTATAAAACTCCACTTAGACCAGAACTCCTTGCCCATTTCTTTCAAATATACATTCACATTCCGTTAACGCATAGCAAAGTAATTGCCAGAAATGTATAAAATAAACACCTCCTTGTCTTACTCCAAGCACTTTAGCTACCGGTCACTTTGATCCAGAGCTGGCTGCTCAGTCTAGTTTTTGATTCGGATGACTGAAATTTGAATGTAAATACAAATCAACACACTTTATTAGTCCTGAGGAAATATGGGAAGCGTTTCCTAGCCTTTCCTCCAATGTGGATTCAGGCCAGTTCGGTTAAAACGCAGACAGAATTAGTTCCAGGTTGACTGAGCACTGTTGTACATGAAAAACGAAACTATTAGGCAGATTAAAATGTTCTGATTCTAAGCAAGTAATTGAATCTCTTAACTATAAGGACATTTAATCTGTTTCTGTGAGAACTTAACTGAATCCAACTGCATACAAAATATCCCACAAAACTAAACTAAACCTAGATATGATTCTGTCACCCCTGCTACTATTTAAGATCACCGAGATCACTGAGATCACTGTAAAAAATCCCACATGCTCCGGAAACTTTCTTTTATTCTTCAGGCTCTTGACAGTAATGAAATTATTTTGTTGTCTATTTGTTTTGAACATTTATTTAAATGTATATTTGAAATATATTTAATAGAAAAAACATACAATGTTTTGTTTTGTCAACAGTGGTATGTATGATTATATTTGCCTGCTGTGCGTGTATTAAAAGTTGTATTTACTTGTAAAGCCTTGCTGCAGGGGTTACTAAAGGTCAGCAGTACGTGCTTGCGGAGTAACAACTTTTGAAGTGTTTGAAGAGTTAAAATCCTGCAGAATAAAATGTTAGGTAACTACAGCAGGATCGCCCTCACTGAAACAGTTCAAAATCACAGCTGCATGATGTGTTTAACCCAGGATGGCATCGGGTATCATCTTGGTTCGAACAATACAGTCAGGCCGCAACAAATATAATTTCTATAATTTTTTTTACACCAGTTAGTTTGTGTCAGTCTGTGTTTGCTAGTACCAATCTGATAAAGTCTGTTTCTTCTCAGCTGCAGGTGTAGTGGTTACAGTATTAACCTCACCATCATGCCGTGAATAGATTTCGCTCCTTCAGCATGAGCCCTGTCTCAAGTCCAAGTTCTGGTGTGAAGGCCGAAACCCCTTCAAGGATGAGCCAGTGTCTTTAATTTATTGTGTGAGAGCTGTAACTGAAGGCGCTGCTGTAGAACACCTGTGTGTGTTTATTAGCTCAGTCTAATGGGAGTTGACACCCTCCCTTTGTCCATGTGGCGCAGCTCAGCAGCTTAAGGCTAAAGCAGGAGGCCTTGCTGGAGCTGCTGCTGAAAGCTGAAGGGTGAATAAACACATTCATACAAACCTACTGAAAACAACCAAGAGCCTGTCATTTTTTTTCACCAATTTGTTTGTTGCAAGGACCTGATACCTAAAGCCTGAGTGTAATTACGTGTGTAGTTCACACCTCTGTCTGCTCATATGAACTTTCCTTAACCCTTAGAAGTCACAGTGATAAAAGCCATTTTATGTGTAAAAAAAAAAAAAACAATTAAAATTTTCGCTTCGATCAATACCATATTTGTGTTGTAGGTAGAAAAAGAGATATTTTATTATGATTCAAATGGGCTGAAAACACTTTCAATCCCACACAGTTTTGTACTGAGGACAGAAAAACCAACCTATACCATGTTTTTGTCTTTCAAATATGGAAAGTTGATTCAGTGTTAATGTTACACTAGTTGATTCAGAGCCGATTGCTGGTTCGTTAGTGTTGCTATTTGGTTAATTGATTCATGTTGATATTATATTTGTTGATTCAGTATTTATATTTGGTATGTTGCTTCAGTGTTGATATTTGCTTAGTGGATTAAGTTTTTATATTTAGTTGGTTGATTCACAATTTCTATTTTGTTTAGTGTCTTCTATTTGGTTTCTTGATTTTTTAAATGAAAATAAGCACACATCCTCTACAAAGAACATAACACTGCAGATCTTGATGTATAGTTACTGTTTATTTGCTGAATTCAATGGATTTAAGTAAAATAAAATATAAAGGTGCCATGTACCAAAATATGGTTAATTTTTCTCCAATATTTTAAACTTAATAAATAACATTTGCAACCGTGTCGTCCAGACAGGGGAATGTGTATATTTCAGAATTGAAAATCTGATGTCAACTCAACTATTAAGTTAGTTAAACTATTTACTGGAGTGCTTTTCAATTCTGAAAAGGAGATGATTGTGGAAAAATTGTGTTCCGTTTACACTGATATAAATGTAAGTGTTTTTATAAAATTGGCAGTCTGTGGGTCATATGAGGGAACCTTCACTTCAGGGAGTCTAACCTTTTCAATAGAATCAAATTGGAAACGTTTGTCCCACATTAGCTCGGCAGTCAATGTAATTTAGGATTGTAGTATTCCCATTTGAAAATACCCAGAAAGGAACAAATCCATCAAATTAGTGAACCAAGAATCTGCCTAAAGCTGTTACTGGTATAATTTGTGCTTGACAACACAAGGTCTTATAGTCATGTAGAAGACGTGAGAAGGTTGGAAAGGATGGCGCAGTGGTAGCGCAACTGCCCTGTATTTGGACGTTTTTTCCATCGTTTCAATCAAAGTTTGCTATCAAGGTAAGTGTCCAAGGACAACTTCGTATCATATTTCAATAAGTCATACAGACTGACTTTTTTTTTTTTCTTTTTCTGGCTAGCAATGAGTCCAGAATCAATTTGAACTTTCAATGGACCCATCAAGTAGGACAGTTTTATTGAAAAGTTATTAAGTAAAATAAAAAATAAAAAAAGAGAAGAGAGAAGTGCCGATGGGAAAGCAGTCATGAAAAATCATAAAGCAGGCCAAAAGTAAAGAGGTTCAAATGTAGACGTGTTTTGCCATGGCTGTGTATTTTGACAACAGTCTGCAGGTCACAAGGGTAGGATTTGGCAGGAGGACGAGATAGGCCACTGCTCACAGATGTCTAGCATGCACGCAAGCAGACACGCACACGCGCACACACACACACTCACTCTTTCCCATAAGAATGCTCCAATTTGTGCCCCCCAGTCACGGAGCAGAGGAGGGGTCTCCTGATTCTGTTGATGGCTTTAGCACTCAGGATGATCCTTGCTCTGCAGAATGCCCGGCAAAGTCTAAAACTGGCCTTGAGCTTGAAGAAAACAGGAGTACTTACAGCAGCAGCAGTAACCCCAAAGGTCTGCTTTATCTACACTCCAGATGTGCATCCACACACAGACACATGCACACATGCCTCACTATCCAAAACAAACTCTTACACGTTCAGTCATCAATTAAGAGCCATATTTTGTGGGGAAAAAAACATTATTTTCTCTTTAAAGACTTTACTAAAACTCCCTTAAAACACCCAAGTGTTCATGTGTTCCTGTCATCATGGGGACATTTGGTTCCCTTAAAGAAAACAAACAGTACACTTACACACAAATGAAAAACAGATGCCTATCATCCCTGTCCTGCATGATTTACAAAATGTATCTCATTTAAGACACTTCCAAATAACACTTTATAATGTTGATCAGAGAAGTTTCTTCAAGGAAATTTTGATCAGTCTAAGTTATTTTTATCATTCTAAGTTAAGTTATTTAAAAAACTAAGACAGAGTAAGAATAACTAGAGTTAAGGGAGTCACTGAGTTAAACTGTACACATTCTACTGTATATGAAACAAGGAGTCCTGTAATAATGGACAATAACAAAAGCTCCCCCTAGTGGCCATACGAAAAAATTAAAAACGCTTGGGCCTGGTTAAGCCTGTCAGAAAATGTTTGCAAACCAATCAGGAGGAACAAGTAGCTTATTTGGCTCTCTTTTAACACAATTAGCTTTAACTGTGTACTACTTTTAATGACATTAAAGGCCTATTTCAGCCAGTTATGCTGCATTGGACTTCAGGCTAAATGCAAATGGATAATGTTCCAGACAGAGAGGGTACCAGTTAGTTCTAATTAGCCTCTGAACTCACAGCTGGATCTAATGGCAATAAACGCAGCAGCAAATGCTACTACAGAGGGCCCTTAGACACACTCTCCGTTCTTCTTTTTCCCCTTTCACACAGTGAAAATGTACATCACAGAATGTTACATCAGTCTTCCATTTTACTTACGCTTGGGAAAAATTATGTTGATATATTTTATTTGTTGAAATGATGTACATGATTTCAGTAAATATGCATGTGCACACACAGATAAACCAGTACACATGGAGTCAGTGCCATAGCTCACACCAAAATGCACAAACACCTCCTATTTCCCAGCCTAGTTACAATGTAAACACGAATCGCAGTAACTAGGTAATCACGCCACTCTGTTTAAGCTGCTCCTTTAGCCTGTAGACTAAACAAACAGACTACTAGCCGCGTGCAGATAAATTGTCGTGTCAGAAGAAGCTCCTAATGCGGCTGGGCCTGCTCAGTGGAACCTGCACCCAGCAGGGATGGCCTGACACAGCTGGAAGCTCTGACTGAGTGGGTGTGTTTGTACAAGTGGCTCGACCTGGCCGCCAGCCGGACATTTTTCTCAATGAAAGAGGTGACTTTAAAAATTACAACCCCCACCCCAGCCCCCAACTACTCCCTCTTCCACTGACTCCAACACAGTGTCCCAAAACCGCAAAATGTTCCAATAGGCCACTGCCTCACTCTGCAGGAATTCTCCCAAAAAACACACAATGCAGGTGCACTTACTCTCACCACTGCAAATAACTCATAATATCCTGCACCAGGTTCCAACGGGCGAATTAGCCTCACTTTTATCTCATGGAAACTTTCTCTTTAATGTTCCAGCATCCGTGTGAATGATACGGCTCTTCCCGCTGCACAATAACACAGGTGATTGCCTGCTGTTATTTCACCTCCCCCAAAAAGGCATGTAGTTTTTGTGGTTTATTTAGTAACGTTGCGGAAGAATGACTCTTTGCTTTTTGCTCAACTAGGAAATTTATTTAAAAAAAAATGACATGCCATAAGATACAAAACAAGTTCTCCTTCCATGCCTCTTACAAAGCAGTTCTGCTCCTAAAAACAGAATCCTGTAGCCGCACACATTACTTTTAATTCCACCATTAAGGCATTTAGAAGAATAAGGAAGATAAGCCCAAACATGGTTAAGAATTACTTCAAATCATGCAAAAAGAATGAAAATGTCCAAATTCAAATCAACAATCATTAATATCTAGTTTCTGATGGTTTTGTTTCTTGGCAGCTAAAGCCTTCTGTTAACAAACCATGTTAGACTGGAACTACTCTAAATGATGCAGTAACTAGTCTGGGTGTAAAGAACTGAAGTATGGGGTCAGAGGTGTGCAGAATAATAAAAGCTGCTGTGAAATAATCAGTGATGATAAAATTCCTTGGAATTAACAGACCGAAAAACTGCTTATAGTCTGAGTAATGTTCTGCTAATATTCTGCAGTAAAACTTCTTAGTCCATCCAACAACCATCAGTAGAGGAAATTAAGTTTAGGTTCTGTTCTTCTCTCCTGATCTAAAATAAAATGATAAAAATCACAAGTGAGAGGTATGAGCAATTATAAATGCCTCTATCTACAGGTCCTGCCAGTGGAATGGAAATCAGTTTGGATGCTATTTTTGAACATAACCAAATAAAATATTCTCTGCTGACTCTCTTATCAGATTGACTAGAACTCTGCTGGCCTTTTGTGTGTAAATCCATCACATAAAAATATTCCCTCAATGTTATTGAAGATAATTTTTTTCAACTGATGGACTTCCAAAACATGATGAAATTGACTGTTATGGCTATGGTAAACATTATATATATATATATTATGTCCCATAACTTTTGCACAATGGTTGCATCAAGAAAGCACAAATCCATCAAAAGTGTCCTTCAGTACGTATTATGGAGTTAAGTGTAATTGTCCACTCTTACTCAGGGTTTAAGGAGTTAATAATTGTTGCTTTACCAAACTGGTGCATTTTGGTTTCTTAAACAGTAATCAGTGTCCTTTAGAGCAAGTGCAGGGAACCTGATGCTCTGGCTTATGTCACAAACACTCCCCACCTGCTCGGGCTTCAGTGCAAATCAATCAGCACAGCCCGGTTCAGCTGAGGACACTGGCAGCCTCTCTGCGAGCGCTCACATGCTGAAGGGCTTGGGTTCAGCTGAGGAAGCTGCAGCACTCCTGCCAGCTCCTCCACAACTAAAGCAAATGCAGACACACAGCAGCCTGCCGCGCCATGAGCTCTCCTCCACCGCCCGCCTTTCGCATGCTCCTTTGTATAAAGCCGCATGGCTTTTCCTGAGTTTGCTGTAGTTCTGTTAGACTTTTTATATTAAAAAATAGTTTGTATAAAAGAGATCAAAACAGGAAGCCCCTAAAACATTTTTTTAAACAAATGCACCATTTCTCATTTTCAGTGTTAAAGCGTTGCTTTTTTCAAGCCCCTTGTGGAAAAGAACTCATATAAAGATGCAGTGAGACATATGGGAAGTCGAGGGGAATGTTATTACTGTAAAATCAAGATTTATACATGGAATAAAAATAAACTCGTCTTGCCGGCAGGCACAAATTTCTATCCCAACGGGCCTTTTAAACATTTACAGTGAGAGCAGAGCCTTATGACACATATTAATGCATCTACACTTTCAGCAAGAAAAATGCAATCATGAAAAATAAAACATTCTCTCGGAGCAGCAGAGTAAATATATGTCACTCGCTCTGCATAAACATGGATAAGTTTATGTGCAACAGTGTTCTGCTGGATGGGAGAACTTCCATACACATATCGTCTGTTTAGTTGAATAAAAGGACACAGATCCAGTTACGGATGGCATGTCCTCTCCGTGCACTTTAATTATGGCTGGGGAGCCATAAATCTTTCAGCAGATAGTTTTCATTTTATAGAAAGCTTTAACTACTCCAAGTTCAGCAGGTAAACCAAGAGCACTCCTCCGCATAATACATTATATGGAATTGCAATACATTGCCATGAATTACGCGTACAGGTCTCTGTAAGAAATGACTTATATTTTAATTAATCGCAATAAAATGACCTCTACACAAAGTTCTTCAGTGGTAGCCTATCAGCCTTTTTCTTCCTAGAGCTCCAGACTTTACGAGACAGCTCATGGCCTGCAAGTGCAGAAGAATGGTCCCCAGTTACTGCAAGAAAATATGACCTCGTCCATTCAGCCTATAATCAGAGTTGGCTCTGCTTTCTCAATGAGGATAAGTTTTCTGATTAAATGAACAGGGGTCAGTGCACACACACATGGTCAACACACTTTGTGCATATTAAAATGGGGGATGGCTGTTCTCAGTTAGTTAGAATAAACATGGAAGTGTTGCCAGATTGGTCGATTTTCTATGAATTTGGACTGTTATTATGCATAAACAGCATCGCTTAAGATTAAGGTAAATCTGAAATCCTGGCACATTTTGTGTCTAGGTGAAACACGTTATCGACTGGTATTATTTTTCCCCGTCTGCGGGTCTGCAGTCAGTAAGACAATCAGAAAACAGAAGACTTTTTAGAGGAGTGGTGAGGGATTTTTCCAAAACTAGCTGCCTCAACTTTATTACTGTATTCAAAACTGCCACGTAATTAAATTTCTATAAAATGTTTATTTGCTAGAACGGGGCCATTTTACAATGTTACCATTATAATGAAAACAACAGCATGTATCAGAAAGACAAATTTAGAACAATAAAAAAGAGGATGTAAATAAAAACATGATTCTCTTGTATAAACCGCACCATAACAGCTGAGTGCACGTCAGCCCAGTGTACCAATACACACTCTGTAAAAGCTTGTCACATTCTGTACAGAAAAAACACATAAGCAAGATATTTTTCTGAAACTTTTCTGTGACTGTTAAAAGTGCTTGAAATTCTAAGCACACCATGTTTCAGTACACACATGGTGTAAAAGATGAATCAACAAATAAAGGCAATACTTGCTGGGAAAGACACAATATATTGCATTCATGGCAGATAGCTGGACTGCTCATGCAACACAAAGTTCTGTTACAGTAACAGCACAATGCATGACTGATGGGAAATGAAAAACACTGGTTGTCCAGACATGGCCAGTTTATGAAACACACACCAGTGAGCAGTTGGCTGTTGTACTGAATGGGGCTGTTGCTGAACTGTGAGAATTGTTGTTAATCCAGTGTAATAACAACTGGATTGTCACCTCATACTGGCACCAATTTTGTAAAAGAGGGAAAAAAATCTGAAAATACATTTTTCCAAGTTGAACTGTGACACAAATAACTCCAAACTGAAAAGATGATAAAAACTTAATATAATATATATTCACTTATGCACCACAGGCTACATTTTACAATTTTATATGTTAAATTCAGTCAGAGCTGAGTTCTCTGTACAGAATGTGTGCTTATTTTTACTTTGAAAATCTATTTAAATGTAATTTGACCAGACATGTCTAAACATTTGCATACAACCCTGTTATTATTTATTTATTTTTACCAGATGTGTTTTCTCTTCATGTTCCCTTCAAAAAAACATCTTTTTTGCTTTATTGAGAAAATCACTGCTGATGTGGTTTGTCTGATCCAATTTATTCCCAAAGCTCAGAAAAGCTAAATATTTCATCACATATGGTGACAATGCCTTTATTGGTCATGCTGGTTGCAAAAACTAACTTTCAACTTTCGACTGTTTCGACATTTTTTTTTTTACAACTACTTGGCGGGAAACCATTAAAGGAATCTGGCGGCAAAAAAGGCGGCAGTACTAAATGATGTCACCTCCAGACCAAGTCCGGTCCCATACAGTCATTGCAGTCCAATCTCTTTCTTAGCCACTCGGCAGATTATGCTGCGCAGCTCCAAGAAAAACATTCAGCAGACGCAGCTGTCATTAACCACAAGGCCTGTTTGGTAACTTCCATCCTCCACTTTGCCCATTCAGGCCTTGCTCTCTAGATCCAGACACTGCTGTCAGCATCAGTTAGGAGCGTCTGACAGATAAATAGCATCGTTAGAGAGAATACAAATCCTTCAACTGAGACACGAGTAAAGCAACATCGCTGCAATATTGGAGCAATGCAGCACAAAAAATATAATATTTGCAAAGGACGGACCATCTAAATAAATTCAAAAAGATAAATGTAGGCATGAATAAATCTGACACACATAAAGGACCAATGGAATTCTTTTGGAGCACTGATGCAGAGTTATTAAATGGCGCATGAAATACGGCAGTGTAATGTGTCTGAGAATGACACATTATGGGCTGCAGGGTAAGATTTGTTAGATATGTTGGCTAGTTTAGACTTGACAATAAGTCTGTAGAATCTTTTACTTTTTAGTGGAAGAAAAGTGTCAACCTCATTTAAAAGTAACATGTTCATTCACATACAACAGGGTGACTATATTACACAATATGATCATTAATAAGCAATATACTGAGTGTACTTGATTTAAATATGTATATAATTACAATGACAATAACAGAGTACATTAACACAAATAGTGCCAACATTAAGTAAACGTAAAGAAAATGGCATTAATATAATACACTATATTCCTGTGAAAGTAAAAGAAGCACATTTGAAATTTTGATTTGAAAAGTAAATTCAATCGCAAAACAAAACATCACGTTTATCAGTGTAAAGATCTTGAGATTATGATTTGAGACACAATGCTAAGATATAAAAACAAATTAAAAAATTGTGTAATATATGGGTAGAGATGATGTATAATGAGCAGAGATGTTTGCAGACAGGTAGACTATCTGTGCTCTGCAGAATAGACATTATAACAAAGCTGATCAGCCCCAGTTGCCCTTGGTTTTGAATTAAGAGGAAAAGACCTAAGGCACACTAGAAGGTTCATTACATGTGGCAGGAGGGTCAGTCACAAAATCTGCACAGCTGTCCAGTGTTTCAACAGGAACAGTGACTGTAGTGACATCTGTAATAACAGCTAAGTGAAAGAGAGGGTTATAAATTGTGGTTGTGATCATGGGAGTGATGACTCATGAGCTGGAGGCAAGTATCCTACCCACTGAGCCACCTCCACCCCAGAAATACAAATACAAATCTAAATACAAACACAAAGTGGGTATGAAGGAAAAGCTAATCTTACAAAGCCCACAGCATATTCTCTCTTGGTGCTAACAGAGCTAGCGCTAATGCTAACTCTGTTAGCAGGGACAGGAGAGTTTAGAAAACCACGCCTACTTAAGGCCGCGTATCTCGCAGCAGTTTCGGGGCACGGAGCTGTCACTCAAATACCTGCTGGCAAATGAGTCAAAGCCCCGCCCACACGAGAGATCTG
>JBBJLR010000133.1:20684970-20704178 GCA_037577145.1 Brachypetersius gabonensis | reverse complement strand
CATATGATTATTATATGATCATTATACCAACTATCATGCAATATATAACTAGCTTCATCACAAAAACTGTACGTGCGGGAAAAACTAAACACAGATTTGAGATCAGCATGAAAAACACTACAAAACCAACAAACATATCTCTGATGATTGTGACCTGTTGACCTGCGCAATCTACTAAGTTTTCCTTGTCTGATTATGAACATCTGTGGACATGTAGATTTTCTGCTCAACTTAAGCTGACAAAATACAGTCCAAACAAATGCACAGTTTAAGGAATGACCATAGCAAGAAAATCTCCATTGCTCCCATCCAGGTCAGTCCTCGGAGGTCACATTATTGCACAAGAATGGAATGGAATAGATGTTTAATTGTTGCCAAAAGCACATTATAACTTATAGCCCTGCTGAGCATGTAAAAACAACAGTACATTCAAGTGGAAGACTACCCTACTAATGCTGAAGAATAGTGAGTAAGCTGTTGGATTGCTGTATCAAGGCCTTTATAACTCACCATTATTGAAAGAAATGTGATTTGTGTTCAATGTTTAAGAAAAACCTTGCAGCAGAATTTAATATGACATCTCTCTGAGCTATAAATAAAGCATAAATGGGTCGTGCTGCATGACAATAGTTCAAAACAAAATTAAGACCACACCTGAACTGGTCATGGAGATAACTGTCTATTCCTTGTCTGAATCTGTTCCAAAACAGGGAGACAAAAATAACTTTTTGTACAATGGATGATTTACAATAAATTAGGCAGTTAACATTGTAGACTATATAGTTACTGAATAGTAAACATCAGAATAAGCCTGGAGGTTCAAGGGATAAACCCGTAAGAATTTGAAAGATCCTTTACATTGCTCTTACAACTGTATTTTTTTACATATAAAAAAAAGTGTAAAGATGCAACTTATAACTGCAATCGAATATGGATCAATTAAGTTATAGAATATGGGTCAATTACTTTTGTGGGTATGACCCTGAAAGTAGTTTAGCTACTAAATATTTTATAAACATTTCCTTGATTGCAAACTCTAGGATTAATAATAATTAGCCCATGAATGGTTCTTGTCATAGAAGATCCACTTTTGGGTTTCCAAAAGAACCTTGTAATGATTGGCTCTCTAATAAAGGCTCAGTGATAAGTTAAGTAATCACCACTGGTTTTTCTGGCATCACAAAAGAATCTTTACTGGTGCATTTATATATTGAAGGCTAGATAAGATTCAGCATCAACTTTACACTCCAGATCAGACATCATCAATTGTCACAAACACTCCTCCACGCGTATGACTTGGTATGAAGGGGTTAAAGTGATAAGTGGCTCGGCTCCAAACTCCTTCCCCCTCTCCTCCTTGCGTTCGAATGTCTTTGCCACGCGCTCATGATTGGGCCCTGCCAACTTTTTTAGCCTTCTCCCTTTCTCCTCGCCTCAAACCTGTCAGACCCCATAAGTGAAAACATATTGTACACACACTATTTTCTTTCGCACTCTTTCTCCTCTCCCTTTTTTTATGGGGGCTGATGGATTTTCAATCTACAGAGCGTTTGTCTGTATGACATCACCCCAGGGTTTTTTGAATGTGATATTTCACCAGATGCAGTTTCTGCTGAGAGAAACGGTTTCATTACCACTGTAATTCATTTTGGAAAGCCTTCCTTGTGTCTCATTTCTCCAGAGTGCAGCTGGTTAAAACTCTACGAGCAAAAACACTATCTCTCCTTCTACTGGAGAAGATCATGCTTTTAATAATGCATTGCTTTCGGGTTGATTGCAGTGGAGGCGGGAACCGATGCACAAAAGTCCTGAAACCACTGACCTTGACCAATGAGTGAACTAGAGAAAGGTGTCTCGCAGTTGATTCAACTCTCTGGACATTTGGCTGAGCAAAACCATTAAGGTGAATGCAGGAACCAAAAAAAAGGAGAATGAAATACAGGATTTGTTGTCCCTGCAGCCATGTTAGAGAACATACAGGCACTGCAGATTATTTCCACATTATCTGTGGTTTTGCAGTATTTGGTAAACAGATGTTTTTGCCCAACCTCTCTCGGCTGGGTGACCTTTTTTTCCATAACCAAACCAGCTTAATGCACGAAGACCAATTCCCCATCCAAATAGCCATTATTTAGATAATAAACGGTAATGAAAAAGTGTTCTATCACATGCTGACATTATAAAATCATAACATGCTGACTCAAGCATTTAGCATAAATAAGAGTGGAGCCTTGGGTCAGTGAACATCTGCTTTGGTTAACAACTAAAGACAAGATAGTGCCTGTTTTCAGCAGGATGTCTACCGGCTTCTTTTACAGCCCAGGGGGGAATTAATAAGCATAATTTCATCTTCTCTCTCTTTCAGCTTTTTAGAGAATGGAGTGGCTTCTATTGTGGCTCGGCAAAAATGAAAAGGTGAGCAAATTGCCATTTGTTCTTGGGTTCTCCCAGGTACAGGCAACATTTCACCCAGTGTGAGAGCAGCACTAAAAGGCCTGCAGCCTGGAAGCGAGTAAGACACAGAGGTATTAGCTCCTGTTGGCATGCCAGAGTTACCTCAGCTACAGCTGCCCCAGTTAACACTCACTGGCTAAGTAATTGCTGTTTTATCACCGTCTCTAAAAACAACGGCCTTGCCGGGCCCCGTGAATGGTGGATGCCAGCAGACACACAACAGCCTGCTCAAAGTAATCGGCTCTTACGCTGGTATGCACCCGCTGAGAGATGGGGTGCATCTGAAAAGGGGGCAGATAGAGATGCCGTGCCAGCCCATGACAAAAAGCCTCAGGCGCATTACAGCACATATCTCTTTTCACTCCTGTGTTTATTTATTTTTATTTCTATGGCAGGTACAATGTACATTAATCAACTCAAATGTGAATGTACCAGTGTTAGCCATCTGTACAGGAGTGGACAATATATATATATATATATACCAAACCTAGATAGTCTAGATTTTGCAACAAGCTTGAATGCACAACATTTACCAAGAAACATTATTGCCACAAACCAGAACCTTTAAAGTTTATTTCTAATTCCTAGAGGTGCATTGTTTCAGCTACGTGGGACTGTGGTTAAATCAGCACTTAACAACGGGACTATGCTCCCACTTACCTCAAGTTTATGATTGCTACTTTCGGTAAAGAGCATAATATTTCCAAAAAACAACACACTTTTTGTATATGTTTAGGTATTTACAACTGTTTCTCCTGTCTGTAAGACCTGTAAGACCTGTCTGTAAGAGCTAATTCTGGTTAGAACATGGTAGGATTTGAAACAAGTGAAACAGGTGTACAGGATGGTGTAGTGGGCAAAGTGATCCTAAATATAGAAGGTTGGCCGCTGAGTAGGGATAGGGGTTGGCAAGTAGGAAGGAAAAGTCTTTAGATATGTCTTGAAATACTGCTCTTGTCTTCCACTGTATGGTTTTTTGAATTATAGTGTTGGCTACACATCTGACAATATAGGAAAGGTGTGTTGTATTTTGCAAATACTATGCTTTCAACACAATCAGTGAATGAACACAAAGTTAGCAATGTACAAACTTCCAATCAACATCAGTATTGAGAAGTTTGAACACCAAATCTAGACTAGAACTCATTCTAGTTTGAAGTAAATGGTAGAACATTTGTTTCTGATCCATAAACGATCTTTTAGACTTTTTAGGATCTTTTTAAGAGTTTGTGTTTTCCTTTTATGCTGCTGCCTGGCCAGCGGTTTGTGCTGTCATCTCTCCTCTGTCATCTAGTCAGGGAACTCTGGGTAATTTTAGATGGTTTCACGTTCATTTCATTATGTTTCACATTCTGGAAATGAACATACAAGACTGTCATATCAAAAGATGTATAGTGTGCTCCATCAACTGCTGTGGCTAGTGCTGTATTTACCGAATGGTATCCCAGGCTGCTGGTTCTCTTGTAGACGGGAGTAAACGAACAGACTGTTTCTGTTGGGTTTGCTTAGGTGTGTGAAAGAGTGAGGGAGAAGGAAGTGGTTTAGTAAATGGTAGAGGATTGACCATTTCTGTTTGACAGTTTGAAGAGGTTAAGAAAGTAAATGGGAGTGTAGAGACCATCATACCGCTGTGGTGGCTCTCAAACGTCTCTGACTTTCATGGCAAAAACATGTCTTTACAAATCTCTGGAATGATGCAACACCTTCTGATACCAAAACAAGTCAAATATGTTGCTTCCCCTTTAACCAAGTAACACAATGGCATAATGAGCTGACTAAGTAGTGATGATAGCTATGTTATATCCAGAAATGTAAAAATATATCACGATGTAACTGGGCCTTTTACAACTGAACTCCCTGGCTGATAGTATATTACACATTAAAATGAAAATAAGACATACATAGAAACTAATCTTGCAACAAAAATAAAGAGCATCAATGAAGTAAGGGCAGAAAGGTTGTTATGGCAGGAGATGAGGATAAATACAGTTGTGGAGGGGAAATGAGAAAATGAAAACATGCACTGTTAATCTGTAGCCTGGCAGACAAACAGGGGTAAAGACTGATTGTGTCCTGATAATGGCCTGTGTTTTCTTAAGCAAGTTGCATCATGTTGCAGTTAGTTGCATGCTCTAGAGCACATGTTTCCACTTAACCGGCTTACACCTGGCTTAGTGCATACTTGAGAAGGTTTCATGGAACTCTGTGGTCATAATCACCAAACAGCATATAGACAAGTCACCAGCTGCTGTCAAGTTTAGCAACCTCCTCCTGCAAATAAGCATTAGGGCTACACTAAATGAAAAGGACAATATGCTAACATTATGATTATACTGCAGAATTTAGGGACTGTGGATACTTTGCAATATATTAAAAAAAAGCATAGTGGACTATCAGTATAGTGCTACAGGTAAAGACTGGATTGCATTGCTCTGACCAAAATAATGTACTATTGTTCGGCAACATTAAAACATCAATGCACCAGCAGAAACACTCCTCTGACACTGTGATTTGTTGGATCACAAATAAACTCTGGGCTAAAGGGCTTAGTTGCATGTTCTTTTCCTGATATCAGTACTGAAAAGTTATCACTTCCGACCCTGTGCACATGGACAGTATGACATTATCACAAAAGTGTTTAACAAATGAAGTACTGCGCGGCCTTACTATTATCGTTCTATCTTGGTTTTACAAACATCACCACTCAAGTATGACACCACACTCTTCCAAACCAATCTGCCACTCTGTATCAGCACGTGCAGTCAGGCCAATCCAGCAAACACTTCAAGTGAAAACTGAGCGCCAAGCACTATCTCACCTGCTGGGCTTTAGAAATCTGCTGATGTGAAAAACACACATCTATCAATCCCCCCCTTTTAGAGTAACTGTAATTATGTCACTCACTGCTCGCTTTATAACACTCGTGTCATTGTAAAGCAATGAGGGAGGCTCAGAGTGTTTTCACAGGCTGATCTCACTCATAAATCTGGGTCCATTAAAATAATCTGTGAAAGTGTGCAGGAGTGACACATACAGGGTATCAGTGTTTCTTTGTGTTTGTAAAATATAGCAAAATCTTAAAATAAGGTGCATGAAAATGGAAAAATAAGGACAAAGACACATTGAAAAATAGGGTTGCGTTCATTGGTGTGCAAACTTTTGTGCCTCTATGAAAATCATGTTATGTTTATTAGCATCTAATGTTAACTTAAATGCTTGCATTAGACTGCCTGTTTGAATCAACATCGATATTTAGCTGACATACCACCAACCTAACGAGGTTAAATAGATTCCCGAGGACTCTTGCTATGCTGAAATTTATATATTATTTGAACTGAATCATTTTGATTATTCAAGAATGAAAGGTAATAAATATAGAATAAAATTACGAATAAGAGATGTGTGTGTGTGTGTGTGTGTGTGTGTGTAGTGGCACTGGGAGCTAACCGGTGAGTTGTCTGATTTTTGTGCAAAAGGTGTACAATTGTCTCAATATACAAAAACAATAAAGACCACAATGGAGACACACACACACATACACACCCCCACACACACACACACACACACACATACATACACATACATGAATGAACTTTAAATATGCACATATATAGTACAAGTTCAAGTAAGTACAGGTTACTTACTTGTGGCAATAATTATGCTGATGCAGTATATTTTCTTAAAGCAGAACATGACGTACACACAGATGGATAAAGTTCATTCAATCCATCAATTTTTTGGTGCGAACGTGTTTGCGTGCACATATTTTTTCCTGAATGGCTCTATTTTTATAACTGTGTGATAAATGGCTCAGTTCTGAGGCTGTGCTGTTTTAGATCCAAACCATACTTGCTCTCAGAGGGTAAGGTGAGACACTCCTGATTCTTCTATTCTGAGGAGGAGAGGACTCTGTATTGGAAGGGTGGGGGGATGCTTATGAGCAAATCTGATGAAAAACAACAGGCCGTGACTGCAGAAGGCTTGGCCACAGCTCCGTGAAGGCCTGACCCGCCCTGTGGGCTTCACTCCACGTGTGTGGCCCTCTTTGCGTTGTCTTTTCCCCTTTTTATCACTCGTTCCTCTGCAGACCGTGTGCATATGGACAGTATGACAGCACTGACAGCCGGAGATGAGCCAGGACTAGAAAAACAATCACGTGAGTGTCGTGAAGTCAAGATTTTCACTGCTTCACTCCTCCCTCTCTCTCTCTCTCTCTCTCTCTCTCACACACACACACACACACACACACACACACACACACACACATGCACTGTGTCTTTTTTCCAGAGCCTTCAGCAGCCCAGCTTAAAGCAGAGATGGTAAGGATCCAGATAAAACACAGCATCCCCCCCTCCCCCTCGTTTCTTTCATGTCGTCCATATGCTTTGATTGTGCTGTTCTGAAAAGGGGGAAAATGATTCACGCTGCTGGCTTGCGTGCATGGCCGAGCTGCAGCTGCACACTGCACCTGCAGCATTAGCAGAGTGGGAAAAACAAGCTGCCAGGCACATGCGAAGAGAAACAGACCCACCCTCACACACACTCACACACAAACGCCTGCTTCCCGACCCACCACCGCAACTGATTTCTGTAAACACGAGAGAGGGCAAAACTCTGAGGCTCTCCACATTCAATGCATCTCCAAATCACAGATGCAGATCTAATATACAGGAATACTAATTATTTAAAATTCCTGCATAATTTGATAGCTGAGATGTAAACAAAGTCATTCGGAGTGTTTTGATTTGAAAACTGCAACGTAGAGAATAGTCTTAACAACAGTCGTAGAGAGAGAGGTCATGATGTCTATGACACACATTTTTTTACTATCCAAAAAACTACATTTCCCATCTGAGATTTTGTATGTAATGTTGAGGGTAAAATACTAGTTTTTCTGAAGAACGATTTATATCACCCTGTGTGTACCTCTCTGCTTAGATTAGAGCATTTCACATCCAAGCATGCTGAATGAGCTCATTTACTTGATGATTTAATGATGCAGAATTTTAGAATGTGGGCACAATTTCCCTTAAATGAAGTTTACATCAAATAACAAAAGCTGTTTTCAATTAAATTCAATCCAACTCATTTAGTTAAATTGAATCTAACTAGGGACTGGGTATAAATCTCTGAGCTTGCATTAATTCAATTCATTCATTATTATTATTATTATTATTATTATTATTATGACCAAGTAAAGTCAATTCTAACATTCAAATGAGTTCAAAATGATGCAACTGAGTCACTACCTACAGACTGGTGCATCCGTTTGTTTTTACACTGAGGAACTATTGCTGTAGACACTTATTTCTTGCAGGTGGCAGGGAAAGGACAAATACAGAAGAGAATGAAAACCTCAAGCGGCGCAAGGATTCCAACTTGTTTTATATGAGCTGGACGAGCTCAGTGTCACACTGAGCCCAGGAGCCTCTGTGACCTTCATGACTTTCAGCAATAAAAACGTTGTCATGCAACTGATAAAAGCTTTAATTAAAGTTACACTTTACTGCAAAAAGTGGTGTTGATCACCTCCAGGCTAAGGATCAGAGAGAGTGGAGTTTTATTGTTGGTTTTAGTGACAGTGGTGGTGGGCAAACGTGTCTGCTTTTCATTACAAGAGTGCTTGTTGGCCTGGGCTGTTTAATTAACTGAACTTGAAACTCAAAGCAGTGTCGAATAAAAAGGCCATTCAACAAGAGGCCTTCACTGTGTCTCTAAAGAACTGGCCTTCGCTTTCGGGCTTTCACCTTTAGAGACACGCTGGACCCAGAAACATATACATATATACACAAGAGTTTGCACTCTTTGCCAACACACACACACACACACACACAACTTATTACCTTCCATGATGCAATAACACCTAACTCACGCTGTGTGTGTATATAGCAAAATAAAACATCCTCTGGTAAGAAGGTAATGCTCTCTCATGCCTAGTTAACAAGCCATGACATGGCCACCATTAGCAAGAGAAAACTGATACACACACAGACACACAGACACACACAGACACACACACACACACACACATAAACTCACACTCATGCATAAACTCACACACACATGCACACACAAACGCACACACATACACACACACACACTCACACATAAACTCACGCACACACAAATGCTCACACACACACAGACACACACAAACACACATAAACGAATGTACACTCTCATGCACATGCAAACAGCTGTGTAAGGAATGTGGGGAAAATATTCTCTCAAAAGCGTTCTGGGCAGTGCTAAACCTGCTGGCCCTCCACTGCCAGGCATGCCAAGGCATTTAGAGCCACTCTCCATACACCAAAGCCTGAGTGTAATGTACAGCTATAGACAACCAGGGAACTTTGTGTTAGTTTACCATTTCTCACAAGGAGAACTGTACCTGACAAAGAACCCCAGCTGATAGCAGCTCCAAAAACCTGTCCATGCTTGTCGAATCTGTCAGAGAAATAAAGACTGTATTAGGGACACATAAATTAAAGATTTCAATGGTTTATCAAAACTGCATGGAAACAAGAGTGTGAACCTACAGTTGAAGACTGACGGGTATAAAGAGGCCGTAAGAAAAGCACAGCGGCTGTAGATGTTACGGCTTGATTGACCTGATAGCCATTTTTCAAAAATGTAGTCAAGAAAATCGATCTTTTGACATCCACTCAGTTATTATGAAGTCTTGTCAAGAGGGAAGACAGATGTGAGGCTACTCTACCGGCAGGTATGTTCTGGTAGAAGTGAGGCCACCCACACTGCAAACTTGAGCGAGGCCTTATCATCTGACCGTTTTTTTGAAGTAGTTTTCACAGCCACTCAAGTGAAGGACCATACACCCACACACAAAGTCTGTGTGGAAGGACCAGTGAGTACGAACATGCAAAACAACAAGGCTGAAAGGGGTCAAAAATGACAAAAATCCTCATGAATACTGTTATGTTTTATTAGTAGTATTATTACAGTTCTGGCAGTAAATGTGATGAGGTAGTTCCTTTTATTCGGCGCTACAGTAAATCAAGTAAATTCAAAGTAATACTTTGTAATACTTTTCACTGTCATCACACTATTTAGTATATCATTTTAATTTTATCATACTATGACCTTTTGATTGAAACATACATAAAGGTTGTAGTATCACAAAACCGCATAAAAATGGACTTGAACAGTGTATTCTTTGCCTGAATGTATTTCTAATAGTCTGTAACTCATTTAAACGGTCACAAACAAACAAACAAAAAGTTACTGAGTGCTATCACTATTTTCAGGCCTTTTAGAATAACAGTCATGGTTTGTATTAAACTTAAACACGCTGTTTATATTTTATTGGTGAGTGCATTATTGTCACTGAGCTAATTTCAGTAACATAAGCTAATGGGATAGCTTAGTAGGCAAATAAGCCTTGGGCCTCTGCAAAGCAAATATTATCTAGGAGTATAAATGATTCGTTTCTTCTTGTGTTCATTACTTTATTATTTTTTACATTTGTATTAGACTAAGCACAGCAGCCATAGTCCTACTAAAGTAGGGATTCTTTCCAGCTCTGAGAGACTCTCAGTAAACAGGTCTTCTTCCCCTCTGTCACCATCACTCAGTCTCACTCATGAGCTCACAGGGAAGAGACGAGTGTCAGGTCAACACAACGGCTGCAGTACAACAGGGTCATTATTCATGGCCTTGACAGTTTTATGGTGCAAGCATGTGAGTGAGGGAGATGCCGTAAGTGCCTCAAGGGCATCGAGACGGATCTGCAGAGAAGACCAACACCAAGCGCCCAGCAAACATCACACCCGCCCTCTGTACTGCCTGCAAGTCAAAGTGTTGCTTCAGTTCAGAATAAAGTCAACTAATCTCCCTCTTAACCCAAGCAGGCAGTCAAAAAATATATGTTTTCAAATAGGCTTTTATAATAATAAATAAATCTTTCTACTTTATGAATTTTATGATTCTTGCTGACAAAAAAAATCTACCCAGTCTATTGTACAACATTATAAATATATATCCCTCAAACTCATTAACAAATATCCAATACAATTTTCATCTCCCATGTCATGTGTATGCACATAGTCCAGCTAACCCCTCTTGGTACTTGGCAAGGTCACAAGGCCAATTAGAGCGCTTGATCCACCTAACCAATCAGATTTCAGCATTCAAGTTCACAATCAGATCTCACAATTCAACCAACCAGTCAGATTGGAGCTTTGAAGCAGACTATCAGAGTGCATGATTAAGATCGCAGGAATAAAATAACATGTTTTGCATGTTTTTCAAATAGCCAATCAAATTTCAGGAAAACAACAGCGCGTACATCAACTAGCCAATCAGACTGCAGAATTCATCTAATCAGTAACCACTCACAGTACAGAACTGAGCTTGATTTCAGGGTTGTATATTCAACCTGGTAAATAAAATGCTAGAAGGATATTCTGTACTATTTTCAGGAGTCGTGATCTTGGTCTTAATCTTAGTTTAAAACTGGGATCAAGCCAGACTATAATCTGTTAAATTGCAGTATTTATAAAACCTTCCCATGAGATTCTGCATCTTTTTAGATGATATAATTAAAAGAGCATGCATGGCTGCCCAGTTATAGTGTTTAAATTGCAATGAACACGTATTGTGTTATTGTTAAAACTTTTCATGCTTTTGAAAGAGGTCTAGTTTACTTTCATTGCATCATTAAAGTCTACAACTAGTATTTGGATTTTTGCCTGATGTCTGTAGTAGGCACTTCTCTTTCCTCCAGGGTCCCCAAATAACTGCTGGGTTTTCATGCCCTCTAGCTTTGCATCTGGGGTGTGTGTTGCCCAGATGTAATTCTTGCACAGTGGCCCATCATTAACTTCTGCTGACAGGATCCCAGACTTAAGAATGCCATCTGTCAGTATCCCACAACTGTCCTTCTTTCTCTGTTTTTAAGATCTCAACATTTTTCTACTCTACTATTATTATTATTATTATTATTATTATTTTTATTATTATTATTATTAGTAGTAGTAGTAGTAGTAGTAGTAGTAGTAGTAGTAGTAGAAGTTGTAGTATTAGCAGTATTAGTAGAAATAGTAACATTATAATATTATTATCACTATTGTTAGTGTTAATTTATATTAGTAATAATAATAATAACAACAGCAACGATGACCCATGTGACGTCCTGCACAAGTTGTTCAGCCTATGTGATGTCCTACAGAAAAAAGACAATACATTATCAGTAGGCACTTTGCTACCACAAGGACTACAAGAAACAAGCCCTTCCCTTGACTTAACGTGTTATATAATAAGGAGACCTAAGATGTACCATGTTAGGGCTGGTTCTGCTGTGGAATCAAACTGAGGGAACAGCATGGTGTGACAGGTTATGGATGTCTGTACAGCTGTTGCTCCAGCCTAGGTTTACTTTGGCGAGCTCCCTGTAAGCCAAACATCCTCCAGGACTTATGTCCACCCTGCCATCCAAAGCAAGCACAGCCCTGCAACATGGACATCAGGCAACCTCAGGAGTGTTAAGTAACAGGAACACACACAAAGATGTCCAGCAAAAACCATAAGGAAAGACTGACCATATACAATAAAGTGTATGTCTCACGTCTGTGTGCGTGTACACGTCTCCAGTAGTATTTAACACTAATAATGTATCAGTTCACTTCCATTAGTCAATACTAGTCAACCATGTATTGTAACAGATATTTTGGAAAGGGAAGGTTTAAAGAAAAGTACATTCCTCAGAAGCTAATGGGGAGAAAAACATCTTTTTCAAAGCTCAAATAAAAATACTTTCTTTTTTTTTTGTTCGCTGCAAAAGTGTGTAATTGCAGTAGTTTATCTACTTACTGCTCTGCGGTGGGCTGCTATTTTCACTGGGCTGCTTTTCTTACATCGTTTTATACTGTTACACTGTTTATACTGGCTATTCTGGTCATACTTTTTGCACAATCCTTTAATTGTTGCACATTTTTGTCTTGCTTGTATTTTATACAACGCACATTGAGGTGTCCACACATTCAGGACAGGTTCAATCTCACACTTACCTTATTTTATACTTCTTATTTACACTTTGTTTTAATACACAATGTCTATCTGTTACAATATATGTACACTGTGGAACCTGAGCTTAGCCATTTTGTCTCTCTGCATACTTGTATATGGTTGAGCTTCTGACTTTGACTTTGACTTTGATATTGAATACTCAGATGGCTGAGTGAATACTGAATGTCCTAAATGTATGCTGCGGTGTATTCAGAATAGATGTTTTGTAGTTTGTAGTTTCTCACTGTTCTTTACTGTTACTGGTTGCCAGGTTTGCTCATATAGTTTTTCTGTTAATATGGTTTATCATAAATCTTGCTTATTTGAGTGACATTTCTGAACTATTTTTCTTTTTTGGCTTTCATTGCTCTTTTTGGGCCACTGCACCTCCCACAAACCCCTAGTATGAGTTGGCACATCATACACGAATGAGCTTAAGTGTCTTGAACATTCACTACCGCAAGAACTGTTCAGTTTCATCATCTATCCAAAGAGCCTAGATAATGCTCAGTGAAATAAACATCTGCTCAGGCTTTAGTCTATTTGATTTTAAATAATATGCACACTGATTGTGCTTCCTCTGGAGATGTTTATTTTAAATTTAAATTTTAAACGTAAAAATTTTAAGTATTCACTAACAAGTGTAAAAAGGTTGTATTCTGAGTACTGATTTTTGAAAATGTAACATGGGCTGAAGAGACTTTATACTTATTTTGAATGCTGAATACTTGATCCTGTTTTTGTTCTGTATTTTGTATTTTGTGACACATCTCACTGCTTCAGTGCAGCCCAACACTGTTTAACTAAACCAGGAGGATCAAAGAGGGTGTTTGATCCTCCTGGTTTAGTTAATTTGTGTAGCTAGAATGTCTCACACTTGTAGTTTTGTGTTCTCCATTATTGCACTGAAACAGTGTTGGGATTAGTAAACAAGTAAAGCGGCCCCTTATAGTCACACATGAAGACACCACAGCACACAGTGTGAACAAAGCGAAATTCTTTCTTTGAACCAATTCATCATGTGATGTAGGGGGCTGTCAGCAACCTGACCAAGGCCTAAACCCCAAGTAAATAATGATTTAATCTTGGTCTTTAGTCTGTCATTTTTAAATGTTATTTAATAAAAGAGGTGTGTTTACTGATGAACAGCCCCCTCCTGTGAGCCCAGTGTGACGTGATGTACAGTAGCTCTCCGTCACCTCTAGAGGGCGCACATGCGGGTCCTCGCTGCTGATGACGTGGGCAGTCAGAGCAGAGGACATGGCGGCGCCCACTGTGGAAAGCAGCAGCTCCAGTGTGTCCGAGGAGGATCAGACCAGAACCGACTCAGACTCTGAGTCCAGGGTTACACCAAAGGACCCCGGCTACTCCGAACATGTGGCCGAGCTGCTGGAGAGGGAGGTCGGCACTGATCTGAAGTCTGTGAAGAACGTAGGTCCTCTCCTCGAGAGGCTGAAAGCTGAGAACGCACTGCTGGAGGAGCAGGTAAAGACCCCCAAACAGACCCTCTGAGGGGCTTGTCACACCTCTGATCACTTTCACAAACACATATTCCACTGTTGGGTCTTGGCATCTTCTGAGGCATCATCATGTTCTGCAGATGAGGAGTGAATGCCAACAGTCCTGGAGAGTTTCTGTGTTCTGGAATATTTTGAAGTTCTTGTAGATTGTTGAAGTCTTTTTATTATTCTGAAAAATGTGATAAATTAAATTCAATTGAATGATCTGTAAAAACACAGACAGTGCTGGACTGGTAGTTATTCTAGGAGTTTTTTTAGTTATTTGACTGCCCAGCAAATATCAGACTTCTCTTTCAATGATATTACAGTCCATGTTGATTTTCAGCTGCAGGCAACTATGAAGAGAACCAGATTCTCTGTGTGCCAGCCGTACAGCTACTTTGTCTGTAGTTATTCTGAGAAATCAAATTTATTGAATGAAATAATCCTATTTCATAAGTGATTAGTTTGGGGGAGGGGGGGGAACCAAAAACAAAGTGGTAGACTGGTGGTTATTCTTGTAGTTAGGTTAATTTTTAATACATATTATTGCTTTTTTTAATACAGTTATTTGATTTCCACAATTTTACACGCCATGTTGATTATCAGGTGCAGCCAACTAGAAACAGCTTCTCTGTGTGGCAGTCTTATGGCCTCTGTGTTATTTTTGTGAATTCTTTTTCATATGTTTAGTAGACAGCTTAATTCATCCAGAGGCAATAGAAGGGGGGGAATTGCTGTTTTACAAAAAGGGTAATGATTGATTAATAGGAATGTGTATTGTTTAGATGTTGTTGATACTGTTTATTGGTACTTATCTGTACTATCGGAACTTGTCTGTACTCATATTGATTCTGTATTCTTTTTCATTCTCATGTGCACTCTCATTGATTTGGTACTTATCTGTACTCTTATTGATGCTGGTTGTAGTGGGTAAAACACTTGCATGTCAGATGACCACAAGGTTGCAGGTTCAATCCCCCACTTTCTACACTTGTGTTTTTGAACAAGACGCTTAACCCTCAGTTGCTCCAGGGGGGCTGTCTCTGTAACTAATGACTGTAAGTTGCTCTGGATAAGGGTGTCTGCCAAATGCCACTTTACTTTACATAATGTGGTGCAGATAATAAAAAAAATGGAAAATTTGAGAAAATAATTATTTCATCATGATTTGTATTTTCATCATGTTTATATTAGTAGGGAGAAACAGTTGCCACAAATGTCTGGACAACAAATGTAGCTCCCATCCCTCCCACTGATCTACCATCAGTCATTTGAAAGTGCCAACAGCACCGTTTATCCAGGAGCGTATCCATATTTCAGTACTAAGCAGTCATTTTGTTACAGGTTCTCAATGCCTGTCCCTGGGGCTGAACAGAAGAGCATCCTCTTCCGTTCAGCCCCACAGTTTAGCCACTGTCAGACTTGTAGTGCGAACATCTTCCCACCCTCTTGTCTGGATGAGGAGCCAAAACTATGTCCTCCAGTGAAAAGACCCCACCCAGCTCTCTCTGATGGGATCATGGTTAAGGGAATAATGGTCTCTTTCATGAAGAAATGTTTAGTTCAGCAATAAATTGTTTATTCTATTAACAAAAAATACTTAGAATTTTAATAGGCTTAAGACATTGTCACATATTTGGCTAAATAAAAAAATGTTGATAGTGGTTGCTGCATCCGGTTCAGCTGACCAAACTTGCCCTTCTTGTGTGGGTGGTTTTACTTTATTTTGAAAATAGGGACTATTTACATGTGCAGTCTGTTCCGGCTGTATCGATATAACCTCCCTGCTCATTGGCTGATAAAATGGTGACCAGTTTATACTGACTGGGTGTTTCTGTCCGTGCAGGTATTGACAGTGTCCAGCTCAGTGCCTTTGCGTGTAGCTGCTGCGCTTTCCGCTGCGGAGGAATCTCGGACCAAGCTGGAGGCCCTTCTTCAGAAGGAGAGACTTCTTTCCAACAGGCTACAGCAGCATCTGCAAGGGGCTCAGAGCTGGGCCGACAGCTTGGGGCAAACCCTGGGAGAACAGGAAACGCTGGAAAGGCACACGAAGTACCTCCAGTGCTTGGCTCGCATTGAGGAGCTCAGGTCAGCAGTCCAGTAGGAGCCAGTTCAGAATGCAGTACCTTTTTATTTAGGGCTGCACCATATATCGCAAATTTAACATAATCGCGATATCAACATACACAATATCCATATCGCGAAAGACTGACTGAACTGCAATAAATGGTGTTTTTCCAAAGCTCTTCACCCAGTGCCACAGAAAAGAGGGCAAAGCAAATACTTAAAAAAAAACATGTTGGAATGGAAATATTGCATTTAATTTTTTTCTGCATAGAACAGTCAGAGTCTGGAGACTATGTTACTAGCAAATCCAAAGCAGAAAAACATTAACACTATAAAGGCTATAAGTAAAGTAACACTATTAATAAAAAATAAGTTTTTACTTAATTATCGCATGTGATATCGCCATCGCAACATTCAACAACATTATCGCATATCGCATGTTTTCCTAATATCGTGCAGCCCTAGTAGGATTTTAATATACGTATTTGTAGACTATTTTAACAATGAAAGCTGTGAACTCCCAAGTTATTCTTATTTATTCAGCATATTTACATCTCTTACACCATTCAAGGTCTATCGCTGTTGCTTATAGATCATTGTAAGCCTCGTCTGGCATTTAAAACACCCAGTACTATTTATTACTGTATATTACTGTACTGTATCATATTAGTTTGGAAAATGCTAAATGCTATGAGACATAAATGCATGAAAATAGAAACAGGTATACAAAACTGGCCAAAGCAATGGTAGATATGGACATTATGAAATAGACAGACAAATGATTGTGTTTTTCCTTTCTGTTAAAACCAGTGACGGTATTCAGCAGTTCCTGATGACTAACAGTGTCTGGGAGGCGATCGGGGCAGTGGACAGTATGGCCACTCTGGACATGCGTCTGAAAGAGTCAGGCTGCACACATCTACAGGCCTTCCTTCGAGAAACATTGAACTTCTGGCACAAGATTCTGAAAGACAAGCTTGCGAAGTAACGTCTATGTTTCATGAGTATCATTAATTTATAAATCTCTAATGCAGTGCTTCCCAGTCCTGGTCCAGCTCCTGCCCTGCCTGCACAGTTCAGTGTTCCTCTGTTTTAAATCACTTCATTTGCCCGAATTATACAATTGGTATTCTATTCTACATTTAGAAGTAGCAAAGATACTAATGAATTATTTTCAGTGTTTTAAATGCATATTTATATTTATAACATTTGAATATACATTAATTTTTTTATAGAAATATTTTAAAGGGAGGTTTTGAGAAGGAGTAATCCAACGAATATTCAAAGCCTTTATCAGTAAATAGATAAATATAATATGACTTTCTGCTCTTTTTTTTTAAACTCCGCATAGAGTGTATTGCATTGGTACTGCAGGACCAGGACTGGGTGTGATGGAAATGCTTCTTACCCATTTGTTTCTTTCAATCTCAGTGATTTTGAGGAGGTGCTGACGCAGCTGCACTGGCCTATAGTATCTCCCCCAGCACAGTCTCTCTCTCCCCCAGCCAATGCTCAGGAGCTCAACAGCCAGCTGGAGCTTCTGGTCTCTCAGCTCCTCTCCCTGCAGACATCGTATCCTCAGCACTGTTTGCACACAGGCTTAAACTAATCACTGTGCCACGGCCAGCTGTTCACACAAACGTGCTTTTGTTTTATTAGCCGTGCAATCCTTTGTTTTAGTTACACAATGGTACACAGTGTGTTTATGTATCATGTGATAAATCTCACCCTTGGATGTATTAAGGGAGCCAGAAATACACAGTGGAATGTTAAGTAGATGTAATTCTGTTTCAAATGAATGGAAAAATCACATACAGTTATGAACGAATCTTGACCTTATTGCACTTGACTACTGTCTCAGCGATGACCTTATATCCGAGAAGAAGGAGGTGTCCATTCATCCTGGCCTGACACAGACCTCACCTCTTTCCCTGCCTATTCAGATCATGCTGCTGCCCCTCAGTAAAAGGTTCAGGTACCATTTTACAGGGAGCCGCCAGACCAACTCACTAAGCAAGGTCAGAACATGCACCAACTGTTCTCATACGTGCGACATAAGCACCCGTCCGTTTCGTTTGTAACAGTGCTTTTCCTGCTCATTGCCTCAGGATAAAAAGATTCAGGTTCTAAAATCTGACTGGATGATCCATGCTTGGAGCAGTTCCACCTAAAAATATCCATAAACAAAATTTTGTATTTGCTTAACATTAAAAAAAAAAATAAGCAAACAACTTTGCTTGGTGGCAGAATCGATTATAATACATTAAATAAAATAATGAAGGTGTCTAACAGCACTCCATCTCTGTAATGCCTCTTGATGTGCTGCTTTATTAACGGATGGATAAATCATAGGAGAACAAAATAAAGAAGAGGGAAAAGCATGACCTGATAAATGCTCATCACATTTCCCTTTCTCTTCTAGCCAGAGTGGTATCTGACCCAGGTCCTTGTGTGGATGGGACACAACTCTAACTTTATGGAGGAGAGAATTCAGCCAATTCTTGATCGTGCTGGGGCCGCTGTCAACGCAAAAGTACGACTGTCAAGTTAAATACAACAGGTTTTAGCTCACTTTTCTGGTAGGGACAGATACATCTGTTCTTCCTGTGTCCATCAGGTGGAGCTGTGCAGAGGGCTTCTTGCTCTGGCTCAGGAGAAACTGACCCACGATGCCCCTCGGCTGCTCTACGACGACACGCTCTTCTGCCACCTGGTGGACGAGGTACTGCAGTTTGAGAAGGAGCTGCGTTCCACACATGCCTACCCCAGCACCTACCCTGGTGCCCTGCACATCCTGCTGGAGGAACAGGTCTTACAGAAGTGGCTCAGTGTGGAGAGGAAAAGTGAGTGCTCTCACAGTCTTGTGTTGGAGTCTACTAGAGTCAGTTCTGTTTTCACAGTTTGCATATGGCAGTTCTGTTCAACTTCAGAGATTTTAAATAATAACAGAAGCTGAAAACAAAAACTGCAAAAATAACTTGTAGTGCCAAGACCAATTAAAAGAGCTTTAGGAAATTACAAGGCAACTTAATTTATAAAATGTATATTATATATTGTAAATAAAGTTACTAATAGAACATTTGAAAAGTGATGTGTGTCTCTGTGTTGGTCTTCAGTGGCACTGGAGAAGGTGGACGCTATGCTGTCTGCAGAAGGGGCCTG
>JBBJLR010000133.1:20657500-20667869 GCA_037577145.1 Brachypetersius gabonensis | reverse complement strand
TTATTATTATCTAGTTTCCTCCTTTTTTCAAGGCCCTGATTAAACTATTTGTTTCAAATTCCAGTGTGTAGTTGTTCTCTCTAAAGGTCCAGTCTGTATTTTAATTGTTATGCAATATTTTTTTTTTTTGACATATTGAGTAAAACCCATGGACCCAGGCCTGTTGTGACTCTTGATTAATCAAGCTTCCATGGTAGTGTTGCTTCTTACTTAAATGTAGCTCACTCGCTTGCCCCCTCTTTATTTAGTCAGTTTTTGTGTCCAGTGTTGAGGTTATTTATCATTTATAAAGTTATAATTACCTCATTAAATTGTGAGGAAATGTGTTAATTTGTTTTGGAAAGATATTTCATTGTCTCAATAATTTAACCTGCCTACTCTTCTAAAAGCTGTAAGAGGGACATTTGTGTGGCACTGATACAATTTTTCCAGCTCAGACACCATGGATTCAACCCCAGTTATTTAACAGAAGTGCTCAGTAGTGCCAAACAGCATCGACTATCCAGGACCGGAATTGGACATGCCTTTGTAACTTTTGTGCAAATTCCCAATCAGAACAACAACAAAATCTAAAAATTCTCCTTCCTCTCATCAGTAAACACGGGCTGGCCCAGAGTATTTTAGCAGCAGACTGTGACTGACAGTGATGCATTCTTAAGACAGCGAGGCACTAAGAAGACCTCACTAAGCTAAAGCCTCTCAACTGATTGACTTGCATGCTGCCCACTGTAGCTTTATTGAATGGGCGGCTGGACTTTGATTAGGGAAAATGAGAGGCAGGCATCAAGTATTTAAACGATGACCGAGGGCTGCTGCTTTGCTGGGAATAAATGAACTCGTACCCCAGAGATGCAGAGTCTGATGACCTGAGATCATTTCCTTCTGCCCAGTAATAATAAGACACTATGAACAACTGACTCCAGGACTGGGACTTGATAGCATCATGCACTGGAAATAAAGGCTGCCAACGCAGTCTGACTGCTCAGACTGAACCAGAGCTTCTTGCTGACTGAACACAAGACAGCACTGTGCCTTCAAGTCAGCAGCGGCCGAGCCAAGGCCCTCTCACACAGAGCCTCCTCTGTGTCCGTGCACTGCAGCTGACTGCCTGACGTGGGACTATGTGACTAAGGCCACATCGAGCGATGGCACTGGCTGACAATGAACATGTTCTGTCCCCAGCACTCGCAGCAGAAGAGCGGAAAATGTGTCGACTCGCAAAAGTAACGGAAAAAAATACAACATGGGATCAAGACACTTTCACAAAACATAAAATGCATCATAGGGCAGGCCATATGTGAAAAATTAAATACCACCTTTGTCAAGATTCATAATATATTTCCAGGTATTTTATTGTGAAAATACTACAAAAAATAAACAAAAAAAACCCTATTTATTTATATTATTTTTATTCAACACATCTCACATATTTGTGCTTATTAAATTAATAAGCCCAAAATAAGAACAAATAAGGACTAAAATAACAAAAACCACAGAGTGAACCTAACCCCAACTGATTTAAAAATAATCAAATCAAATAAACCAATAACTAAAATCAAGTCGAAGCTGCAGGCTCATGGAGGGGGTAGAGTTTAAAATGGCCAGCGGAGAGGAACTTGAAAGAAATCACAATGACTAACATCTCTTTTATTGCCCACCTCTATGTCAAAGGACACCCAACACAGGATCAGGTGACAGACAGAGCTCTGGTATTTAAAAGAGCATTTCCTCCAAAATCCTCTCCAATGTACACAAAGGAACACATGGTAAAACCGAAGAGTAATGCGAGGCAAATGTACAATGTAAGAGTACAGAAGGCTGCCCCAGTGCAAGTATCTCTTCCAGCATTAAGCAGTGCTGACTGTCTACATGTCAACAAGACTCCAGATTGATTTTTAAATTGACATAAATATGTGCATCACGGTTTACTTTGAACTGCACAAGAGAAATCTGCAATTCATCCAATGCATAATATCACAGAAGAAATTTGCTGGCCTTGTGTGGACTACATCTAAGGCCTTTAACATTCTACTACAGTTTGAATACAGGGTAGTCACACTTTTGGATAACTCACTTGGAGACACCTGAAGGACATGGTGACATGAGATCAAATTACAGTGCACCTGACTGAAATAGGTGTGGCTGGAAAAGACAGTGATTTATGTTTGCACTACTCAAATGAAAGGTAAAACAAGGCTGGTGCAGACAGCAAAACTCCAGTGAGACAAAACAGGGAATTTGCATGTGCCTAAGATATCAAGAACAAAATAAATCAACATAGTATCAACTATATCACATCAAACTAACTAGCACTCTTGACAACTTTAGTTTAGAAACATCATGTCAGCGAGAAACGATACAGAGAACTGAGAGAAATGCGCAAGGCTCACCTCGTTTACGTTAATCTTGGACTTCGCAGAAGACTCCAGGAAAGCGCAGCTGTTCCACTGGCGAGCCAGATTCTGCCCCTGCTCCTTTCCCACCACCCTCTCATCCTCCAGATCACACTTATTCCCCACCAAGATCATCGGCACCTGCAGGACAGTAAGAAACACCGGGGTTTGTAAACATCTTTAGGATTATAACTGTCAGTTTCATTCGCACAGTATGTCCAGCATTTTACAATTTTTTTGTAAAATGCGCAGGGCTAAAGCTTTTTGCACTAAATGTTGTCTTGTCCAGTTGTATTGTTGTTGTTTTTTTTTGCACACTTCTTTGTCCTGTTTGTACTTCTGTTCTGCTCTTGTGTTGCACCACGGTCCTGCAGGCACACTCTTTTGTTTCACTGTGTACTGTGTGAGAGTACAGTCAAAATGACAATAAAACCTACAAGACTTGACTATTCATTTCCAAGTACAGGGAAACATGTAAAAGATTTTGTACATAGTATTGTCTACGGTAATCCACAGTATTCTGCAGATGCAGCAGAATCAGCTAAATGCTCAGGATTTCCTTTCCATTATCCAATAACTGGTATGAAACTGAGTAATTACTATTTACTTAGTGATGAGTGAGAATGTCTAGAGTCATCAACAGGTTCTCGGAGTTTAATGTAGGGACATTAAAGATTTTAGTGCTCACTAAAAACGCCTGAGTCAACTCATGAGTTAATTATTATGGCCTTCATGAGGTGAACTCAAGTGTTAGAAGAAGGAAAACATTACTCTCTGCACAGCCATGGCATAGGATGTAGCCAGTTTGACCCCACTTAAGGGGAAGTCTTTTACAAACAAACATGAAAAACTGAATGTGTCAGCATCACACTCTTTACACAGCATTACTTTCATTGTAAACTCTTTTCCGAATTCCTTTTTGGTTCCACACATGTATATTTAAGCTACATAATGGCATGTCCTTGAGACCTCACTGACTGACAAGTGCTAATTTCTTGCCTTTAGTAATAAGGCAGTGAGTGGCTCTGATGAACACAGAGCGTGAAGGTGAAAGGGAGCTAGAGAGAAAGCCACAGACCTTGTCCAAAAGCTACAGTGACACTGTGTGTTACTATCCACTCCTAAGAGTAAAAGATGCTTTATGGCCACTGAGGATTTCAAGAAGAATGTTTTGAAAAATGCAAGTAATTGAACTAATCAGGAAGGATCTTTTTTTTAACCATTAAAAGGAGCTAAGAGCTGACTTGAGAAAAGCTGAATTGGGAAAATGATCCTCCTCTTCCTTTTATATATTACACACTGTGTGTTGCTGTACAATGTACTCAACCCATAATTCAAAATTCTCAATATTCCCATGACACTTTGAACAAAATCTGAATAAAGATGGTGCATGTATTCTCGGTAAGACTGGCAAGTAATTTGCAACAGTTGCTGGGATGCTTAAGAAACAGAGAAAGTAAGCAGAAAAAACCCTGAATCAGACTGAAGTTCTGAGCTGAAATGGGAGAGGAAGTCTGAAAGGATGAGAGGAAATGCAAATACTTACTACCTAAAGCACCAAACCTCAGCTAAAACTCAGACAACATAAAGTTGTGAGTTCAGCTCCAAAGAGAAGTAAAACTATCTAGCGATCTTGGGATCGGTCATGCAAAGAGCTTTTCTAACCAATCTGCAATGAGGAAGATGACTGAAATAGTGCAGGTCAGAGGGGCCGTGACATTATCTTCCTTCTCGGAAACATTCTGAACAACGCCTCTCTCACACACATTCGTTTCCTCTATGCTCTTTTTATACATACAATAAAGCTGGACTTTAACCCAATGAACAAGTGAATGAAACTCAATAATACTGTTACTGTAATGCCACCTACACAGCTGATATGCACACAACAGCTGGATAAAGAACAATGGATAAATACAGAAAGAAATAAGTTAAACAAAATGACCCCTCAAAATAATAAACATGACACAGAGGGTAGTTGAAGGGGATGAGGGTGTTTCCTCTTGGGTGTGGCCTTTTGGACAAGGAATATCAGTCCTGAAGCTAGAAAATGCTGTTGTGAGAAAATGCTGCTCTGAAAGCTACCGTTTAAAGCACAGGGAGCTGAGAACATGATGGCAAAGAGGGCGTTATAAATGGATGAATGAGGAGTAGGTGGGTGGGTAAGTGGGTGGGAAAGACTCACATCGTCAGTGTCTTTAACTCGCAGGATCTGTTCTCTCAAGTCCTGCAGATCGTTGAACGTAGACTGTGCCGTTATGGAGTATACTAGTGCGAAGCCCTGGCCATTCTTCATGTACAGGTCCCTCATGGCTGTGAATTGTTCCTGTTGAGAAGTGAAACAAACATCAATCCTGGTCATTTCAAAGCATGGTTTATACCTACTGTGCATAATTTTTAAATACTAATTTGTATGCAAATTGTAATTACTGTGTACAGAATTCATGGTTAGAAAAATAGGTACAGAGCATTACGAAAACAAGGTCCCACCGTGTTGCCTTCATCACATTATTCTGATATTACTATGAACAGTAACTACTATCAAACTGACATGCAAGATGTGCATATGACAGTGAGAAACTGGTGAGGAGTCCCACATACAGGCCCTTCTGTGCATTAAAGGCTCAAAGAAGATTAGACATTTTCTTGTACAAGTTTCGTAGACTTATATGAATTACGTTATACATTAAATGTAAATCTAGTTCCTGCTGTTTTCTACACTGTCTTCAAACTAGGATTTATAGTGCTACTCCCTAAGACTTTCACCCCTCAGTCACTATTAATCAGGTATTTTTAAAAATACACGCTGCTTCGGTACTTCATATAAACCAGCTTTGTTTAAAATTTCAAAGAGTTTTACAAAAGTGTGTATGCTCTAATGAGTGGCGCTATTTGTTGAGGTGGTATTAATGAATGATGAGTTAACAAGCAGAAGGCCACCTCATTAGGTCTATTTCTCACAACACACTGGGCTACTGATCCAATGGCCTATTCCACTCAGGCTGAGTGGGAGGTGGTTGCCAAGGGCAACATGTTGTAGGGGTATGAGGAGGCTACACATGAGAAATAATTACTCTTCTGTCTGCAGGATAGAAGTCCACCTGTGAGGGCCTTGTGATTTGTTCAGCAGGAAAAAAAACAAAACATGCACGTGTGTGTCTGTGTGTACGTGCTGCTGACACAAATAAACATCAAAGGGCTGCATGATCTCCAGTCTGAAATCTTGCAAGGGTGATCCAGCAGTCATGTGTTCTCATTACTAGGGACGAGTTGACTTTTGCAGTAGCTGTGAGTGGGGAGGTACAACTTAAATGGGCGTCAAAATGCCACTATACTTATTTCCCTCTGTTATGTTACATTAATTCATTCTTACCCCTGTGAAGCACTTGACCTATGGCGATACCTAAATGCTCAAAATGACTACCCAACAGGGAGAACTAAATGGTCAACATGTTTTATACACATTTACAGCATTTTATTTATTCATATAATGTTATGGAGGGTGGTTAAAGGATGCTGTGAGCATAGTGTCTGTTTTTATTTCTGTTTGTTTTTGCTCTGCTTGTGTGATTCATTGTGATTTTTCCCACAGACCTGTGGAGTTTTCCATCACTGAGTTAAAATCAGATGAGGCACTTTGAATCTCAGCAGCAGAGTTTGGCTGGGTCACAGGCCAGGTACATTTTTGACCATGACAACCAAGTCTGACTGGGCTGTACACTATAGGATTGGGGTGATGGAGTCTTGCTGGGCCACAAACCCTGAGACCCAACATTGCTTAGATTGAGTTTCACTAGGCTGCGGGCTGGGAGGTCTTGTATCACAGCAAAGACTTTGGACTGTTTGTAGGCCTGTAAGATCTTGGATTGCAATGGAGGAATCTGACTGCCCCAGGATCAGATTTTACACCATGATGGAGTTTTGCTGGACTGTGTGCCAGGACTGGGCACTGGGCGACAAGCTGGGAGACTCTCTAACATGGTAGCAGAGACTGTCTGGGCCATGGGCTGGGATACTTTGCACTATGGCTATGTGTGTGTGTTTTGTTTGCTGTCCTTGGGTTTAATAAAGGTACTATATTATCCAAAGTTAAATCTTTAATAGTAATTCATTTTTGTGTATGTAATGCTACATATGGCTAATGTCACATTGTCTACATTCTTTGATATACTCTATGCTGTGCTTCAAGCAATTCTGTGAGATTTTGGGCTTGCTCTCCATTTCCCTCTGACAGGCAGACCAGCATTTTCTGCTAGTATCGGGCCTAATACTAATACAGGCCACAGGATCAGTAAGGTTGGGTGTGTCACCTCTTTTTCGGCTATTTGCAAAAGACATGTGAAAGGTGAGGAGAGAGTTCAGCTGGTTCAGTTCAGTTTTCAGGGAACAGGCACACGAAAGCGAGTAAATCATGAATAAGCTTGATGTCAGAGGATGTGTCAGCCATCTTGGCTCTTCCGTGTCTGACTGTGGTACCATTCTGGAGCAGAAAGCCCAAGGACAGTACTCACCATCTGTCACCAGGGCTCTGGGGCTATAAAACAGTGGAATAGGAAACTGCAAACAAGTCTATCTCTCCTTAGGGAAGAGGCCCTCTCTATGTCATTTCACACCTGAGTGCAGAAATTAGCATTCCTCCGATGCGTTAATTAAAACACATTACCAAATGATCCTACAGTTCTCGAATACTGTACTTAACAGAACATTTACATTCATTCTCTTCTCATAAAAGGCTAGCTTTTTATCCCTTTTCCCAGTAGAGTTATTCTGTAATGCATAATTCTATATGCACAATTGTATTACTCAGTTAAGTTAATATTACTGATTACTTGCTGAAAAAAAGGAAACAAAACAGAAAAAACTTGGTTAACTACTTGATTAACTGAAAAAGACAAGCCAAGATTCCAACATTATAAAATCACAGAATGCAGAATTTAAAGTGTTCTTATAAATGCAGAAGAGACAAATTAAAATTCAGCCCTCACCGTCCCTGCAGTGTCCAGAATCTCCAGCATACACTGCTGGCCATCCACCTCCACTTGCTGCAAAGACAAAGAGAAAAATAAACTAATAAATAAAAACATTGGCAATACTTAAAATGAACATTAAACTACTAGATGCTTTCTCTTCTCCATGGTTGGCCTCTAATGATGCTGCCTATGGAGCGTCCCAGGACTGCTATCTAACACCCCGCTGGCATGGAATTGACACATCAACAAACTGGCTATGCTAACTGCTAATTTAAAGAAAGCCTGCAGGGAGGCCACTAGCTGTCTCACAGCACTGCGTTCAATTTGACCCATACTGTGCGAGCTGAACCCTGAATGGGATGATCCAGATGCATGAGAGAATCAAATGGGCTACTTAGGATTAACTCAGCAAAGCCCTACATATTGGACTTATAAAAATAATGTCTTCCTCTGTCTGAAAGAAGTCATACTACATCACACTCTAAACAGGAAATACAAAATGCATGAACTGAAACAGCACTGAGATTACTCCAGACAGTCCTACTTTGAAGGACAACTGCTGGCCCATGTTTCACTTTTCTTTGGCCTTTCTTTAGGAGAGGACCTCCTCTGAAATTTGGAGAGAACACTGGTGTGGAGCGATGTTTAATACAATCACCCAAAAAGAAGTCCTGGCGTTTGAATGGGGGTTTCCGCGTTCTTTTTTCTTGGAATAATGACAATACTACACTGGCTTGTGTCCAGCGCTGTGAGGCGCTCTCTGTCAACACCGGTAAACCTCACCCACAGGAAGTGCCCCTGGGGCGTCAGTGTAAAGCACAGAGAGGAAGAGGGGTGTTGACCCACATGGGACTTCCTGTTACAGTTTGACAGGAGCTTCATTTTTAGTCGCAGTTGCTGTCTCAGGGCCATGCGTCCCGCCCATTAATAAACAGGCATGGCAGCGAACATGACGGGCAGCAGATTTATGCATGCCCATGGTCTTTCCTTCCATTACTGCCCTGTCTCATTACCCCCACACACACAGGTAAATCACTGCATCAGCTGAGAACACAATCAATCAAACAGCAACTCAGCACGCACGCACTGCAGACACACTGACTGATGACTCAAGGGCCAGCAGGATTGTGACATGCAGAATCATTCAAAAGAGGAGGTCAGCGTACTTTCAAAGTGAGTTTTATAAATTTAGAACCAGGCCAATTCAAGGAACGATTCCATTACTGAACTGGGTCTTTGTATTGAAGACTTCAGATTATTTATTTGTCACATGCTTAGCTATATAAGTACAACATGCAGTGAAAAATGGTTATATGGTTCTTCTCTTTGACAGAGAACACGCTGTTTGTGGTTCTTTAGAGAAGTGCTTTCCAAAGTGGTCTTCAGGGGTCCCCAGATAGTACGCATTTTTGCTCCAATCAAATTACAAATAAAAAATGGGGATGGTCAGGGGTGGAATGAAGAGTGGAATGAGGACCACTGTTTCAGGAAACCTTTTAAGAATATACAAAAGGCACTAGTACACAATATTACGCAGCTTCCTGTTCTGGGAGTATCATATCCAGGGTGTTTGAAAGCTCCCTTTTTTACATCATTTCTTTGAAAGTGATCATTCGGTCATACGTGAACACACCACAGCACACAGTGTGAACAGCACGAAATTCTTCCTCTGCATTTAACCCATTCACCAAGTGAAGCAGGGGGCAGCCATGAACACGGCGCCCGGGGAGCAGTGTGTGGGGACGATACCTTGCTCAGGGTACCTCAGAGGTGCCTAGCGGTCCTGGTCCTGGACTTTCTGATCACAGGGCGAATGCCTTAACCACTAGGCCACCAGCTGCCCCAAATATCAAAAGCAACACAATATAAGCAGATAAAAACTGGTCTTGCCTTTCTGTATGAGTCTTCTATTGTGGGGTCATACTTCTCCACGAAGATCCCTTGGACAAACTGAACAGTCTGGAGAAAGAAACGGGGAGACAAAGCAAAAAAATCAAGTTAAAAGCACACTTTTTGTACATTTTCAACACGTGTTCCATTTAACATTAATTGTAAAACTGTGCTTGGACCAACCTTCCACATTACTCTGCATTAAGTACATTAAGGATTTTAGAAATATGACAAAATTGTACATCTACATATATGCATTTGGTTGCTAAAAGCATATGACCATATGAATAGATCTGAGAACACAGCCTTATGATCTAGAGTCAGAAGCACTACCGTTGTGACATAGGGTCCCTGTCTAAAAGACAAAATCTCAATAAAACACTTTTCTTTAATCTGATATGGAATGGGGCCAGTTATCTTTTTTTTTTCTTTTCTTAAATGTTTCTTGTACAGCAAACTGGCCAAAAACATACCAGAGTGTTTATTTTCTTGGATGCTGAAGTTAACAAGCAATGGACTGGTGCTCTGATCATGAAAATATCTTTTTTGAAAATGGCCTTAAAAAGCAGGCAGGGAAAGCCCTTCACTAACAGCCAGCAATAACAGCCCTCACTCGCCTCTCTCACTCCCTTATCAGCCACACCCACACTCACACCATGCATGTACTGGGGTTTCCCATTAGTTCCGTTCTCAGAAAAAATCTGTGAATGACCAAAGTGAATTCTGAACCGCGAAGAAGCAGGTTTACTCTATACTAAATCCTTATTAATGATCACGTTTCACCTGTAGGACCCCACTGTGCAATTAATACCATAAAATTCTCAAATGAAAACTCTCTTTTATGCACACTTGGAAATGTTTAATTTTAAAGGGACATTTTAATTGGTGATAATTACAAGCAAAAACACAACAGTGTTTCCATAGAAACTAGCAGATGGAGAAAGTAGATGGATCAGGATAACTTTGATCATCCTATCCTATTCTTACAATAGACTCAGTAAAGCTCTAGTAATTGCCCCCTCAACACACAAAAAGTAATTAAGGGGAGAGAGAGAGAGAGAGAGAGAGAGAGAGAGAGAGAGAGAGAGAGAGAGAGAGAGAGAGAGAGAGAGAGAG
>JBBJLR010000133.1:20591197-20611313 GCA_037577145.1 Brachypetersius gabonensis | reverse complement strand
TGTGTGTGTGTGTGTGTGTGTGTGTGTGTGTGTGTGTGTGTGTGTGTGTGTGTGTGTTTGGGTGAGTGAGAGAGAGAGGGATAGAGATAGAGAGGGAAAAACAATTGAACATAATTCAAAATTTAATTTTGAATCCATCTTTACCAAGAGCGTCGCCTGCAGATAGTTGTATATATCCTCTTTAATTGACTACTGCAACTGACTCTGTTGTGTAATTCCTTACAAAGAGTAAAACATTTCCAGTAGAATCTACAGAGAGTGTCTGGAGACGAACGCCTATGCCAAGAAAAGAGGAGATTTAATTGTTCCATTGGGCTTGGTTATGACTACACAGGATACGTTTCAAAATAGCACTGTGTGTAGAGCTTACAGTGGTTTTGCTTTGTTTTGTTTGTGCTGCTGTAACAGGACCCTCTGTCTCATGAGATTTCTATGTGAAAATGCAACAAAAAGGAATAAAATAAGCAGTGCATGTGGGTCAGCCCCTAAAACATGTCAAACGTAGTGTAGCAAAGATACAGCGGTCACAGAGTGTTGACCATATTACATAGTAATTACCAAGACGTGTCACATGACACATTTTGCCAGGCAACAGGAAAAACACAAGGTGACACACGAGCCGTCTCACTTCTATATTAGAGGTTTCTAAATGCACATTACAACATGTTCAAACACGGTAGAGGAGCCTGAGTAAGACTGCTAGTCTGCAATTACCCAACCTCAGCTCAACAAAACAGACAAATGGGGAAAGGTCTCAGTGTTGAGCAAGTTTAAAACAAAGTGAGGAAGAGGCTTACAACGTCAAAAACGGCCCATCTGATACTCAGCCCACACTTAGAATCCTTCTGGCTTCAAGAACAGCTCAGCTTGACCAGCCATGCAGCACAAAAGACCAGAGACTCCTGGAACTTCCGCTGGCTGTCTGAACAGCCACTCACTGTCCAAACACCCATTTAAATGAACATCAATCTTATACAGTGTTCTATCTACGTGTACATCTTTTGTATGGCCATATCAGCACTTGTTTTCTGGCTTTCTCTCAGATGAAGTTTATTATGGCTGGTACTAGCTAACGATACAGAATCTTTTGTAAGCTCTTCTGTACAAGGGTATCTGCTAAATGCCACAGTTGTAAACACGCTAAAACTAGACTGAATGTTAAATACTATGACTGAGGAATGAACTGAGAAGATGATGTGAAGAATATAATAGTGTGGGATTTTTTGTGTTGTTATAATGTCTGTATTGCTAACAGACAGTGCATAGAGCCGACCAGTCGTTATAATTACACTAGTGGAATCAAAGAGAGGGGGAATGTTTGTCTTGGTCTTCCGGAATGCCACTGATTACTGTTTCCAGTGTGTAACACAGTCATTGGAGGCGACACATCACGCCTCCTAGCTCAGTATGTAACTGCAGCAGACACAGACTATTAACATCGCCTGTTCTGAGATCAGATATACTGTTTCAAAACTTCTGCCCTGAGACTCTAATAAAAATAGAGAAAATGAATATTATATTGACAAGAACGTTAGTGGAGAGTGGGGCACAACCTAACACGGGGTACAATTTAAATGTAGTTAAATATGTTCAAATCCTTGGTTTTAGTTATATTCCTGTAGGAATTTTCACAGCAGACAGACCTTTCTCAAGATTCACTCCGAAGATTTGTTTTTGCATGATAAAAGTCATAAAATTAAAATATAATGAAATATTATCTGTCATAAATGTTTATGGTTTTTGAGTTAATAAGTCACTCTGTGAATAAGTTACAGAGTTAACGCCTATAAACACTACCAGTTTTTGCAAATTACAGTTTTTTACTGCTTATCTGTTTATTTCATAAACTGCAGATTTTTATCTTATTGAGTGAACAACCATTAATGAAAAAAGGTCAAATAAAACAATTTACCTTTATAACTTGGTAAAATGTCACAATGCATGTCTGGTGTCCTATTAGCTGGTTATGTGGTGATGCAGAGTCAAATTTTAGGCAGACCTTTAACTTTAAATTCACAAATTTACTGTTTCATCCCATAGGCTGTCAGTTAAAAGCTCTTTACATATCTATCGCTTGTTTGGTAATTTACATCATAATTATATTAGGTGACTTTTTGTAGGTCAGCAGCGTTGATTAAAAATATGACAGTTCCTGGGAAATTAATGTATTCAAATGGTGAACAATCTGTGAATTTATTTGTTGGAAAAGAATCCTGGGAGTATTTTAGTATTTAGTAGGGAACGTGTAAATATAGAAAATGTCAGTGTGTGCCAACACATTTAAGATTAAAATCCTCTGTCTGATATTGTATAGGTCCCCCTCATTCTGCAAAAACAGTTCTGACCCATAGAAGTATGGACTTCACAAGACCTCTGAGGAGGTGTTGTGGTAACTTCCACCTGAATGTTAGCAGCAGGTCCCTTTAGTCCTATAAGTAGCGAGGTGGAACCTCCATAGATCATACTAGTTTGTTCAGGACATCCTGCAGATGCTCAGTTAGACTGGAATCTGTGGATCTGGGAACCAACTCAACACCTTGAACACTTTGCCATGTTTGTCAAACCATTCCTGAACAATGTTTGCAGTGTTGCAGGGTGTATTATCCTGCTGAAAGAGGTCACTGCCATTAAGCAATATTGTTGCCATGAAGGGGTGTAGTTGGTAGGACATGTCAAATTAAAATTCTCATCAGGCAGGTTTTTGGTGGGAGCTATAGGTGCTCGAGCACCTGGCCCTTTGGGCACAGTGTCCTTTTTAACAAGGCCAGTGCCCCTTTCTACCCTGGTCAACAAAAGTTTTCATCCTGAAAGACAGGACAGTATACATTTATGCTTCTAAGAATCATTGGAAAGGAGAATCAGGAAATAAAAGAGATGTCTTTAATAATTCAATTCAATTAGGTCCTAAATTTAGGTCAATCAATGAGGCTCAGTATAAAAATGAGCTAATATTGATTTCCAGTTCAATGCCTAAACGCCACAGTCCACAGGAGCGCAGAGGGGCTTTAACATAAACAACACACATGAAGCTTTTTTCATGGATAAACTATCATGAACAAAGGTTAAGCAGTGTGCGCTTTGGGTGTGTATAAAACATAATAAAGCTGAAATGTGTAGCGTGTGTATGACACACAGAGAGGTTGAAGGGCTGAAAACCCTAAACATGCACAGTTGTGGAACTGCATGATCTATGTAGTCAAACTGTGTGGTGCCCAGGGGTTCTTTGGGGGCCTGGGACCCTCTGATTGACTTGAGACAACCAAATACAGCAACATTGCAGGGGTGTCTCAAGGATGTCTGTAAAAAGTGTTTGCTTGAGTGAATTTGCTAGAGTTAAAAGATGTTCAACTTGTCAGTTCCTTTTCTCCATTTCACCCTCCATTGACAAATCCTCTGTATTTTCATGTTTCATGTTGCCATCTCCCATCAACAGAAATTTGATGGGGGGAACACACATTTTCCAAAGAGTGTTTTGCACATTGCTTGTGCAGCAGACATGGCTTTAGGATAAGGCTGTCAGGCTAGAAGTAAAGGGCATTTGATGGCTGTCACAAAACACATGATGGTGTTGTTATGACCTAAAGGCACACAGTATACAGACACATGGGTCACAGGTCACTTAACCACCAGCAAAAACACCTCATTTGTGTGTGTTTATTCCTATTCTTTCACATTGAAATTCTACATCTGACAGCAACACTCTGGCTACCACAGGCCTGTATGACAAGCTTTCACAGGTGTTAAGGTCAAAACAGAGACACGGGAAGTGCTTCTATCCTCTTAATCAGGACATTTATTTGTGATGTTTGTAATATTTGTTTAGTTGGAATATACTTTATTCTGTATTGTTTATTGCCGTAGTTTGGCCTTTAAATTAAACGAATAATTGACAACTTCATTGCACCGTCTTACACAGTCTTCTTAGCCTTGGGCACATTTCACTATATGTTCTACATGTGTATCTACGTATGTGACAAATAAAGAATCTTGATTCTTGAATCAGTTGACACCAAATATATGATAGAAGCAATACATGTATGTTACGGAAAAAAATATTTTTCCAAGCTTTGAAAAAATGGTGAGCAAACTCCTGTGTCTCACCGAAAACAAACCTTCCTAGTTCCTACCACCTATTTAGATGCAAGTTTTCATTTCAGTCTTGGTGACATCCTGATGTCTTTCTTTTTGTTTTCAGAGTTTTTTTCCTCAGAGTTGTCCTCATTCACCCTCTCACACATTCGGTCTCCTCTCGTCTAAATTGTTACCTTCCTTCGGGTTGCTGGAACATGAAGCTACTGATCGTTTCAAAGAACAAATGTAAAACCAAGGCTGAGTTGAAGTGAACTCTTGGTTCTCTCACTTTAATAGTTCATGATGTTTGGGGAAAATATGAGAAAAAATATGAGAAAAAAGTAGAATATGGGCTTTTGATACATTACTGTGATCTAAATTCACAGAGATTAAAAGGGTTAATGTGAATTTGAAAGACCATACATAAGACATACATATAATATGCAACTGTTGCATATTATATTATTAATAATTATTGTTAATAATATCAATAAAAATGCTAAAAGGGATTAGGTTTTCCCTTAAAAACCTTTCCAAACGGTGCAGCTTTTAGATTCTCTGGCAGTCTGCGGCAACAGCAGAATGGAATAATGCACCAGAGGGCAGAATCTGATAAAGGACAAAGAGAGCTGCTGCTTAAGCCAAAGGGCAAGTCCATATGCTTTCAGCACAGCTTCTCCCTGCATCCACACTCAGGATAATAATGGAAATGGGGGGAGTCGGACGAGCCGTGTGAGTTAATAGAAACACTATCCTCATATAACACAATGGGTTTGGCAATGATAACAAAAGCCATGGTGGCATGTTACCCACAGTGGGCCACTCACACCCACACCAGAGGCCCTGAAGGCTGTCTCTCACTGCCTTATGTGGAACCCAGTACAAACAGGCCTCTGAACCCTTTTTACTTTAAGGATCTCTGGAGCTCACACACCTAGAGCTCTACAAACTGGAGTGGATGGAGTCCCTCTTCAGTACACACAGAAAGGTCAACAGGTGTCTATAGGCTTTGTTAACCCACCCCTGCTGAATCCCCCACTGCACAAACATCAATGAACACCCCCAGTATACACATCCACACACACATACACACTGGTCTGTTGTTTAATTGCTTTCTGCTCCTGAGCCTTTTCCTTTTTGTATGGTTATGAATGCAAAACTGAGTCATTGTCCTGCTCTCATTACCATTTCCACCTAAATTACCACATCAAGGGCTCTGGCAGTGAAGGAGGGAGCAGGGTAAAATATGAAGAAAGAAAAAATGATGGGGTTTTGTTCAGCTGATGAAAGGTTGCAGTTTGTTTTAGTCTAGGTTTGAGATCGACAGCAGAATGATTAGATTGTCTTACACTGGCCAAACGGAGAGTGCCTTGCACATTACACACTGCAGTGGCACAAAAAAGAAACTAAACAAGCAACTTTGTTTTACCAAAAAACATTCTACTGTGGCAATCGATAAGTACATCCATTTTTACGTCAGCTTTATATGTTTGCTCTCGGTGTACATTTGCTCTCGATGTTGTAGATTAAAATATAAATATACTTGTATGCTTGATATATATGCTTGATATATGAACATAGACTATATTAGGACATTTCTATTTGCATCTATAATGTACAGATATTGGTGAACAATGTTAAATTGTTAAATTAAGTAAATGAACAGTAACTATACTTTAAAATGAGCATGTAACAGACTGTATAACTAAAAAGATGTTTGCCTAAACAGTTTACCAGCAAGAAACCTAACGAAAGGCACTAAAAAATGAGGAAGATGTCCACTAAAGTTGAAGTCATCAACGGCCTCAGGATCAAAGCTTGTGTTGCCTGGAGACAGCCAATGCATGTCAATAGTATTTTTCACTTTAACTACCCCTGACTAATTAGCAGAGCAAATGTTTGCCTTTGAATAGGTGAAGTCTTGTCCTCGCCTCATCATTAGACCCATATTTGAACAGTTGTGGACAGCAAGTGACCTTTGATGCTGTAAGATTGATAAGGTTGCTTAAGAGATATGCTTAGAGGAATAAGCTTAATGTGACATATATGAGGGTTTAAATTCCACGTCAGGTTCCATCAGTATTTTTAAAAGGCCTGTCCTAAGAAAATCATTTTCATTAATAAAACAATGTTACATCCTAAAAGAGGTCGTAACAATTTGTCATAATTTGAATCATAACTGTTTCTGACAAATAAACCCACATAGAAGGAATCATAAGAGAAAAAAGGCCTCTTTCCAAATAGTCTTATGATGATTATGATAGATACTGAACATGAAACTACAATGTATCTCAAGATAAAAACAGCCAGCTTGAGACTTAACATTGAAACTGCACTAGAACCTGAACATTAATCAATCTTGAACCAAAAGAGGAAAGAGCTTTGGGTCCTGAGAAGATCCTGGCATTGAGACTCAGCAATAGAATGATCAATTGAAACCATTGATTGCTTGTGAATCACGCCAACATCTACTGGAGAGTCTAACTTCAATGTGATTAGGCCGACCGTTTGAATTCCCCTACCTTGCTGAGAAGACTTGGCAATAGTGGGTCAATTACTGTTACAACTGCTGATTGGCTGGCCACAAGGATGATATAAATAGCTAAATTAATAATACATTTATGGAGAGATCTACATTATAGATATAGAAAGGGCACAGGCTTTCTTTCAGGCATTGCAAACTGCAGACCTGCCACAGACCTGTGAACAGCATGAGTTAAAACAAAGTTGTTATTTATTTGCACAAAATAACCCCAGAATTTAATAGCTATAATAAATGCATACAGAAACGCAATTACGAAATGCATGAAGCCATGAATCCCACATAACACCACATAAAACACTCAATATGCACTTTGAAGTTTTTGTTACTCACTGTGGCTCATATGTTGCTGCACAGTTTGTCAGACATCAATGTTATGGAACCACCAGAGCACCACAATTGGCCACTATTTGGGTAGTGAACCCAAGCATACCACAACATGATACAATGGTGGCATGAATCTATCAGACAATTTAGTATTGCTAAGTTTTTGCACACAAAAAAATCCCCATTAACACCAGTCTGAATGGGGTAGATACAGTTTTACCAGAACCTAATGTGCACTAACATGCCATTATCATTTTATTATCATTGCTGTGCAGAATAATGTTCCACCATCCAAAGGATATCTGGTCAGGGTAGAGTAGAGGTGCATCAACAGGTGGTTGACACGCACAGTGCACCCACGTGGTACAAGTACCTGACGAATCTTTCATGTCGTGTTTCTCTTATCGTGGCACCCCCTGGATGATGGAAGACGAATTTGTGGTGTCTCTTACAGTCTTTATCCAAAAGAGGGCGACAATGCGTCCGTTTTCACTTTTTCAAATTTGAAATACTGTACTGTACACTGTACTTGACTCTACAGTCAAACCATGTCACAAAAGAACCTTATGATAGCAAATACTATGTCAAGCAGTGCATGAGGCATGAATGAAAACTTTTATAAGGACAAAAGAGCAGAAGTAACATAATGCAAGGCATTCTTGGATTGTCTGCAAACGTTTTCTTCAGTTATTCCAGTCTACATAAAATCTGATCAGAGCTGACACAGACTCTGGGCTATTAGAGAAATGCACGTTGTGCAAAAGAGTGCAGAAGGAAAGCGGCTTACGAGTGTGCATACAGCGCGTGCGCGTGTCGAGGGACGCTGTCACTGTGGCAACGAGCGTCCACTGTAACTGACCCCCAGCCTTAGTCTGTCTGTGACCAACAAACACAGAGTCTGTTATTGTTCCTGACTTCTTTTCTGATTTAAAATGACAGTTCGTTTCAAGGTATGTTATTAACTTTATCCATGCGAAGAAAGCATTAAAAACCGGCTGTGAAGCGAGGGCTGGGGAAAACAAAGCCTACGTCACAGATTTCGAATCAAAGCAAACCTAGAACAGACTAAACATGGGTTCTCCTTTTCTACCTCAAAATAAACAGCAAAACAGAGTCGAGAATGGGCAACGCAACGTCGGTTCTTATCTGCCTTCATGCATAACTTCTTGGTAAGAGTTTGAGACGGTAATACGAAACCAAGTACCGAAAGTCTTCTTCAAAATCGTTTGTTTTGGTTTGGTAGCCCAGAAAGAGCTCGACGCAGCGACGTCTCACCTGAGCTACCACCAGTTCCTATAACAACGAGGACAGGTATCTTCGATTGCTTCGTGTTTTTTTGGAGTAGAAAAAAACTATAAGTCTACTTACTGTGTAGCAGAAGACGACCTTGAGATTCAAATGGTTTTATGAACGGCTTAGGCAGGTTACTGACGCGAGGATAAGGAAGGATTGAGACAGTCTTATTGTCGAGGAGCCTGCTAAACGTGGATTACGTTAAACCTTTGGCCTGTTATAAACCCATTCTCTTCGGGAGCTATGTGTGCATTAAGAACTTAAAACACACCCTTGAAGGTCAGGAAACTGTGCCTTCTCTCTCATGTTCCTCCGTTTTGTGTCTCTAACCAGGTACGAAGCGAGTATCAGAACAGGTACAAGGGTCGACCGAGGCGAGTGAAGAGCTCCTCATCTCAGAGCAGGATGCTACTGGCTGGACTCCGATCGGACCAGCAGGGTAAGACGGTACATAAACAGTGGGTTTGTACCTCAAATGTTAACTAATTACCAGTGGAGTCTCTAGGGTCCTTAGGGCCCCAGAGCAAATCAATTCAATTACCCTCCCGTACATGAATTTTATTTTTGGTAATTTACTAGTTAATGCACTATTGTTCACCTTAAACTGCATGCACTTTATTGGGAGCATTACAATGGTGTCATTGCATTCAAATATATATAATTTAATATGGAGCTGTGCAGCTATAACAGCTTCCACTCTTCTTGGAAGGTTTTCTAAAAGATTTTGGAGTTTCTCTGAGAATTTTTGCCTATTCATTCTGTAGAACATTTATGAGATTAGGCACTGAAGTTACACAAGAAGACCTGGCTCGCAATCCCCATTCCAGTTCACCCTAAATGTGTTAGATGGAAGGCTCTGTGCAGCCCAGTCAAGTTCTTCCATACTAAATGCATTCAGCCATTTCTAAATGGACCTTGCGTTGTACACTGGGGCACAGTGATGCTGGAATAGAAAAGGTTCTTTTCCAAACTTTGTCCACAAATTTGAAACCATGGCATTGTCCAAAATGTCTTGGTATGTTTGATTTTATATACCTGTGACAAAGGATGTGATTGAAACACCAGAATTCAGTAATTAGGAAATGTGTCCCAAAATGTAAGTCCAGTGTTTCAGTTTAAATTGTTAGGACGTTGAGCAAGGTACCGTCTCCGCACACTTCTCATCGGGCACCATTGTCAACAGCCCAATGCATCACATAGTTAAAAATAGTCTGTATTACATTCAATTGCTCATGTGGTATAATGTTATTATTACACTATAAAACGTAGTGATTTTTGTGAGAGCCGGTTGACATATTACAAATTTACATATGTCTATTGCAAAGCACAATAATAAATTATATATCGTACAGCACAGGCGGACAGTGTATTTTAGTTACATTTCAACATTGTTGTCTGATCACTGCAGATTTAACCTGACTGATCGTCCATTTTTGTTTTAAAAAATCTTGCTTCCAGTAGATGGTAGCAGAGAGTTATTTATGTTACACTATGCAGACGAATAACTTGACGTTTCAGTGGTATTAGCAGAATGGTCCATCTCATAATGATTCATTTTCAGTAACAATGTAATTAATGTTCTTTATAACACTTTTGTTGAAATATTGTACTCTCAAAATTCCAAGATTCTTCAAAATCAAGAAGTGTGTGGATATTTTCTCTGTATCTGCTCTGGCATCTTAACTTATTACTGATCTATACAAAATGGAAAATATGTCAGTCATATATTGAAAACTAGCAAATAGCCATAAAAAAACTATGGAATTTCTTTATGGGGAACGGGCAAGAACCACAGACAGTATCGCATGTAAAGTATGATGTAATGCAATATGTTTTGCGTACTTTTTTTACTGTAGGCTTAGATATATGTCTATTCAGTTCATTGTCTCGTCCTTGTTGTTTTCATTAACGTACAGGAATTAGCAGAGAACCCCAGTGGCAGTCTAAAAGGAGGGTCCCCTTTTACCCACCCCAAGTGCCCAGTTCCCTCCAGTGGGGAAATTCAGCGTTTTCACTGAGGCAGAAGGATGCAGTCAGGCCTAGTAGCTTTCCAGCTGTGGTTCACACAACACAAACACGTAGTGCAGAAAAAGTTGAGACACCTTTGGCCCCAAGATCATCCAAACCGCAGAGCGTCTCAAAAACAACCCTTCACCAAAAAGAGGTTTCTTCTGCTGACCAACAGAAACAGGAGCATACTTCAAATGGGGTGAGTGCAGCTCACAACTTTAGTCTGTAACAAATGGGGAACTTACCAAAGTTATAAAGCATGCAGCAGTATTTTACTTGTACTAACTAGACCAGAGTTTGCCTTCTTAGACCTGCAGTTGCTGCTCTACACATTCCAGAGTGGTCTTTACTTTAATAAGCCAACTTAAAGTCAGGAAAGGCTTGGTAATGAGCTAATTTGTTGGGTCAGGTGTGTTGGGTGCAGAGCTGGGAGCCTCCAGGAACGGAGTTGGAAAACACTGGACTAGACATAAAGACAATTGTTAAACAGTAGGTGACACTATAATACACAAAAAAGACTGTAGAACATATCTTGAAGATCTAACCCTCACAGTGGGTCCTCAGGTTACAACAGTCTCGATGTACAACTTTCAAGTTACAACGCTCACTCCCACTCAGCTTATAAGTTGTACTTATGGACTATGTGGGTTAACTAGCAGGTGCGGGCGTTGAAAGGATACACAGTAGCGCGGAGTATAATTGAGGGAGTTTTCCATTTCCTTTTTTCGTGTCTTAGTTGTGTTTTTATTATTTTACAGCTGTGTTCATGTAGGTAAGTGACTTAGGTTAGGGTGTGTTTTGACCAACTCCAAAATTTGTGTTATATCGCTGTTGAAGAAAAGGACCTGTGTCGTAACTCGAGGACCCCCTGGATTTTCATATTTATTATTAGTTACTAGTTTATTGTCAATAAACTGTACCTACATTTATTGACCATTTTATCAGAAACACTGCCCATACTTTCTGCAGAATTTGACATCAGTGGAAATTGGCCACAATAGAGCCACCAGTGACAACAAATTGTTTGGGTCGTGGACCATGCTCAGCAGTGTCATAAACATGATAATGGTATGGTATTGTAGTAGGAGTCTTTCAAGCACAGTGGTGTTATGAGTTGAAACAGCTGAAATTAGTCCACCCACCAAAAATAACCATAACAGTGATCCTGTGGTTGAGTGTTAAAGGTTTGCCTGTGGGAACTAGTGTTGTTTTCGTCAATTAAAATTTTGACTAAATATCATCGTCAAAGAACTTTTATCGTGTGACAAAAACGAGACGAGATGCAGTGTAAATGCTGGTTATGTGACGATAACTATAATATATCATATAATATTGTTGACGAATAAGAATGAGACTAAATGTGGTTTACAAAATAAAAACTATGTTAAAATGTCTCTTCATTTTTGTTGACTGAAATGAGATGAGACGTTATTTCCTGTACGATAGTAAGGGCAGAAAAAAAGTATCGGGATGCTTGACCTTAGAGTTGAACGGCGTTACATCCCAGTACTTTTGTCCATTGAAAGGCACTGTGAATTAAATCTATCTAGAGTGGCCAAACGTATGGGAAAGCAGGGCCAGTATTGCCAGGACTTTGATAAGCAGCTTTTCCCATATACATGCAAAAATAGCTGATCCTAAATTGTTTGTTTGTTCAGAATAAAAAATATTCAGGCCAACACACTGAAGGTGAAGACTTTTACCAGTTTTACAAATGTGGGTTTTATGGCAATAGACACACACATTTTAATTTTATTGGCACTTTTTAGTGATGTGATGTATTTTATTTATTTATTTAATTAAAATATTTGTGCGTGTTTAAGTTCTTACACATTTAAGTTCATATGTGTTTGGTTGGCAAAACAAATGTCGTAAATTCAAATCAGAGTGTCTTCTGTGTCTGGAAAGGATATACAGTATTCTTGAGTCTATAAGGTAACAAAAATGTAATAATAAGATAACCTTGTTTGAATTGAATTTTGACTAAAAAAATGAGATTTTGTGTATTCTACTAGTTACTTACTGTATTGACTGTTTTAAATAGACTTACATTACTAAAAAGAGAGACTAAAATACAACTTTCATTGACTAAAACTAGATGAAAATAGTCACACACACACACACACACACACATACAACTCAGTTGTTATCGTGTGTATGTTATTATCCCTCAGATAAACCATGCACTGAGGAAGAAGGCAGGCCTGAGGTCAGAGCAGCAGAGAAATGGACGTTCAGAGTACCAGAGGCACTTCCAGTGGAAAACTCCAGTATCTGAATCTCCTCTCCTTACTGCACAGCAGGTAATTAATGAAAAGTTCACAGCATACAACTGAGTGAAATGCAAAATGAAATTATGACCTGTATTTTAGTCTGTTTTGACATGTTTACCCCAGAGTTTTGTGACATTGTAACTCTTTAATTTGGTTTGACTGGTTTCACTAAAGTGCACCACATTACACACATGGGTGTTTCTAGATTGGTCAGAAAGTTGGCAATGATAATGATAAGTTCCAATCTGACAATTGACTAATTGTATAAAATCCCAATCTGTATCTAAATATATGCTTGAGAAAATGTGTAATTGAATACACTGTGTTGGATGGACCTAGATGCTTAATGTCTAGATGCCAAAGTAATGAAAACAGCTGTAGCTGAAGGGGTGTCTGGTCTTATCCACAAGGAGCTGGTGTGGCTGCAGGTTTTATTTCTGTGAAGCCGGAGCTAACAATCAGTTACTTGAAGACTGAGACCAACTGATTATGTGTCAGGTTGGATTTGGCCAATCAGGTCCCTGATGCCTGGTCCATCCAATAAAGTATGCATTCTGTAGTTCACTGCCCATTCATTAGTAAAGAGTGCAGTGTTAACATTATGCGGACTGTACAGTGTCTAAGTGCCCTGAAATGCACTGATGGTACGGACCACATTTGGTGTGGACCACTGAAATTGTTCCTACCAGCAGTGAACTGAACTTGGATTCATATGAAAGTGGAGAGAGGCCCAGGGTTTTTGACAGTCCACAGTGTATTTGTTTATTGCCCAAGTACAAATAAAGTGTTCACAACTGGCACTAAAGAAACTAAAGAAAAACTTTCATTAGTCCACATGAAACAAGGTGAATGTGAAAATACCTAGAGCAGAGTGGATGGTAGGGCTGCAAAATAGGGACAGAATGTGATTGTGATTTGTCTTGCAGAATAGGCAAGACCATATTGGTAAAACATTAACACAAAATAGTAAATTATTTGTCTGCATTAAAAATTGCTCAGGTTGTCTTATATTGTAAAACAATAGTGGTTTAATTGCTTTTTGCTGTCTGTAGCAATGCCTCACTTTCAAAGCAATATGTCCACTGCCACATCTTTAACTTGGTCTGATTTGATAGAATGCTAAGTTCCATTGTTAAATTTGTTTGAAGTTTCTGTTTAAGATGTAATGTAAACTTTCTTCCAGTAGATGGTAGCAGCGAGTTATTATTTAATGCCTTCATAATAATTCATAATAATTATCTCTAACCTTAGGAGTAATTAACATTCCATGAAATGTTACTAATTCTTAATAATGACTTTAAATAAGCATCTATGCCCAAAATAAATGTTTCAGTTTGACTTCAGTGAAATTCTGTTTGTTGGCTGTGTTCTAGATGTTGTACGCCAGCAACAGGTCAGTCCCACCTTTCAAGTCCAACGCTGTAGAGATGGAGAGCGAATATAAGAGATGCTTTAAAGGGTCTCCACCACCTAGAGCCCCACGTTTACGGCGAGACGTGATACTAAATGAGGTTCCTCTGTCAAAAACAGAAAATATCTCTCGTGAGAAGGTACTGCAGTTTTAAGGCATACAGTATGGCAGACATTCATGAAGTATGAATTTCATATGTATCCAACCAGTGTAAAACAGAATATCTAGTGTTACACAGAATAAATGTGTGACTTACAAGTTCTCCACAAACACTTAATCTTTATAATTTGAGAGGTAAATTGCTATTATATAATATTTAAATGTAATTCTGTAGTTATATAATCAATTTTAAAGTCAGCAATGTGTTACATTTTCTTTCGTGTTAAGTTTTTGTGTTTTCTTTAGGAATGCACCTATATGAGAATTATTCTGGGCTTGCTATGATTCTGATATAATTGTGCATTTCTAGCTTATGTTAGATGTACATTTTGCATTGACTGGCTTGAGTCTGATTTTTATGTTTTTGACAATTTTGACAAAACTGTAAAAGATGCAAAAAGAGGCTGTATATAAACAATAACATCTCTCCTACTTATAAATATAATTGTGATAAAGATTAAAAGTTTAGAAGCTAAGCTTTCTACAGAATCGACTTCTTTTGATAAGCTACTAAGTGAGAGAGTATTGATTAGAACTAAGTAATATAAAACTACAATGTGCTTTTGTTATCACTGACTTCTAAGAAGTAACAAAGGAATAAAGTTCATATGGGAAGGGATTTAATTACTGTGGGAATAGATAACAGAGTTGTGTTTTCCTCTGTCTCTCCAATGGTAGAGTAAGAGGAAGAAAAGGAAGGAGCCGCAGAAACCCAAAGAGGAAGCTCACCCAGAGCCACAGCCCCTGCAGTACCTGCAGCAGGAAGTGAGTGCTCCATGTGAACAAGTCATAAGGTGTGTGGTTGTTAAAGTAAACCAAGTAAACAAAGGCAGCAGCTTTATTCCCTCTTAATTATCCCCGTTCAAAATATGTACCTTTAGTGCTGTAGTACACCAGTGTCCTACATGGGTGAACTTGCCCATCTTTTTCTTCTTCCTGCACAGGAAAGCAAAAACTGAATATACCTCAAATTTCCGCTCTCCTCTTCAGTATCGCTACAAAGATGGTACCTGGGTCAGGTCCAGAATATTTGGAGAGGAGGTAAGCTGGGCAATGACTTCAGGTCATTTACCTTTACAACACTGATAACTTAAACGGTATATCAGAAATATTAATGTATGCCAACTCACATATTGTATAAAATAATGTATTTTTGTTTCCTATTCACTATGAAACAGGAATATTCCTCACATGGTATAGATTTCATATCGCTTCACATTAAGATTTTGTTCACTACTCTTCACCTTAAGAATTTCTTCTTAATACTCCTCTATACTGGAGAATGCATATGTTATATGAGGAAAACAGTTAAATTGAAAATTTGATGTGAAACCCTATTCGAACTTTAACGGGGTAAATTGATCAATTTATTTCTGTCAGAATCTGCCATGTCAGTGACTTCTCTCTCCTCCTTACCCATTTTTCTGTAGCCTAAGTGATGCTCTGATAATGAAGATGATGATTTTATAGATTTATTTTGCCTCACATTAGAAATGAAGACTTTATATAACTGCATATTTAGTCGCCAAGCCATCCATATTAAAACGTTTATGAATTACAAAACAATAGTTGCAATGAAAGAGTCATTTATTTGTTATGAGTGGTAGAGGTTCCATTCAGTTTGGAGAGAACAGTCAGTTAGAGAAGTGAGATCCTTTAGGCTGATTAAAGGGGTGATTAAGAGCAGCTACAGGTATAAAGAATTACTTTATATTAATGAAATCATCAACAATTAGATTTCTATGATCATATGGCCATGTGGAAACATATAAATCTGTAGAAAATACAACCTAGTAGAAACACGCTTTTGGACCTTCTTTTATAGTCTTTATATATATTTAAAAAATCAGAACGGCCATTCATTTTGTATTTAGACTATTTCGAGTTTTCACAATACAAATGCATGTATATGGATTTTCATAAGCTGAAAGGTTCCAACTGTCTAAATAGCATCCTGTGTGGAACTATGCAGAATATCGAATCTTAAAAAGGAATACACGTGAACAACAAGGGAATGTTCAAAAGCAAGAATTTAATTTGAGGCTTTTTTGTATTCTACTACCAGTTGTTTTATTTTCATAAGCAACAACAGTATGTGCGACTTCTAGCACTGAATGTGAAGGATAGAGTAGAAAATTAAAACCTTTATGAGACTGTTGCAAGTTATTATCCATTGAAGTAAGATGTACAAAGTGAATCATGTGAAAGCTTTAGTACAATCAGAGGCTAACGAATGTGGATCTACGGTCTCTCTAATAACTTGTCTATGTGATCGTTCTTGCAGGGTGGAGAGTGGTATCACGAGGTAAATGGCTGCTCTGCTGTACTGTTTGCTTCTCTTTTTTTAAGTGTCCCTCAGATATATTTGCACTTTTGCAGACTACTTACTCAGGATTTTGTGGTTTGGTCCCTGTGTGTTGTGTTGTGTTCCTCCATTTGATATGATTAACAATTAGGCCTCATTGTATTATACAGTTCTAGATTAGGATGTGAATGTGTGAGAGACTTCAGTTGCTATTGAGTCAGCAAGATGCTCACCCAGCATCCTTTCCACAGAACTTTCAGGTTGCCTGTGGTTTAGCTGGTTATGATTTTTTTTTTTTTGCTTCCTAAGATGCTTAGTACATAAATTATAGTATTTAATTGCATGTACCACATAGTAAAAGTCTTTAAAACGCTTTTGTTGGACTGTAATCTGGACACCATTTTTCATTTAATGGAGATTGCCGTAATAAAAAAATCTTATGTAGGAAAAGGAAAAAATGTCCTACATTTTCATTATATTTAAAATTTCCCCCGAAGTCCACTTACAGCGTTTGTGTGGTTTTATGTACCACCTATGTGACGTGACTTGAAAAACAGTCATTATATTAACTTTTTTTTTTACTTGTCTTAAATCTAACGGAATAAACAGGCTGTTTTTCTTACTGTCTTAAGATTGACGTGTTTAAATGAGCTCTGTTCTGATTGCATGCCCTGCTTCGCACCTCAAAAGCAGTTCAGACTGGTAACACTCTCTTTAAATGATTGTGAACAGGCAGGGCCCAATGCTGTAGTTTGAATGAGTGTGATTACATTTCTGGAAGCCAAACTGCTTTAGGCTACCAAGGTGATTATATGTAAATGTGTTCACAACACATCGCAAAAATACTGAATTCAAAACTGGCTGTTTTACATCTTAATATCCATATTTTACCACATGAGCTGGGGAATGAAACATTCAGTACGTACATGAAAGTCTTTTATTTCAGAAGGGTTGGGAACATTTGGTTTTATATGATATGGGCTCTGCAAATTTATTTTGTAAATTTACTGTTTTGATAAAACTTATTTTGTAAGTACTATAATATTTAGTAACTATTATGAAACTAGTTTGTGAGCTTTAGCTGTGAGAGTGAACAATTGAAGTGTGGACCCACTTACAGTTTTAAAAAGGGTAATTATGTTTCCCCCTGGTATTCTCAAAGTTGTGCCTATAGTGAAAAGTCTACACTCCTCTAGAACCATGGAGTATGTCAGGCCTTTACATTGGCGTGGTAGCTGGATGTCTGAACATCTTTCAGCTGTTCAGGTGGCAAAAAGTCCATATTCACAGCCAGAAATCTTTTTATGCCTGTGTTACTGGAGAAACTGTAACCAGAAATCTTTTTATGCCTGTGTTACTGGAGAAACTGTAGCCAGAAATCTGCATTCCCACTTAGCTGAGCTTTCTCATGCATTTCCTGATTTTGATGATATTGAGTCTTGTCAAGTAGGAGTTTATTTTATTTTTCCCAGCTACAAAAGTACACAGTGAAAGCAACATTCCTCCTGAGCCATAGTGCAACATAAATCAACATGAGACTACAAACCTTTAGACAGGACAGCACAAGACGTTAAAACACAAGCAAACAATGCAAAAATACAGCACAGACAGTGTAAAGTACAGACCACAAAAAGCAGGACCAGTACCAAGTGAGAGCAAATACTATGATTTCTCAGATATGGTATTTTAGTTGTTAATTAGACAGGATGAGTCTTACAAGAAGTGATTTTGTACATGAAGATTTAGTCCTGTCTGACTCTGTCATGTAATGTTTTATGGACAGTGCATTCCCACCTCTGTAAAGATTACAATGGCTTTTACCTGCTATAAAATGTACTGTTGAAATAGCCCCATGTTATGTCAGTCTTGTACATATTGACCCGGTAAATACTCCGTCATATCCTGTGGGAAAGCAGTTTTTGCTGGTTTTCTCAAGTGGGAAGATGCTCATTGAACTTCTCTTCTTATCTCTCTGTGATGCAAATCAGTCCAATAAATACTAACCTGTGTCAACATTAAAATCCGCACTAGAAAATTAAAAAGTATGCCTGTGTTGTTTTATGTGGCAGATTTGATGATAGGCTGTAAACTCTCTAGCTAATGCCAATGCAATCTGTGTTAACACACTGTGTTAACTAAAGACAGTCAGGTCATACTGTTAGGATGAGAGACAGAGTACAATAGAACTTTTTTTCTTCAATTATACTGAGATCTCTCATCCTGTACAAATTGGTCATAAACTGCTTCAGCAGACTGTGTCAATATTTCCTCACAGACATACAATACGTCCAGAATCCTTATCTGACCGAATTAATACTTAAGTCCTTAGACTAAGGGTGCAATAATTTCCTTGCTTATTGTGCCAACATACTATGTTGCCTATTGAAGATTAACATTTCTGTGTGTGATAACTTTCTGTCTTTTAATCAGTACTTTTGTATATAATTGCTGTCTCCATTTTTCACCATTCACAAGCTGACTCCATATTCATATATTTTGACATTGCAATCATTCAAGTACTGATTTACAGAATTTATCTATGCCTTTTCTTGAGTGCTGATGTCCTTTTTGGTTGCTATTTTAGGTCCGTGAGTTGCGGGAGAAAGCAGAAGTCTATAGGAAGAGGGCCTGGGGTACACACTTTTCTCGGCAGCACCTCAGCCAGATCCTTTCAGAACAAAACTGCCTTTGGGAGGCCTCTAGTGCATCCTCACCCTCTACTCTCACCGAACGGGACAGTCACTCCCTCAGCAGTCCAGTTATTGAGGCCTTGGACCTGGCCAGGTGAACTGACAGACCAAAAGTGTCTTTGATTTTCTTCTCTTGATTTTCTATATCAAGCTATGTAAAACTCAAATCTAATCAGATACAAAAGTATTTAAACTCATGAAAAGATCCTAATTAAAATATACTATAATAAAGTATAAAGTATTTATAATTTATTTAAAGTATACTATAATAAATAATCAAAGTCCTTCATGTCAAAACAATATTTAAGCAAAAAAGAGAGAAATGCATGAAATTTTCCCCCATTAACCAGGGCTATACAACACAACATGACTGACACACTCTAGAAGAAACTGAGCCTGAAATTAATCCTGTGTGAATAGAAAAAACATCCACAATTACATGTGTGCTGTGAAGGCCTCATGCTCATGACACCTGTTGTCAATTATTCATGAACTGTTCTCACACTTTGGTGTGTGTAGCAGGTTCGGAGATCATCTCCTTAGGTGCAGTTGTGTGAACTGCAGTGCCAGTTTTGTGATACAGTAATCCCTCACTTGCTGATGTAGCTCAGCAGTCACAGATTCATTTTTTTTGAGAACCTTTTTTTCACTTTTTTGTGGCAATAAATATATATATATATTAATGGTGGGCCGTTATCGGCGTTAACGTGCTGCGTTAATGTGAGACTCTTATCGGGCAATAAAAAAAATATTGCCGTTAATCTATTTACAAAGTTGGGTTGGGAGCTGGGTCTATACTACGCAAACTATGAAGACTTTCACCTTGATATTTTAGCGTGGATGTATACCTACTGTGAAACGGGGACGTCACTAGGACGGAAAGACAAGAGGGGGCTTAGCCTTAGCCTTAGTCCCCAGGGCTGTCGGAAGGAATTAGCGTGTATAGAGGGCTGACAATTTTTCACCAAACCTTTCTTTTCACTTAAGGAAACAAGTAAAGTTAAGCAGTGAACAGTTATGGACACTCATAGTATT
>JBBJLR010000133.1:20552019-20586648 GCA_037577145.1 Brachypetersius gabonensis | reverse complement strand
AAAACAATATTGCCGCCCTATTTTTTCTTGTTGGCAATATTCGGCACGTTTTCCATCCACTACAGGAATGAGGAGGTGGAGCTGGTCTTGAGGTGCTTTTTGCGGCTCTGTTCATTTTTCACAGCCAGTGTGCGCCACTAATTTACAATAACAGAACACTGATAGTTTTTTAACTTTAAAAATATATTTTCATATATGACCGCGGGGGCGGGCGGGGGTGGGCGGGAGCGGGTGGGATTCGTCAGAAATTCCACGGGTGCAGGATTAAAAAGATAGTCCCGCGCAGGGCTTTACTTCATATCTCCTGCTCTGAGCTGTGTGCTCTTCTTCGGTGCAAAAAATCCTACTCGCTGCGGCAAAAATAGCATGTTCCCCGGGTCACACGCGGCAGGTGGACTTCGGTGACGAATTAAACGAAGCCTCATGGCAAATTTTTTTGTAATCGAATCATTCGAGTTACTCGAATAATCGTTTCAGCCCTAATATGCACTATTGCATTTATTTGTTTCCCTGAAAATGGACAAAGTGCTCTCAAACCATTTAATTTATAGTTGATGTCTTTTATGTATCTGATCTAATATGAGGTTTGTTAGTTAAGTTCTTAGAGCTCACAAGTTATGCTGTGTCCTAAACTGCATTGACAAGTTTGCATCATTTTAATTAAGAGCTTGATGCTTCAGAGTTATGGAAAAGATCTTGACTTCTTGTTTGTTAGCAACATTAGCCTCAAAGCTCCACACAGTAAATCAAAGAAGCTAAATTTGGCTGATTTACTACATCTGGGGTATGTAGAAAACATTTTATATTGTGTCAAGCTGTTGCAAAAAGGGGTGAAAGCATTGGCACCTGCATAACCTTGCATATGTTCCACATACAGCCTAACACCAGCTAAACATGGTGGTTTCCAAATGATAAACTTAGACCACGGCCTAACAGGCAGGCTTGCCTCATCAAATATGGACACCTTTTATCTAGGGGCCAACCTAAAGCTGTTTATGTGCTACGTGTATGACATGCAGAGAAATATTATGCACAAGTGGAAAAAAAGAGAGTATGGTCGATCTGAGCATGACCCATACCAAACAAACAGAAGACTATATAGGGGCCAAAGAATGGTAATGGTAGCCGTGTGGCTGGCTCACAGTGACGGTACAAGAGTGTTTGCAAATACACAATGGCTGACAAATTCTTCCATTAACCTCAGCTGCGGATAATAGATGAGCTGCCAGTCAAATCTTTTCCAAGGTTTTGCGTCAAATTACTGTACAGTTTACCTGACTCAGCACACGAATGAAATGAAAGGGCAATTACAATAATTACAAAGGATTTCATTCGTTATATTCCTTTTGTCAATGCATTCTACATATAATTATATATCATATATAAAATCATTAGGCTTACAACAACAAGATAAAGACAAACTTTGTCATCAGACAGACTACACAGCACAGTCTAAACAGATGAATTAACTGAATGCATTACTATGTCTTGAACTAAAGAATCAAACACCTGAGAAACCATTCAGTTTTGGACAGAACTGGACCCTTTTGGGATATTTCAGTATAAATCACTGAAAACACATAAAATGTACAATGTATCCTAGATAAGACTGCGTCATTATTAGAACAGCCTTTGCACTGCATGTCTGCAATATGCAAATGAGCATCCAGACTAATCACAGATGTTTCTTGGGTTATTTAAATGAATCAGGGTACTTCCATACTCCAAATAACCCAATATACTTCGTAAAAAATATACATTTTTGACAGAATTTCATTTTTCAACCAACACATTCTTAGAGATGCACCTGAAACTGTGGGGAACAAGGAGAATCTGCAACTAGACCCCCCTGGCTAGTTGCAGATTGATGTTGATATCCTGCAGTCCTAATCAGATTAATTTAAATTTAAGGCATTTGGTAGATGCTCTGAGTTATATATTATATTCACTATAATAGTTAAGCACAGTGTTATCTTCACCTGCCACCCCAAACACAGAGTGCTAGCTCCATTTGGGAGTAATGTATCCATTTTAAGAACCCTTCACAATGTATGTAATTTCACACTGTGACCTTCCCCTACAACTGTTCAGCCCTGTTTTGATCAAATAAAGAAAACAACTAGGAAAATGAACGATTTCATACTTTCCATCTCCTAAAGAGTTTCTGATGCAAGCATGGGCCTCTCACTGGGAGTATCACAGGGGCTAGAGGTGGGTGATGGCTGGCAGACACAGCATTATTCTGGCTATGCATCGAGCTGGATTAAATATATTCCTACTGTACTATCCTGGGAGAAGAGATCTTTGTGGATTAATCCCTGTGTTGTAGCCTGATGCCATGTTAAGGATTGACAGTGAAGGTCTTAGTGCGCAAGACAGGCTCGGTGTGGGACGAGGTCATTCTGGAGGTTGCCATCAATGGCTATTTTTCCTGCACAGAGCTGTTTGCCTCATGGTGTCCTGAAAGAGAATAGAAGCTAGACATGAAAGGAGCAAACTGCATGTTTCCCTAGATGTGAAATACAGTAAGTATTGCATACCCTTGTAATAGCCAGAAAAGATGAATGAGAGGGAGAAAGAAAGAGAAACAGAGAGACAAAGACAGAGACAGAGGAAGAGTGAGACCATAAATGGGCCTAACGTTTGCTTTTGAAGCACTATGTCTATACCTGTGTCTCCATGACATGCATCTCTTGACACAAGTACTTTGCACCCTTCATGTCTCATGACAAACTGACAGACAAACTCACAGTCAATGTGGTGCCAGGGCCCCAAGGACAAAAATAGGCCATCGTTTATTTGACGGGAGCACAACTTAGTGATGTTTGACATACTGTACACAATACCTTACACTGGTCTGAACTGCTTCTAATAAGCTTTGAAAATTTCTGATTGTTTTGGTAGTTAATTTAACAAACAGGTCCACGCGCAAAGCAGAAGTGCAGTTCACCATGAGCAGCCCCACGGCTGCCACATATTTAGATGCCCTGTAAGTGAATGGAGGGATCATACATGATAAGTCTTTTACCCATGAGTTTTTTACCCAGTAGTGTACCCATGAGCCTTTACTGCAGTCTTAGAGACATGAGTGTAAATCATGGCTCATCACATTCTCAAAATTTATTTTGCCAAATTCTGCCAATTCTGCCAAATTTCATCACAGCAACAGCCAAAACTGGGGTCTGCTCCTCATTTATTATCCTCATTATATCCTTATTTTTACTATGGCCCGCTCCAATGAATGCAGTCACATATCACGCAGCAGCTAAAAAGCCCTCATGCACATCTATGGATGTAAACGTAATAATAATAATAATAATAATAATAATAATAATAATAATAATAATAATAATAATACTGTGCTTAAATACCATGGTGTCACTGTTTTTGTCATTAAAAGGTTGATCAGAGTTTAAATTCTGCTTGCACAATGATAAATGTCATGGTTTTAACTCTACAGGTCTTTCTTCACCCATTTTCTAATTTGTAATAGCATTAGGTTGACACTCATGATGGATGAATATACAGACAGATACATAGATCCATTTTGATCTTGAGACAAACTGACCTGGGAAAGAATGCTCTTTTTTTGAAGGGAAGGAGTGATGCTTCCCTGAAACAGGTCTGAAACTGGTTTAACTGAAAAATTGCAAAAGACTTTTAAAGACTATTATTGCATAGAATGCCATCAAATAAAAGAAGCAAGACAGTACCAGTGCCACAATCGAACAGTGTGTTCTCAGCTGTACAAGCCACAGTTTGAACAGTGTTTCCTAAGGACATGCTTAATAAAGGCACAGCCACCTTCCTCTTAGAATTCAGCTACTTTGAACCCCCCAGACATTGTTTGGTACTCAGTATTCCTAAGCCAGGGCAGTCTATTTTATTCGCTTGCTTGTGACTTGTGAAGTGCTGGGTCTTTTTCATCACTCTAAAGTGTCCCTCTCATGCCGCTAAGTGATTAGGTTACCATACAAAAGCTGCTGTAATCACCTGTTCATCTCTCTCCCCTGTCATTCACTCTAACCGAGACTTCAGCGAATCATTCATTTAGATTGTGAACGACAGCCACAAAGCCACACATGCATGGACTTATGGAAAATTAATATTCAGAGATGGAGTTCAGAAGTAGTATTCAGTATTCAGAGTTTGAGTTCATCTTTTTTATAAGAATACATTGGATATTCTTTGTCATAAATGTCTGGCCTTGCAACCAGAACAGTGGTCACAATGACGTCATTGATCAGTCATGAAATGTTTCTTTAATCATATGATTACATTTTCCTCAGGGTTGTGGTAATGCAGAGTGAGAGGCTCCATTCATTACAAACGCATTTCTGATCAAAGTCCTTTCTTTTACTTTGAATGAGAGACAGCTCTACTTTGAATGAGAGACAGAAAGAAATAATGACTAACTGAAGAATCATCATTCTTATCATTATCTATTTCACTACAGGATCTACATACAATATTACTTAGAAAATCACAGCATGCTCTGTAGGGTTATCAACCATGCTGAAGTGCTGACTTGTCTGATTTTGAATAGCTTTTAGAAGGCCTAAGATTAGATAGATCACCAGCCTGTGCCCCCCCACACCCACCCACTATCATCACTACACAAGACAGAAGGAAGTAGGGTTGTCATGACACCAGAACTTTGACCTTAGTACTAATTCCCAGCTTGGTAATTTTCCCAGCTTGATGTCTCTGATTTTTGAGTTGCGTCTCTTTTAAACTCTTCACAAGTTAAATATGCAAACAAATCATTTTTAACAGTCTCATTCAGCCTGACACTGGGTGTTAAACTATTAAAGTGTTCTGTTTGATTACAACGAACAGCTCTATCAACAGCACTAGAATATTCAAAATAATACTTCCCTTATGGTTATATGGTGTTATTTACCAAAAACAGTCATGATTCATCATTTGTTATCACATGTCCATTTACCACCCTCTCATCCTTTAGACATAAACAGGCTGTTTTTGTTACTGTATGTTAAAGACTGATAGATCCAACTGAGCTCTGTTCTGTGTGGCTGCCCTGTATTGTACATCATTCAACTTAACTTATAACCCTTCTTACAATGGAAAAACTGCTGTAACCTTAAGGCAGATGTACAGTATGTAATAAAGTTCATTATATCCCCAAAACAGTCAATTCAAAATAAGATGAGCAGTTCAGTTTCCATTTGTGGACTGCGTGGTAAGCTTTTACATACTACATCAAATCCTTTTAAGAACCATTGCATCACTATGATAGAAAATACACAGGTTGAGGAAATCCAGCTGTTACATTTTCCATAAAAGACTCCAAGCATTACAACGGGCTGTCACTGTCTTAGGGTTCCTTTTTATTTCCAAATAATTCCTGGCTAGGCAGTATCGCGAGGTGTTTTCCACATGGTAAAGCAATCCTTCACCACACGGGTCCCATCAAAACTCCCATCTCGATTGGACCCGTAAGGTGATCCAGGACAGATGCTGCTGGGATCACGTGCGGAACCTAAGACCAATCTTATGAGGGGCGATCGTGGTCCAAGCATAGCCTGGGTGTGTGAGAAGGAATGCAGCACCATTGGAATCTGTAGTAATGCCGTTTTGGTGGTGGCAAAGGAGGCCTGAACAGCAAGTGCAGCATTCTGACACCGTTCCAAGGAGATGAATGAAATACTGGGCACTCCAAGGGTCGGACGTGTTTAGTACTTCTGAAGTTTTCTCCTGGTATTTCAAACATAGTGGACTATTACTGGACTCTCAAAAGTCAAATGTTTTCACTTTGTTATAATTCTTAAAATGTAATGATGTCATTTAATGTTAGATAGTGATAGAATTAATTGCATTTACAGTTTTTTTCTAATTTGTATGGACATTTGTGAATATGCAGGAGGCACGTTCTTTCCATGAAACAACAACTTTTCCCCCTGCTTTATGTTTTTGTGAAATATTTTAAAAAGCCTAACCAGGGCTGCAGGCGGTTCCAGGGCCTATCCCAGCAGTCACTGGGTGAAAAGCAGAGAAACACTCTCCATTGCAAGAGGCAATTTATACATACCTATATTAACCCAATTTTGATGATATATTATTCATTCATTTATATATTCATATATTCATTCATTTTTATGTAAACACTTAATCCTTCTTAGGGTCACAGGTACCCAGAGCCTTTTCTAGGGGTCCACAAGTGCAAGGCAGGACCGCAGGATGGTACATTATTACATAGAAAATTGGATAGCTATAGTTTTAAACAGAGACAATTTGCATGTCTTACTGTGTATATGAAGCGAAATGTCAGTCCAAATATGCCCTATGTAAAAACACTCTACTTTAATTATGTCTCCGCTGATAGCTAACAGGCTAAAAGGTATGTCCGTAGGACTGAAAATAAGGTTAAAATGATTCCTTTTAGAGGCCGTAAATATGAATAAATATATGATTCACGCACAAATGAAGAAATGAATACTCACCAGCTAGCATTATGCAAATCAATAATGCGAAATATTGCCTTTCATTTGTGGTTAGACAACACTTTTGGCTAAGGTATCCCTTTAATTAAGAAGACTTGTATAATCTGTGAAAGGGTATTACTTGTAAAGGGACAACACAATAATATAAGATGACCCCAGAACTGGAGACGTCACTGAGTTTAACTGCGATCCAGTTTGGTAGCATAAGACCCGCAGCCTGCAATGCTGTGTTTATGGGATCCTCGTGATGTGTGAACTGCAAATGTAGACCACATTGGCAATCAATCAGAACGCTTCCACTGATGAAACACAGCAACACACAAAACACACGCACAGCACTTAGTCTTGAAGGTCCTTTACTTAAGTCCAGCTGTAGCCGATGATTCATCATATGGTTGACATACATGAGTAAGCTCCCTATAGCATTAACAGATAAGTATTTCCGTCAGACAAGCACATATTGCTGTAGATACACATTGATGTCTCTCGTCAATGAGCGAGCACATCAGTAACCCTGAAACGTCAATAATGAAGCAAATGGCTGCCAGCACTTTCTAACTGACTAAGCTGTTTCTTGTAGTGAACTGTCAAACAGCTTAGTGTCACTGCTGATCACTGGACTGTAAGCCAGTGTGCAGCTTTAAACTATAGGTCGCAGAGCTGCAGTATGCCATCTATTAGACAGCTGAAAAGCTAAATCACAGTTTATTGACACACAAATGCAGAGCGGAGCAGAAAGGCTTAAATTAAATAGCACAGTAAATAAGCAATAATGAAACTAAAGAGGCTGTCAACTCACTCCCAAATAAAGAACTGATTGAGAGATTGTTGCCCTTAATGTGTCTTTGATTAGATTTGAGTAGGATTATTCTGGACATCAAGCGAACCAACCAAATTCAGTTCATGCAGATTTATCATCTTATTTACATTTACGGCATTTATCAGACGCTTTTTATTCCTTAGGGAACAGTCTCCCTGAAGCAACTTGGGGTTAAGGGTCTTGCTCAGTGGTGGCGTGCTGAAGGTAGGATTTGAACCCATGACCTCTTGCACCAGAGGCAAGTATCCTACCACTAGGCCAACACCCCCACCCCAGATTTGCACATGGACTCCGCCTCAAGAGCAACCATTGACCATGTCTTATCACAGTCGCGGCCTGCACAAACCATAGCTTCCTTAGTTGCATCTGGTCAGTTAGCAGTCAATGAGTGAGTGAGTGATGCTGGCTATTCTGTAGCATAGTGTTACTGCAAAATCCCATGGGTTTAGTAAAAAAAGGATCTATATGAAAATAAGCTGCATTGTTTTACATGTGAGCTGTTTGTTTATATAGCTACTCCTTCTCTCTCTCACTCACTCTCTGTCTCTCTATCTTGCTCTTACTCTCTAAAGTATGAATATCATAATGCATGTAAAAAGTTTAATAACAGATGTCTGAAAATTACACCCTTAAATCTACCTAAATGCAGCTTTCATTGTTTGAATGAAATGTTACAATGTTATTTTCATATTAAGAGCACATTTAATTTTTGTTGTATGTTAAATCTATGCTTAAATACATTTTTCTTTTACATGTGAGATCTAGTACTAAGATGCTCCAACCAAAGCAGACCAAGCTGAAGATTTGTATGCTGGAAATGGTTGCTCTTGAGGCGGAGTCCATGTGCAAATCTGAAAGAATGTAAGTTTCTTATTCCTTTCACGCAACTTATAATCCATTCCCTCAATCTCTTCTGACAGTAAACGGAAACCTTGCTATTGATTTGATCAAGTCCGAGAAGTCCACCAGAATTGGTAAGTAGGTTCATACATGCTCAAACATCTGTCACTAATTGATATTACAGGGATTCGTGTATAAAACAACGTAGCTAACACAACACCCATCAATGTTTCAGGTGACATATGTTTCAGTGACGCACCATGGCAGTCTTCAGTCCTGCACAAAGCGTGTCATTCTGTACCTGCTTAGAGGCCACCTAAGCAGATTAGTTGTGTTGCGTTGCTCTCCTACTGCAATGACATAGCTATAAGTGTCTGAGAGGAAGGCCTATGACGTAAAACCCAGCAAATCTTCTCTCCAGTAAGCAGACAGAGGAGCTGGTTCGTGAGCAGCCACCTCGTCACAGATGTCTTCATTAATCGTGATTAGATTAGCCTTTTAAACACCTATCAGATAAATGCTTGCCTGCAGGGCAGAAACGCCCTGGCAGGGCTGCTATTCCAAACACGGCCGTTGCTTAAAGCTGATGGAACATGATAGGTCCCCAAAAGGCGAGGTAACAAGATATTAACGCTGCCTACTCTCTTACAAGGTCACGCTGTAACGGCTCTCCTGCAAACAAAGGGGTGCACAACTAGTGCTGTGTTCTAGTAAGAACACATTCTGGTGAACTAGCGTGATCAAGTCTGCTCAGCTTTTTCAGTCAGACCCATCCGAGAGTGAAAAATACCACAGAACCCCACACAACAACCCTTCATATATGTGTCCTTGGTTGTTATCTTGTTGTTTAGTGTTAAGTAAGGTGTGGCTGGGCGATATTTTATTGTTATAAAATATCAGCGGATCAGCTGTCACTGTACACATTTGTGAATATTGTCTGTGCAATGCAAGGATAATTTTGCTTTCTGTGTAATTTATGCAACAAATTTAAAAAAAGGTTATTATGCATTGCATTGCTGTGTGCATATTGTATTTTCTTCTTAATGTTCCAGTTCCCCTACTTTTACACCCTTGATATCCAGCATGAAAACATTTAGGAGCCCATGCAAAACAGCTTAATAAAAAGGTGGACTTTCCACCTTGGCAACAAGTTCTGCTCAACAACAATCAAAACCAAGATCAGTTCAGGCCAGTGCTGATTTAGTGCAATAGAAACACAAATGGCTCAAATTACGTTAGCATGCCTGAACTGTATCAAGCCTGAAAATATTTCAGGGAGGCCAAAATTCTGAATTCTGAACTCAGCTACACTTTGCCCTTTCCACACTGATAATGTCAGTCTCTGTGACCTTTCTCTAATGGCGTAATCATCTCGCCTGCATCACTTTGCTCAATTGATTTAGTCACAAATACACAATTCATGACCCTGATTCTATTTGTGTAGCAGTGTCACGTTTCTCTAGTGAATGGTGAGGTAGTAAAACCAAGCCATTAATATCCACGCTCGCTGAAAGACAGGCACTGAGAGACATACATTTATTGTGTGCAAGAAAAGTATGAGTGCGGACCAGGGTATACTTGGTCTACAGAATTCCTGCTGAAGGAGCTTAAGAGCACACATCTATTATCAGCCACAGAAACGTCTGTCCAGCACCCCAAGAGTGCAAATGTTACCTGAAGAGAACCTCTGTTCAAACAGGTGTGGCTGTCATAACAAAACCTTTAGCCTCTGAAAAGGTCACTTTAAACAAGACCAAAAGTTGTTTTAACTGTAATATATGTTAAGGTTGTGAGATTGTATTCCTAGTCATTTGTATGGTTTCTGTTGGTCCATTCATCATGAAATGTTCACACAATGTAGGTCACCTAGTTAATGTTTTTTTTTAAAAAAAGATATATGTGTTCATACATGTTCATATATATATATATATATTCTAAGGGATAAAGTGAAACTAGAAAATGACCATGAACAAACGGATCTTGAAAACTGGAGAAAATCAACCACAGGGCACTTGTACTGGTTTTGATGTGACAGGAACTTTTAGGTCGATGCAATTACACAAATCCAGGCATTTATGTCAGGTGTAAAGAACCAATGACAGTAAATGGTGAAAACGCCCAACACAGTACCAGCCAAAGCGACAGACAAAGAAGGTGGCAAAATCTGTGAGGGCAGCCTACAGGACAAAGCTGGGAAAAAAACTTGTGAAGTTGTGAAAATGAAAATGCACTTCAGCTAAAAATGAGATTCGGTTAAAGCAGATGTAGTACAAATCCTTACAAGCTACAGTTATCACCAGTGATGCCAAAAACTTGATATAATTAAATATTAATTATTTAATTAACGTCTCAGTTAACATTTATGTCTGTAAATAGTGGAGATATTTTATTAGATGTTTTATTATTTATTGGATGAAAAGAGTGTTTGGTATGGTCTTGTTTTGAAGATCCTCCTATAGCACTTTCACATTACATTCATACATTTCTTGAAAAAAATGTAAATTGTTGACACAGAACGTAAATTTGTTGTACTATCTAATTATACAAATACTGTTATATACAGTTGTGCAAAAGGAACTTTGGTTGACTGCAACATTGATCTGTGGCAGTTTTTCTATCCATGAGGGGCTGCTGCAGGTCTCGGTCAGGATGCTACAGGTCTGAGATGGCTGAGCTTGTACGTATTTGTTGGTGTTGTTCACGAGGGAGAACTGTTTCTTGGCAAGACTGGAGGTTTGACAGGAAGGTCTTTCATCTCCATTTGACAGCTGCCCGTTATGAGACCTGAGCTGCCTCCCGGTTCCCCCTGAGGGACCACAGCAAAGACAAACAGTGATAAAGGCACCAGCTGCACCAATAACCTGCCCCGTCTGGGGCCAGGGCAAGGATTTATGTGGGCACGAAATTCGAAATTTCGAACACTGCCAATGGCCTAAATAGGACCCCAGGGCTACAAGCAGGAGCAACCTGAAGCCTGGGCTCCATGGCACATGCTATGTGCAGATAAAGTTCACTCCCTTATATAGACAGCGCTCGCCAGGCCCAGGAAAGAGAGGCTATTTCAAAAGCTGTTAATTAACGCTGACACCTGGGACCCTGGCCGTCTTTTCACAACCCACAACATGGAGAGAGGGGCCGTCATTTCTTCACGGTCATGTCACGAACACGGAGCGAGCGAATGTGTGCCAACAAAAGACTATTCATCACCACCACAATGGCACTGGATGAAATAATGTGATGATGTAGTTCTTGATAAAAATAGAGTGTGATGAGGAGTAATAACGTTTATGACACTGTGAAATGGGTCCGGATTGTAAACAGCCATGATGAGTAATATATATATATATATATATTCCTGCACGATGTAAAGTGTCATAAGTAGATGTCACATGTTCTTCTTCATAACAGTATAATAACAAAAATGTCTCCCGGCAAAATAAAAGCAGTAATAAAAGTCATTTACAGTGATAGTGATTAAGACTTTCTCTACAGGAGCAGGGGTGTTGATGGCATGCGCTGGGTGTTATTATGGCAATTAACAGAGCTTTCTCGAAGCATTTATGGGCTGGTGCAGTCTTGGGGGAAATTTCATCACCAGCCTCAAACTGCATGGCTTCTACATGTCTATTATAGCTAGACACACACAAGTTCAGGATATTTACAGTCTTCAGGTTATTTGCAGCGTCATCGTTGAGAAGTAAAGCTTAAAATGACTTTTTTATTTATTTGTTGGTTTGGTTTTATTCCCATTAGTCATGTTCAGTTACACCTACTAGCTCCCCCTTCACATGATGCCAAGCTGGGAGGATGAAGGCCAGCACAAGCTTCATCTGAGACACATGATGCACCACCACATCTTTTCAAACTGCTCATTTGACAGCTGAGAACACTTAGTGGAGAACCCTGACAACCAATTTGGTCATCTAACAGACCCTCACACTGGCTGGTGTACCAGTGATGGAGGAAGAGGCACGGCCAAGCTATGCTGTCTTGGACTTCAGGCCACAGATTGCAGCGGCATCACCTGGGGTTGTAACTTGTAACTTCCTGGTGGCCTAAATGTTTGTCTTGGGGGGGATGAAATGCAATGTCAGTGGTGGGCTGAGGGCCCAAAATGGAATGATATTTATTGCTGTGATTATTACTGTTATTGTTGGTGGTCGTGGTGGGGATATTTTTTGTTTTTTAAATCCAAAAAATGAATGCAAAGCGAACCAATAATGCCTCTTAAAGGGCAAAGGGAAGACAAGACATTCGTCTCAAAACCAAAGATATTGACAAGTTCTGGAAATCATTTGAAATGAAGGTTGGGGATACTGTAACAACTATATAATCTACATATTACCTTCATATTGGTTCCTGGATCATTAACAAAAGGTACTGAAAAATAAGATTAGAGTGCAAGTGGTTAATGCCTAGTTTATCTTGACACAACATCTCTCGCCTTTGGAGATAAACAAAACAATGAAAATCTCTTTCTCCCTGCAAACCAAAAATGCAACTGATGGATTTAAAAGTTGCACAAAAGCATTAACAGCAATACGCACTGGCAACACACACCATCGCCCACCCCCACTGGCTTATGGAGATCCCCACGCTGATCGGATATCTGCCCCCAACTCAAGGTGAGCTCATCAAGACATGTCAACACCCTTTGAACTTTTGCTCATTTAAGACCCTGACACATGATCCACGCTCTCGCTTTCCAAAATCACTGCTCTTTTCAACCCCCTCAGTCCCTTAAACTCATACAGAACCAAAAAGCAAAAGCAGATGAAGAGGCATTTTAAGAGAATCCCTCAGGGGGTTGCACAGAAACATTTCACAGAGCTTCTCTGACAATGCAAGAAAAGAGTTCTAGTCAAGCCCCAAGGCTTAAGAGTGTGACATCACAATCTTTATATTGTCAATGTGATGCTATACCTTTTTCAGTAATAGATACAGAGGAGTGCTGGGAATATCAAAAGTTTAAGGTCTATATGGTATTCATTTGCTATAAAAGACTTTAGACCTTCTTATGGATGTGTGACTTTATACTAATGCACTGCTCTCACACCCCTATAGAGCTTTCAAATTACTTTGAAAACACTTGGAAAGATGCCGGAATCCTCAGTCTGGGACATGAAAAATTTGAAGTGTAACTCCACTCCCTAGGAGGGCCCAGGCACTTCAAGCACAGTAGGTGGTCGGACGCTGTCAGGCCATCCGTGAGTGTTGATAACCAACTGTTGCCCACAGTTTGTTTGGTGTGTTCTGCAGCCGAAGCTCATGTGCACTATTATGGCTGATTGAACTTGTTGAATCCGTGGTGGCTTTGGGCTTCAGCAAAAATCCCCCGAGAAATGAAAGAGCAAAACTGGTAAACAGTGAGAAGACACACACAAAGAACAGCCTAATTTTGATTGCTGTGGATGGGCACTTGCTTTAGGGAATTTTAAAACAAACAATATTTGTATGTTGTATATTCCAAAATATTTCACATTATAATGAATAAACATGGATGCATTAAAGAAGATTCACTGATGTCATGTTAACCTTAAATAAAGTAGGGGACAATCATAAACATTTTGACATTGTCAATTATGAATATGCATGTACACTTTTAATGCACACAGCATCCAAAAAGATACAAACAACATAAAGGTATGCTGCAATATACATATATATCTTAACTAGATGTACCCCAGTTCCCTCTCCGGTGACCCTGACAGGTCCAGGTCCATTTTTCTGGCAGTGTATGGAAGCCATAGTACCCCTGGTGAAGCTATAGATACAGTAGTGTTTTGTTAGGGTCAGGCGTTTTATCTAAAGAAACTGTCAGTGCTGTTATTAAGTACTGGTCAAGGCCATTCAAACTGACTCTGACCAAGTCTAGAGTGCAGCGTGAGGGAGAAAGGGTGGAGCGGTTACAATTGGTGACTACAGAAAGAGACACAGTGAAAGAGAGACAACCAGATGGCATAACTGACAGATAGAGGGAATGAGCGTGAGGCAGATGGGACTGGGCAGCAGAAAGAATGATGGGGTGAGAATGTATAAACAGTAGGTGCCAGAGCCACAGCACAGCTGACCCAGTGTTGGTGGCCATTCCTCAGGTCTTCAGTTTATTCTGATCTCAAGTTCACACACAAACAAACCACACATAACACACAGCACCACACTGTCTGATCTCATTATTATTTACACGTCATTCTTTTTGACACAACAAAGGAACGGAATTATCCATGAGTCCTTTGATTTTATCCAAAGGCAGGATTTCACATGTATGAACACATGACATGATCAATAAATAAATGTTTTTACATTGATTATAAGATTGTCCATTGGGACAAAAAAATAACTTGTGGGATTACATGAGTGCTTTTCATCAAAACATGCAAAGAAACCTGCCCAAATGTATATGATTGTTCAGGATGTTCAAAGAAAACAAAAAAATGATTAAGGTCATGAATGCTGCTCCTAGGGATCTAGCTTCCTGCGACTTTAGCTTGAAATTGACCCCACCTGCTTATCTAATTACTTGCTCAGGGGTTCTTGAACAGCTGAATGAAGTGTGTTAAGTTTGCACTAAATGTGAAACCTGGTAGGCTTCCATTAGGAGGTTTGGTGACCACTGGGATACTGGGTTATTTTTGTACTTCAACTGTAAATGAGTAATTTTTCTTCATTCAAATGATGTCCAAAAGCATTACATGGAGGTGAAATACTTAGTGCAAGAAAATCAAGCTGCCCAGGGTGCACAGTGAGGTACTGAGTTTGTTTTGCGGCACACGCCAGGGATGAAGGGTGGTTTGTTTCACCAAAAATATTGACCAGGGGCCGCCACTGATAGACATGTATTTTTAGTTCCAGATGTCATTAGGCCCTTGGCCTCCACTCTGCTAAAATGTGATGTGTGATTATGCCACTATAACAGCAGGTGTGGAAAATAATATTAGAAGATCTAGAAAATATGTTACGGTATGGAAGAAAATGCATCATGATTTTCGTTTTGTATTGATTTTATTATTAGTAACTATATTTAACCTTTATTGTGTAAACACAACCCAGACTATGCCTGAAGAGCTCCCTCATGGACCTCATGCTTTCTGAGGCATTTGTTGAATTTCCTTATCTTAACAGGAGAGGAAGTAAACAAGGAGTCTCATGGACATTGCCTTGGTCACTGCTGTGTGTTAGAGAGTGTGTGCTGTGGGTGTCCTAAAGTCAAAGTCCATCAGGTTCTTTTAGCAACTCAGCCAAACAAGAAATCATAAGCCTGACCTGAGGCAGACAGTGTGTATAGCAGTGGTGGGGCGCAATGGAGGGGGGATCACAGACGTTACAGGCAGCCATTATGGCTGTTAATGTGTTTGCTGGCTGCCTGCTTTGATTGCCTGTGAAAGCTACCTATAAAGCGTCAGCGCGAGGCCTCGCCAGCTCTCAGTTCTTTGGGGTGGGTCTGCTGATTCATAAGGCGTCTCCGGTTTCGGAATCTACTTCCAAATCCAATAAAGCCTTCACAAACACACTCTCTCTGTCGATTGAAAGCGCATTACAACAATCCAGTAAAAGACTATGCAACCTCATCGCTAAGCCATTAATAGCTGCCTGCTCCTTAAGATGGAATGATGGGACCTGAGAATGTGTTCTGAAGGCATTGCCGATTAGAGATCCCTCTTGTTGCTTCCTCGCTGCACAGAACATGCATTTATGCATTTATTTATGCATTTATGCATTCCTTCATGTTTGCTAGGGGATATATTGCCAGATGATGAACACTAAAAATAAATCAATATTGCAAAGAGTGTAAAAAAAGAAAAATAAGGAACTGACACCTGATATAATTTAAAGGAGAAAATGCTGCTGGATTTATCAGGCCTACAAGCAAAGCATGAATAACAGAATGTTCAGGGAGTCAGCTTTTTCCCCACAGCGACTGTCCTGGGTTTACAATTACAGTATGCTTTACTGGCTAGATAGCAAGCAAATTATCTATCACTCATGCAATTGTTTTAATTTTATTTTCTTAATTTAGAGAAGCTATAGCTAGCTAGTTCTAGCCAGTTACTTCTTAAATAGCAATTACTCAATAAAGTGCTAAATTGTTGTATTTTTCTTGAATAGTGACAATACCGCCCAGCTTTTGTAAAGATAGCAAACAGCCTAGTTAGCCAGAGAGTTCCTCGTTAGCCACCCAGGGGTTAGGGTTAGGGTTAGAGTCAGTTACAAGATACATAATATACAGGAGTTGACATAATTGTTTTGCTGTAGTACTGTAATGAGTACCTTCATTAATGAATGAATTGGTACGCACCCAAATTCAAAATAATATTCCTTACCATGAGAACATTTGTCTTACCACATACACTAATTCTTGCATGGGTACCGCTTATGTCAATCGCTGATCAAAATAATCAGACATTATCAAGCATTACACAAAGCTCTACACAAGCAGCCTAAAAGCCATAAACTGGGAAAATATTTTCTGATCCACTTATCCTAAACCAGGGTCATGAGGGGTTCTGGAGTCTATCCCACCATAGACAAAGGGTGAAATGTAGAGAAACAGGTCAGAAGGTAACTGATTTCATTCGTTTTCTGTAACCGCTTAATCCTTATTAGGGTTGTGGGTACCCTGAGCCTATCCCGGAGTCTACAGGCATGAAGCAAGGACCCACCGCAGTCCTAGCTATATATAATTTACTAAACTAAGTTATAAATATGGAACAAATAGGCCAACCCTGAGACAATGTAAGCATTCAAGAAATGAAATGGCCTACTGAAGGAGTGTTTAAAATTGTATTGCATTTTTGTCATGACTGTAGAAGCAGATTACAGTGTTTTAAATGACTTACTGTGTGTAATTTTAGGACCCTGTCTTTCCATCTTTCTGTTTAGTGGGTCAGATCTCTCTTTAACTAGCTCCCTGCTAACAAGGACATAAACTTATATGTGTATATGTAGTAAAACGAGAGAGAGAGAGAGAGAGAGAGAGAGAGAGAGAGAGAGAGAGAGAGAGAGAGAGAGAGAGAGAGAGAGAGAGAGAGAAATTCAATAACATGCGTTGTAAATTCTCTAGACAAGACAAATGCCTGCCATAGCAAAAAAGCCTGCTTTGCAACAGGTACAACATGCTTTCAATATCCATTTATGATTACAATAAAACACTGACCTTAAGTGTTCTAATACTGTCAAACTGATTTATTACTGGATGTTCCATTGTGTCCAGTGCAGAACATCTAACCTTGCAGTGAACCGAGCGTGTTACAACAGAACATCATTCAGTAAGTGACCCGGGCTATATATAGACAGGTCATTCAGTGCGGGGCCTTTGTACAGAGACAGCTGCATGCTGTTTGTTCTGCAGGGGCAGGTAAACACTAATTTGATTTCAAAACACTATCACCAAGGCAACTGAGAACTGGCAAGGTGCCACCACCCCAGAGCACCGAGAGAAGCGTTTTTATCCCCCGTCAACTTTAGAGGAATCTCTTGAATGTCCACAGGTGGGTAGACCAAAACTGTCGGTCTACAGCTGGGCCGCCTAACACCAAGACCCTGTTCACATGCTTGAACAATATGGCCTTCCACATGGCTTATCAATGTGCACACTGTACAACAGCAGACGGAACAAACTGAACAGACGATGAACAGAGGTGGACAAAGTACTCACATTCATTACTTAAGTGAAAGTACAGATACCACTGGAGAAATGTTACTCCATTACAAGTGAAAGTCGTACCATCAATTTTTTACTTAAGTTAAAGTACTGAAGTACTTGCTTTTAAAAATACTTATGTATTAAAAGTACATTAAAAGTACAGCGAAGTAAAAAGTACAATATATGAAAAGTCATACATTTTCGAATAAATCATTTCAACAATATACTCTGTAAAATCCTTTCTCTGGAGTGTGTCTACAACATAAACATTTCAGTTCGTCCAGAGGCTACATGCTTTTAAAATATGTTAATGCATGCATCTTTTAGGAAGAAAAAAATCATTTGTAAGATCATCAACAATTAGCTGCTGGTAAATCATCATGGTATCTTCTGTTTTTAACAAAATATACTATTCACTTGTTGCATTTTGCTGGCAGGTCCAAACTGCTTTACACATTTCTAAGCCCTAGGATGTAATGGAACTGTATTTGGTTGCTTTTGAATATAGTAGCTATATAAACAAAATAGAATTACACACACACAGAGTATGGAATATTTGAGAATTTAGAGATGTAAGCTAAAATCTAAGTGCCATTCAGTCAGGTACATCAACTCGTATCATGTTGCCAGGCCTACCTTTCTGTAATAGTAAATGTCCTGTAATGACCTTTAGTTTAATATTGTTTGAATTTATATTGTTTAGACTGTGGTAATGAAAATGTGCACTGAATGAGGTCATATGGCGATACATTTACAGCATTATAGACTTACAATGTATTAAGTGAATGAAAGTGTTACATTCGGTTGCTTTAAAGTGAAATGAAGCTATTTTGGTCCTAATCTGGCTGAATAATAGTTATGATTAACACTTTAGGTACTATTTTTCAGTCATGCATGAAAACTCCCTTTGGCTCCATTAGAGTTTTATCCCGCAGCTTGTCACTTTGCATTTTAATAGAGTGAGCAAGACGAACAGCATCCGATGACAGTTGCGGAATGTTTACAAGGAATAGAAACGCTAAAATAATAATGTGTAGTGCTAACGGGATGCCAGCTTCTGTAAAGTAGCCTTGGTTTGCCAATCAATCATTAATCATTTTTTTATTTTATATTTTTATATTATTATTCACCCTAACTGCTGAGAGCAGCTGAACATCCTCTGGATAGCTGCCACGCTGGGGTGGGTAGAGGAGAAAGTAAAGGCAGGCAGCAGTACCCCAGGAGCAATTTGAGGTTAAGTGCCTTGCTCAGTGGCACAGAGGGACACATAAGAGCTTACAAGCCTCTTGTTCTGTTGTCAGTCGCTACTGCACACGCCAGGATCCGACCACTGTGCCTCTGCGAGCCCAGATTAAGTTTTCTGCGTCTCAAGTACTGGTCATACAGCTAATCATGAGGTCTCTTGGTTAATTGCATGCTCATGCCTTTATGGATCCAGACTTTCCTCGAAACACAGGCTTCTTGGAAGGCGCTCTAGTACTTAATCATCTTACCAACACCCTTCCTGTGATTTTCCTTCTTTCTCCATCCATCACCTCCCCATCTTACCTATGATCACTTGATGGACTCTGTCAGTGCGTGTTGGAGTAGGGCCCTCATCCAGGGCAGTCTTCTAAATTGTCTTTAGACAGAGACAGAAAACTTGATCTGTCTGTAGCAGTAAGCTCTATGAGGTACATTGGGTGACATAGCTGTGGGGGTTGAGCTTGTTAGTGTGGCCTTCGCAAGTCTAATAGGAGATTCTTAACTGGGACAAGCACAAATTATGTGTCATACAATTTAGATTTTGTAAACAAGCAAAATGTAAATGAAAATAATCCACTGTGGACCTGATGCCTTTTTTGCCAGTTTAAGACACATTCTGTACACTCACGCACCTCATTACATTCTTCACTCAAATCACTAACATTTGACCAACTAGTAGTGGCCAGTTTTCCATCGATTTTGAAATCTTTTAAATGAAGTGCACACTTGCTTTGGGTGGCAGAGCTCTACCTCCAAGGCAGGAATGAAAATCCTTGGGAAAGTCTTCCAGTGCACTCATCTCCCACTCTCGATCAGAGTGTATGCTAAAGGTGTAAAAATGCAAGGTGCTTTTAGAAGATAATTGAACAAAAGTTACTAAGCTTTCAGAGTTTTATTAAATGAACTTTTTTTTTAATCAAAGCTTGCTATCTGGGGTCAGTAAAAATGAAATACAGTAGTGTAGTGGTACAGTAAGAGTACCAAATAATATGGCCAGTAAGTGTAGGCACAAAAGGTTGATAGGTTCCAAAAAATTGAGATTTTCTTAATAAAGTTCCCTTCAGTTGATCTAAAAGCTTGTTTTGTGCAGTTTATGTAGCTCTGCAAGGTTTCTGGGTGTAAGCAGCTAAACTATTGTGACAAAAGGAATTGGTAAAATAATATTAGGCACTAATTGCTGAACAATTCTAAATATAATGTGCTTCATAAAGAAACACTTCTTGCACATAAATCAGAAAAAAAAATCTACATTGTTTACCCAGAATGAATTCTTAACCAGCTTGTGAAGTGCGTCCAGCAGCTATGACTCATTTCTATATAAATCCATCAAAGAATTTCTTTCAGTTCTTTGTGGCACTGCTGGCCCAGGGGAGAAGGTAAATGGCAGTCTTTTTAATAAGGACATGTATAATAGCCACACTACCAGACCATTCATGTGAAATAGAGCCCTTCAGCTACAGTCACTAATCACTAAAAAGCAAAAGGCCTTTGACAGTCTTATAAAGGCTCGCGGTCCATTTGACCCAGAGGGTGAGGAGAAGTTTACAGTACATGTTACAGTACATAACCAAGTGTGGAGGAACACATTCGCACACTTTTTAACCACACGTCCAACATTCAAACACTGGTGATAATCCAAAGAATTTAATCAATTTCTATCCTAGACATAAAATAATCAGTTATGAATGCATGAAAGTATATAATTTATAAGCGGTAAATGTGCACATTGAAGCTTCACATTATAAAGTAATTTTTAACTCTAGGTTTTGGATGGCAAGCTCTCCCTGGGACTGGGTATAGAGTATGTGTTGGGATCACAGAGAAAGGCTAAGCTCTCCCAGCAGGCCCTGTGATGGGTCAGGAGGTCTCGACTTGTATGCTGGGCCTCTGATCCCCTGTCCCTGATTCCAAGCTGCCCTTCTCTTGGGTGCAGGCAGGCTAAAAATAGCCCAGCTTCCACTCGACTGACTTAGCAGTTACTGCGAATCACAGCAGCCCCCTAATCTCGGCCTCACACGCTCCTAATATGGTGAGCAGCCTGGCCCAAGCCACTAGCTTCTCGATTTCTATGGAGAGTCAATTATCCTGTCACCGCTCACCCTTAATTATTTGGATTGATGGCATTCATCAGAACCAGCAAAAAAAAAACTTGGACCTGGACTTTCTTCCAGATACACAGCTTGACCATCCTGGTCCATTAGAAAAGCAATGCTAATGCTTCATTGATATACACTGCTAAAATAAATGACCATTGATCAGCATTTACCTCTTTATAATCTCTTCACAATGAACCTATCTGCATTGAATAAACCCCATCAGTATTGACTATCAACAAAACAGAAGAACACAGCTTTGCTTTACTTAAAAAATGTGATTTTGCACAGAAATATCATGCAGCAAGAAAACTTGCTTCACAAGATATTATACTAATGCAGGGTTAGCACAAAGTGTTATGAACTTGCTGATGATGGTTCAGCTGACCCCTTTGCTGACTGCAATGCATGTTGTGAATGATCACCTGCTTCTGCTGACCCTGTGCCAGGAGCCAAGTCTGGCCGCCCTGCGCATAAGACCCAGGTACCCATTCGAAATGACCATATGAATGTCCTCTCCTCCATGAGAGCAGCTGTGAGGCTTATTCAGCAAGGCCTTTGGAGCTTAGCAGGAGAAGGTAATAAGCACTTACAGGTGAAACAGCTACAAAATGTCAAGTAGCATCCATGACAAGCCTGTGCTCTCTGATGCTGGACCCCATGATAGCTCAACCAGCAACTGCACTCAAACTACAAGTTTACAACTAACAAGCCACAGGTGTGCTAGACCAGGAAGACTAAAGTCATCCGTTAGCAGGAAGCACTCTGTGACATTGTGAGAGTGTCAGAGCTGGAAGGTAACTGTACTTAGAAATCAAACTGTCCTGATCATAGGTGCAATACCTCCCCTTCATTTCTGACCTTTTTTAATGAATTCTTAAATGACTGTAATAACTACAACATAGTAAATCAAGCTTTATAACTTGTTAACCTAAAAGTGCCTACGGTTGGCTTAGCTAGCCATTGAACCAAGTGAAACCTCCAGCTACATTAATGACCTGAGTGGCTTTTACTTTTACTTGAGGGATTTCTTTGTTTCTGTTTTCAACAGAAATATTATTACCATTATCAATGCTCTCATAAAGGCTGCATTTTCACGACTGTACTGTGCTTTCATTGCTAGAAAGTGGCACTTTCAGACCATGGCTCTTGGCTTAGCAGTAATGTAGGGGAAAGAATCACAACAGTGGAAACCAGCTATGTTCATGGTTTTCTTATCTTCTCATTTCTCTTATTTCCTTCTTCGCTAGTGTTAGAACTGGTCTCCTGGTAATGCTAAAAATGGTTTCTCAAGAATTCTTTAGTAAATGCCATGGTCCTACATTGAACTATGAACGCTGAAAGAACTTTTGGAATGCTGGTTAAATGGTTCTCTGTGATGGAAAACAACGAAGCCATTACCCTCCTACACTATATCTCCTCAGTTTTGGACATCATAATTTTGATCATTTTAGTGTTCTTGTAATACAACATACAGCCAGTCAGCTGTTTTTAATCTATCAGTGGTTATGTGCTCCTTGTTGCTAGCTGTAAAATATATCTGGGTGGGCTAAACCTTTTCTAAATGCAAATATCCAGCCATAATTCTGCTCAGAACAACATGCTGCAGCCCTGTATGCCGACAGTTTGTATATTGCATGCTCAAATGATTGAATTTCACTCATGTTTTAAACCGATTATGAGTGTAAAGGTATAGCACCTGAATTAAACAGTATGGCAGAGGGCATCACCTTTCAAACCTGTCAAAATTCCAAGGAATGTGTCTGTACTAGCTATTTAAGTCTGACAAGCAGGTCACTAGTTTTTTTTACAGTTGACGTGCTGGGCTTGAAAGCTTGTCAGACAGAAGCCACTTTCAGCTGCTGCCCTTGTTTATTCATTGCCAGATATGAACATGAAAAGTATTTAATATAGGCATTCAATCACAACTGTCACATTGATTCATCCCTGATTTTAATCAGTAGCTAAAGCCAGCAGTTTGAGGACAACCACGAGACAAGCAGGTGGCAAATTCCAAAACAGATGTAAGGTGTACAGCTAAGAATTTGTGTCCTTCTAGCAACGCTTGGCGTGCCATATCGCCCTGGTTGAAAAGGAATCTCATGGCAGTATCAGGTGCTGTCTGACTAGGATATCTCTGGCAGTGTCCATGTTTAAGTGGGGATGGGCAAGTATTAAAGGGACAGGAAGCATCCGTTACAGTCCTATATTGAAGTCCGCTCTCAGAATCCTCACTCAACTAGCTTCTTAGAAAGCCCAGGCAGGCCTTGCGTGGTTAAGGGGCACTCTGCCATGCGGCTGGCAGTGAGGAAGGGTACGAAATGTACTCTCTGTGTGAGATTAACGGGGGGCCCCTCAGTGCAGACAAGTGTAGTGAATCAGAGGCATAAAAGCCACAAACAGTGGAGAGGGATTTCAGTCTGGCCAGCAACAAATGCCTCCCGAGGTGAGAGTCGGTAACTAAATCAAACAACTAAAAAGGGCTTCAGGTTTATGAGGGCTGAGAAGACAAACACTGGGATCACTGCTTCATTTCTCACCACAAATGTGCATAAAGAACAGTATCAAATTTGAAAACATTTTTAAGACTAAAATATTGTATGAGGCAAAATACAGCTTAAATTTTCCTTATGAACAGCTGAGCTGCAGTTCTCCTATATATTATTTAAAATTCAGCTTTGCTGGACAGTAATAAATTATGTTTAACCCTTCCATAATATCTAATGAGCTTTTGTAAAGCTGTCATTATAAAATACATGAAAATGGAATGTAGCATTCTAGGGAAGAATAGTCCCATCAGGCTATTATTTTACCAGTGTGAGAATGTAAAACATGCATTATCATCATCAATTAGCAAATAAATCATTGAGAAGGTAACTTGGTTTTTTAAAAAAAAGAAATTTTCACTGCCATTTTCACTGGCAGATCTGACACTTCTGGCTTTCCGTGTAAAATGTTGTCTGTGTTGAGATTAAAAAATGCTTGCTAACTCACTTATGAAGAAAATCAGGGTTACTTTTGACTTTCCATTCTGCTAAGACATCAGTTTTAATGATAAATGCTTAGTTTAACTGAGGGATCTCCAAAATAGGTGGAAATTCTTGGACAGTCTGTCTCCTTAAATCCTTTTATTTACAGCATGCACTTACCATTGCTTCAAATTCTGCAGCCAAAATGTTCCTGCCATTCAAAGCTTTGAAGCTTCTTCTCTTACTGTCGGAATTATAGTGTGTTCACTATAGACTAAGCAAATCTGCCTTCTAACTTGTGCAATTAAGAACACGCTGTTTTCAATTTACTGCCATGCAAAGCAGCCAGCGCATATAATTTCGCTACCTTAGTTGTCGTCGTGTCTGTGTGATTGCGTTGTGCCAATCTCTTTGATTGGAACCATGCCTTTTATGACATAATTAGAACAATCTGGTGTTCCTTTCATTTCAGCCTGAATTTCAAGACAACTGTACCGCCAGACACACTGTACTGCTGAACTGGCAACAGAGAGGTGTGAGAACATTTCAAATATATCAAACCAGAAACATCCCAACTGTGACTTGAGTTGATGGGATAGGTCAGCTCTGCCCTGTATGTCCAATTCTAAGCAAATGACACATTTTTGATCCAGAGGTCAAATATTATTTTTAATATTAGTTTACACTGGGCCTACTGAAGCCTATCCAGCACTGTGTAATGTTCTGTAATGTGACTGCAATTATAACTTTTGGCACAAAATGACAGTTGTGCTGTGTGTGTTGTAGGCAGCTGCTCATCCAAAGTTCCTTCAGAAACCAAAGGGAGAGAACATTTGAGAGAACACTTGTTATTTCTGCCTATTAAGCCAGAAACAACAGAGGCAAACTAAACTAAAGTTGAATGGAATAAGTGACTGAATCCAGCCTGAGGGCACAGTGGGCACTGCTTCTGCACAATATGATGACTGTAATTTTCATTTTCAGATGAACATCAGGATAGGCACACACCACATATCTAAACAAACTCTATATTTACTCTCAGAATGGGTAAAATGGACATGGCTCAAAGCACAGGCCTCAGACTTTCCACTTTATTGTCTTCTACTTTTCCTGTGAATCACCTAACTCTGTTGCTGTGTAACATCCACCACACAGGGTAACTTGTCTGCTGTCACAAACAAGGACGCCTAAACAAGTAATTCCAGCTAAGGACAGACCAAGCCTGTGCTGAGGTGAATAATCACATGCTAGCTCAAAAAATAAAGATGTAATCTGCAGATTTGGACAGACACCTTTTGTTTTGTTTAGGGGAATACCTCTGGCGATTGTTTCCAATGTACTCTTTCACTGCAATGTGCATCCCTCTGCATTCCAGCACAGTGACATCAGCCGATCTGTTTGTTTATAGGGGCCTGTCACATGGGTCGTCTTCCCACAGTAGTTCAGCCTGAAAAATGGGCAAAGAATATTACACTGGGAAAGAAAAGCAGTTCTGCTTTTAATGCACTCCATATGCCCAGTTTGGCCATTCTAAGCAAATGACAAACCGAGGTTATTTTGTTAGCCCTGAACTATCTGCAGAAATGATATGTTGTAGACACTTGCTCATGTAACCTTCACAAGTCGATGGCATTAAGAGAGGGCTTTTTCCCCATTTGCTGCAGTAACAGCCTCTGCTCTGTGAAGGATTTGCTCTAGATGTTGGAACATTGCTTTTGAGAGCATTAATGAGGTGTGAGGTTGGATGATCCTCTCTGGATTATGAATGCCAGTACAACTCGTCACAAAGGTCCCGGATGGAAGTCCATCAATCAAAAGAACGGCCAGTGCTTTTCTATGGAGTTTATACAAGTTTTTGTATGCCTTTAACAACACTGGGTTCACCTTAAGGGAGTTAAATTCACTTATTAGAACTTCACTGAATAGAAACTTTTGAAGCTAAAATGCATCTTTGATCAGCTTTCCATCATAAACATAGTACATGTTATATGTCAAGGTGCCGTGTGTGATTTTCATTTCAAAACCTGATTGATTAAAAATCTTAATGCAGATTTAATGGCGATATCCTGAAAAAAAGATTTTGTAATGTGAGCTGGTTCCCTACCACTTTCGAACCCCCAATTTCTACTACTGTGTCCTTGAACAAGACACTTGCTCCAGGGGTTCTGTCCCAGTAAGTAATGATTTTAGAAAACACATTGGCTAGTTATAGGGTAAACTGTCTTCTGCATTTCTAAATAGAGGCAGCCCTCACCAACCCTGCTTTCAAAATTACACTCACAGACACAGTTTCCAGTTTTAAAGGTACGTCATGAGTTCCAGTTGTTTCAGTGACTCATGTTGGAGACCTTATAGAATTATCTTGTCTTGCTGTGTTTTGTCGTTTTATGAAAAACATTTTCGACTGATCTCCTGTTTTTTATAGCCCTTATTTGTTTATCAGAGAGCAGAGTTATGGAAAGCCGTCAGTTTAATTCACACATTTTTACACCAGAAATTCAGCCTGAACAAGTGAAAGTAGTGCTAGTAAAAACATGCCATTTGACATTCAAAATCATTGAGCTCTATCATGGCAAAATGCAGTTCTCACAAGTAAGAAATGATTAGAACATTTCATGATTATGATTTTAAGATGCCACAATGGAAATGGAAAATGTAATTCATGTCCAAGCTCCTGTCCCTAGTTTTACTAATTTTCTGAGTTCAAATGATTTATTTTTTACTTACACTTTTAACAGTTACTTTTTTTAGTTATTCTGATATTAAGAACTTGCCACTGACAGTGAAAGCAACCTCCTCCTGTAAGAAATTCTAGAAATATCCCAACTGTAGCCTAATCACATTTCAACAGAAGCAGCACTGACCTGCTGAGCACGTGAACAAACACACCCTGTCCTGTTAGGCCTGCCAAGTTTCAGCATCTGCATGACTGGGCTGAAACACTGCTGGCAAAACAGGGATCCTCCTAAACCCGACACCTCCCCTCAACCGCCAAGACTATAGGGAACTTGAGTAGGACTTTTTTAATACTTGACTAGAATATATGATCTAATTTGAGACCATTTAAAGTCTTTAACCAGCAGCAGATATAAGATCAGAAGAACCAGCAAAAGATGTAAACTGTATTTGTAGCAATGTTTTTTAGGACTGCACTGTCCATAATTATTCATAATGTCCTCAGTAGATACTTGATTTTAGGCCAATACTGTGTATGGAAACTCTGTCATGGATCCGTAGGAGCTTCTACCCTTTGTTGACTATGATAGTCTTGTTTGCAGGTGTCTGTTGTGATTATGATTGTTACCATGGCGCTGAATCAGTAATGACTAGCCTTAGGATATAAACCAGGAAAGCAGCCGAGACCCACAGTAAACCGTCGCTCTTTAGGTTCATTAAATTCATGGGAGTTCCTTTAGTCTTCGTCTGTAAGCAATCCCACCTCCAACCAAAGCGAATATCCTGCATTCGTTCACAATGCTCTCACATCTCCTCCCTGTTGACAAACAGCGAAACTGTTTAGTCCTCCTCCCAGGTTCAGCCAACACAGTGAAGATTTCGTATCATAAATTTGATCCCTGGGTTGAATTCATTAAGGAGCGCCTTGGGTCTCGCCTGCTCAACGAGTGTGAAACGACTAAAGCAGTTTGGATGCTCGATCTAATGGAAGACGGCTCAATCACTCGAATGCTGTGTGCTGCTGAGAGCAGTCTTTCTGGGATCCCAAACTCTCACTGCAGTAAGACATGAAAAGAGATGACGGAAATAGTCCAAAACCAAATGCTGAGTCTTTTGCCCTTTAGAGCTGAACCAGACTGCTGACTTCGACACTGGCTCCCTTCCCCCCAGTCTGTCTGTACATAAACAAACTCTCGCTTGTAAAGGTTCATGATAGAGATCTCACAGCTAGAGATCTCCCAGTTTAAAGAAATATTTCATTGTATTTTGGGTCTGTAGCATATGGTCAACTGTAATTTCCCTTCACTTAGAAATAAAGAGAAAAACTGTCGGCTCAAAATATTTGGAATAGAAGCCAATGGGCAGCTGCTTTCCACACTAAGTACAGGGAAAATACAAAAATTACTGTGTGGTTTAAAACTAAAAATAATCGTAAAAAGCAACATATATAGTTCCATAATGTTCCACAGCTTTAAAATATATGTGGTTATTTGAATGATGTTCCTTTTATAGCAGGCTCGACTAGTGTAACCCACAGAGATCTAGTGTGGCTACAGGTTTTCATTCAATTAGTGTCAGCCTCAAACAGCACAACTCATCATGGGAGTTCCTTTTAAAATGAGCTTTTCTGGAATGAATACCTGCAGCCTGTTGATTGGAACAGACACCTCTGCTTTAAGGCGTAAAATGGCATCATACATGAAATGTTTGTCAGCAGAAACAACTTTTGCAAAGATTGACATTAAAACTTTTATTATTAATATTTTCCGGCCACAACAATAAAATTTAACAAATGATCACTAGAAAAAAAAAGTTTACTTCCATCAGCTGTACAATACATACAGTATCATAAAACTGGCCGCCAAGATTAAAATCCACTACAGAAGTGATGTAGTGTTATCAGCAGCATTTCACAAAAAAAGAAAAAAACATTATACATATGTACACTTCCACATTGAATTCTTAGTAAATTTCACATATGTACAGTACGTTCCTATGGTTGAATATAAATGAGGGTCAACTTTGCTTCCTTACTTAAAGATTCGTTTAAAAAAGGACTGACTAAAGTTGACAGTTGGGTAGCTAGATTCAAGATCCTGGTTCAACGTTTTGACAAAAAAGTAACAAAAAAAAGGTACACCCTTTCAAAACATAACACTCAGCCATTTGTTTCAACCTACCCCAAAGACACTACCACAGTATTGCACACCGGGCTAAATATAGACTCGCTGTGGATTTTGGGGGTGGCAGTGCTCACTGCACGGAAAATACATCCAACCATGTCAAACGACAGACATTTAGAGGTATGCTACATCATTCAGACGTTTTTACAAAAGGTGGTGTGCCTCAAGGCTCCCTCTCCAACCTTTCTTTCCTGACTGAAGATAAGCATTCTCCAGATATGGCCCTTGAGTGGCAAAAGTGGCTTGAGAGCCTTCTCCTCAGCTAAATGGAGAAACTCTGGCTTTCACAAACGTAGAATGCACTTTGGTATCTACCAAATGCCCTGGGTTAATAAATTACAAGAATATCACAACAGTCTGAGGTAAAATAGTAAAATGTGTTATTTCTAGAGTAGTAAAATGTAACCCCTTGAAATTGATGTTAAGACAAAATGGATGCAGTAGAAAAGACCCATTTCGCACTCAGCCGCTTGCCCTAGGCCAGATGTCCCTGTTGGTAAAGGGTCTTCGGTTTCTTATCACAAATCGTGGGATAAAAAGTCTGCGTGTCTAAACTGCATATAAAACCTCTCAAATTTGGCGACCTCTTTCCTCCTAGAATCCGCTGCGAGGGTTCGAAGAGGTTCTTTGGGCAATGATCAGACAAGTGCAAGAGGATCACCAATATAAAGAGGATCTTTATAATTCCTTATATTTCTGTCTATCTAAGAGCGAGTGAGTGGGATTTTGGGGGTGGGTGTTGTGGGGGTAATTGCTGTTGGGAAGAAAAAATGAATGGCATTGATAACCAAAGGCACATTGTATTAAACCTAAGGGCACAATTATTCCCCACCACTGTTAATCCACAAAACAGCAAAAACGCAAAAAAAGTACAATGTGATCAGCCTGCTGGCGTCGGCAGGTTACTGTGCATTTGCAAATGTACGATCGGTGTCCAGAGGGGTCTGGGCAGTGTGTTGGCTGTGTACCGTGCCAACCAGTAGCAGGGGAGGGGCTCAAGACCCAAGAGAGTGCCACAGCTTTGTTTCGCCGCTTAGAAGCCCATGGTCCAACCCCTTTCTTTCCCCCACCGCCCACATTTGCAACTGGTCGAGAGCAAAGCATGATTGCCTTTTTTTTTTCTTTGAGCAGAGTCTTGAAGTAGTAGCAGACAGAATCCTTGTGCATTACATCATGTCACTCCATTGATATCAAGCCAACAGCACACATTCAGGCCACTGTTTCTGTTTATATTAGCTCTTCTTAACAAAAAAAAAAAACTCAAGAAATAAATAAGATCAACTTTTACAAAGCTTTCAGACCCTCGTCAATTCATTTTCTTCTTACCATACTATTTCAAAAAATGCTACAAAAATGGCCAGTCCTGTGAAATATCCATTTCGAAATCTTTTTTTTCCTTTAGTTTGGGTATAAAAAACATCATTTCAAGAGTGGAACAAGCTTTTAAGAATTTAAACTCTGGCCACATACTAGTGAGTCTACTTCAGGAAGCTAAATATAGAAAAAGTGATATGAATTCCAGAGGGGGATCTCTGATTACAGATGACAACCGGATGAGACGACTTCAGCCCTCTCTGCTGTAGTCTTTACATGATTAGTGTTAATACTGGCTCAGATTCAAGTAAACCCCGTGTCAATAAGTGATTAGCACATCCCTTTCTAGCACACTGCAAAACCAGCAGTCTATAGAAGGGAGAGTAAGTGATTCAAAGAACTTCAACCCTATTTCTGTAACTACTGTCCGCCCACTAGGATTAGTTGTACGACATCATTTTGTTCCATGAGCATAGGCTTTAAATTTGTTTTTAAAAAACACCTTTTAAATAAAAAAGGTAAAGCACCAAAGGTTTTCTCCTAGACAGTACAACAGCGTCTCTTCCAGAGAATAGCTTATAGTGACATACACACGAGCCAGACAGCTACTGCCAAGAACACTTTCCTCTCAGTCCAACCACATAAATTCCTTCTTATTGCCTTCAGTCTATTTTGGAAAGGCTGACCATCCTGAAGTCTCTTTTCCTTCGTTTCCATTTCATAAGGAATGTCAAGAGATTTTTAGGCACATACCAAGTCTATCATGTAAACATTGTTTTTCTCCCTCCTGCCTCATAACAGTCTGAAACATTGTGGAAATTCACTTTTCCACGATGAATTTCAACTCTATTCTCAAAGTCTTCAAGCAATATCTCACCCTACCCTCCTATTCACGATACTGCCCACTAATAAAATAGCGTTAAATGCTACAAAACTGCAGATAGTATAGTTTTAGGTAAAATGTTTCAAAACCTTCTTAACCAAAACACACAGCTCATCTGCTAGTTTACAGAGGTAGGGACTAAAAGCTAGTATACACATCAAACCCAAATCAACTAACTGTTTCAAAGTCTGTTCACTTCTTTGCTACAACAAAATGATTAGGGCTTCATTAGTAATAGACCAGATTGTATGAACACCCGAGTGCAGCAATTCACACAGTCCTGAGATAAAAACTTAAAAGTGTTGTTCCCTCTTTCTTGGCCATTTTGTGTCTAAAAAGGTGTTTTGAACAAAAAAGGTGCTACGAAGCAGTAAGTGGTGAATATGCTTTAAAGACTCTGTATTCCTAAAAACTCTCACACTCGTGAATGCTCAGCTTTCCACAATTATATAAACATTAAAAGAAAGAAAGAAACAAACAAAAAAATAGCATTCAGCTGACTAATTTTGGCAACACTGTCCTTTGCTGTATATTCCCATTGGCATCTGTCATTTGTGCCAGGTTAGTCCTTAATTTTGAGGCTGAGCCTGATGTGGGAGGTAATTTAGAGATACACGTTATAGCACCTGTGCCCTCAGTGATCCGTTTTACGGTTGTTTTCTCCCCAGTGGGAGGTTTTGGCAAGCGTCTTCTCAGCCACGGATGGCGGAGGGCCTGACTAGGGGTCATGCGCAGAGTTGGGTCCCACTCCAAACACTGCTTGAGGAAGTCAAGAAAGAGGGGGTCATCGCAGCCCTTCAGCGCTGTTACCCAGTCTTTGCTTCCTGGCGGGCCTCGAAGCTTGCCCCTGCGTGAGCGCCCACCATTTAATGCCACCGTGCCATCAGGCAAAGAAGTGACCGTACAATAACGGGGATATCCCTTCGAGCTGACAAAATTTTTGGCTCTTTTAGAAGAATCCAACAGCTTCTGGGAGGGCATGCCCAGTAGCTCTATGATACATGCTAGTTGGTCCCCTTCATCTTCCCCAGGCAAGAGAGGGTACCCTGTCAGTAATTCCGCTAAGATACAACCCAGGCTCCACATATCAATTGGCATTCCATAACGAGAGCCCAAAATGACCTCTGGGGCCCTATAGAAACGCGACTGGATGTAGGTGTAGACCCGCTGGTGCTCGTAGCAGCTGGAGCCAAAGTCAATCACTTTAATTCCGCTGCGTCCCTGCTGCTTCAGGAGGATGTTCTCAGGTTTGAGGTCGCAATGAATGATCCTGTTTTTGTGCAGGGAATCTAGACACTGCAGAATGGAGTGCGCAAACTTGCGCACTAGCGGCAAGCTGAAGCCCTGAAACTTGTTTTTCTTTATGAGCTCATAGAGATTCATGCTGAGTAGCTCGAATGTCATGCAGATGTGGTTGCGGAATGTAAAGTTCTCCAGCATGTGGATGACATTCATGGTAGAGTCTTTGTCCTGCTTGCGCAAGTGCTCCAGGATTCGAATCTCCTCAGCTGCTTGGCGGTGAAACCGCTTCTCATTGCGTACCATTTTTAAGGCCACATGCTGGTGTGCCTTGTGGTCGTAGGCCTTCACCACCTGTCCAAAACTGCCCTTACCAATGACCTTTAACACCTCATATCTGTAGGCTAAATGGTCATGGGGAACATGGATGTAGGAGCCCTGATCATCATCATACCCGCCGTTGTTGGAGCCCCCGACCACACCTGGCCGTTTCTTAGCGTTTGGGCCAACAAAGTAGATTTCTGGGTAGCTGAAGACCTCTTGGTGCTCAAACGTTGTAAGCTTGGACATATACTGCTTCATGGCTTGCTCAGGAGTCAATGGGGATGGCTTGGGCTTGCTGTCAGTCGATTTGATGGAGGTGGAACTGCCCTGCCGACACTGGCTGCTTTCTTGTTGCCGCTCCGGCAGGGTCAAACCTGCCCGGCTGACTGGCGTCAACCCATTTGGCTGTGTCGTTAACACTGTCCGCTTGTTACTGTTTTCCTCAAACAGCTGTTGAACATGGATCTGCTGGTGGTTCCCAACATGCAGATGGTCGTTCATTGCGTGCTTATTGCCTCCAACCTATCAAAAGGGCAAATGGGAAATGCTGTTAGATGATTCAGCCACGAACAACACAGCCCAAAAACAATACAATCAACAAATCACTCATATAGTAACAGAAAAATAAGCTTAACATATGTGAAGAGGTCTGGAGATCTACTACATTCCTTGGATGTTTTGACTTTTTAGATCTTTCAAATCCTTTGTATTTAAATGATGCACCTTGTAGCTTTGTTTTGATCACCTAGGCAACAGCACAGCAGTAACTGTTAAGGAGGATCTCCCTGATGTTTGTTCTGATGTGTAAACCATTCAGATCTTGTTCTCAATTCGGCAGAGGGAGGTTACTCAGGGTGAAACCTCAGAAGAGTTACGAGCAGGACTAGCAGTGCTGTGCACTATACATGTCATTTTCATTCTCTGTGATATTCACTACTTAGATTTAAAAATACTTACTTAACAATTAATAATTATATTGACCGTGCTCTTAGCCCAGAGCAACCACAGACTCCTAGTCTATTTTTAGCAGAAACAAAGGTGGCTGAACTAATTTTTGAAAGGTGGAATGCAATCTATGTATGGAAAGGAAAGCTTTAGAGATATGTTACAATAATGATTTACAGGCTAACAGTTCACAGGTCGCTTTGTTATGACAGTGCCCTTGGCTAGTTTGACCCACAGACAGCTTGTTGAGTTTAATACCGAGTTTGCTGACCAGACATGAAATGTACTGTTCATATCGGATGACCTCACAGTCATAAATAGCCTTTTCATTTGTATAAGAGGCCATGGTGTCCATGACATACAACACTACACATTCAAATAATTCAATTTTCAGGGTTACATAAGTGGTGAGAAGGATTTGGTGTCCACGTATTTAAACAGGATTGGAGTCAACTTTCTATGAACACCAATTGGCAGCGTACAGCATACAAACCTACAACATAACTTACTTTATGAACCATGCATTTCAAAATTTTCCTTAAAGGCAAAGAATCATGCTCAGCTTTTGTTTACCAAAGACATCAGGCATTCATGTCCTGCTTTCCTGAAGAACTCCCACTGAAAGATTCATGCTTCCTTGATAATGTGATTGTCTCAGCAACTTGTTTTCACTATGACATCCTGTTGCCTCAGTCAGAAGTTTGTCTCTGTTCTTTCAGTACAGTGTGCTTTCCTTACCACTAGGGATGCTCCGATTAGGATTTTTGCCACCGATACCAAGTACCGATTTTTTGTCATGGTGATACCAATGCCGATTCTGATGCTTCAAGTTTATATAACTGATATGTAAGCTCTCTGATCACCATTATCTTTTTTTCAGATAATGTAATACTGAATTAAATGTTGTATTAAAAGTTTTGGACAATGCACCTCCACGTGAGATTTCTTTGGAACATAAACGGCAAATAGCAAATTTTTCATTGTTTCTCGA
>JBBJLR010000133.1:20528795-20551919 GCA_037577145.1 Brachypetersius gabonensis | reverse complement strand
GATGACATCCCTCCTCATCCCCCCTCAACTCGAGTACTGACTGCGGCGCCAAAACATTTACGTCCCCACTCGGCGTGTACGCCCTCATGCATTGACATCATCAATTGTGATCGGTTCCTAAGATCGGCCAAGTTTAACGAGTACCGATCGAGTCGTAAAATGTGATTATCGGCGATACCGATCATCGGCTGATCGATCGGAGCATCACTACTTACCACAGTTTTTTCTACAGACCAATACAATGAATGGGGCTTTCTTGTTTCACATTTTGAGGCACTTAATCAAGAAGTGTAAATAGTATTTGAGACTTCTATTCTCCTTTTTGATTAAATCACTCTCCGAACCTAGTGTCTCTACACCTTAAGATAAGGAGTTATACTCTACTTTCTCTATACTCTACTTTCACTGTAAATAAGGAAGTGTTGAAATAGCCCATGCTTAAAACACACATAACGTGTACCTATATCCTTCACTTTCACCATATCTGATGCCCGAAATCGATACATATGCAAATACATGCATAGGTCTAATGTATGGTTCTTGGTGCTGCAAAGCCATACATAATAACATCATTCTATTGACGTCAACAACAGACTAATATGATTCACAAACAGCATACAACTGGACAAAATAATGAATCTGAATAGAGGCTTGGATAATTTCATCGCCCTTTTGTGGTTGGCCTCTCTGAGGTTAATGCAAAATGTGCACAGGTGGGGGGTCATGGCAAGGGCACGTGTACCAACAGCTGCAAAGGACACATGAACGGGAGCTGGACAAAGACACGGTGTGTCTCTTGGGCACAGAAGGCATGACAATCATTTTAACTCCACCTTACCCTATTTTTGGTAGTTTACCAAAAATGAAATGAGTGAACAGAGCTCAGGAAGATACATCACTGGAGGTGAAATAAGGACAGAAATGTTGAGAAAAAGAATGAAACAGCAAAAAGAAATGGGTGCTTTGGCAAACACTGGGATTAGAGTAGCTATATTTACTTTTGAAATGGCAGGATCATAACATCATCCACATTTTGGTGTATATAAACTTGCATGCTTACTTGCTGTCTTAGCCTATGGGCCTAGAACTTAATGGTGTGAGTGCCAAAATAACGTTATAATTCTCATATTAATGTATGAGTGGCAATCAGTCATCCTACATATCACATAACCAAGCAGTCAAAGATCTTCAGTTGTTTCACTGATTCATGGGTAGCATTTAAAATTTTAATCATGATCACCAACATTATATCATAATTGTACATCATGACAATAGCCCACTTATTAGCTTTGTAACTACACTGTAACAGCAGGCATGTAACAACTTTGCATATAACGATATAAAAAGAATGATTTAGCCTTAATGAACCGCATCGCAGCAGTAAACCTAAAGGCTGAACTTACCTCCTGAAATTTTTAACCAAGGCTGCAAAACTAGGAAGAATAATTTCACAGCCAGCGCTGAGCTGTATATATTTCCCTAGTAGATGTGGCATGAGTTCATTCTTGTAAGATGCACACCAGAGAGATCAGTTAATTGAGTTATTCGGGCCTCTATGCTGGCTGAGGTTTCTGTGTGTCTATAATTACTTGAATTAGAATGACAGCTAAATAAAGAAGTCCAGACTCTGCTTCTTAGTTCATTTAAATGGTATCAATCCATTCTCTAATCACAATGTACAGCTGAGATACTGAATGTTATGTGTTTTTTTTTGTACAGATACTCTTTTATTCTATTGTACTAGAATAATTTATTTATGGTTTTCCACAGATGTGGAAAGCCTTGGTTAAATGGAGATTTCTAACGGTGTTGGTTCACATAAGCATGGAGGCACGTACCATGCCTGTCTAGATTACTGGTTTGAGCATAAGCCTACAGGCAACTGGTTTTCTCTCCCCATCCCCCACCGCCAGCAAGCTATACAGCTTTTCACAATGCATTACCCTATGGCCAACTGTGCAATGACAGTAAAACAAGACTGCTGTTCATACCTGTATTAACACACCAAACTAAAGGTTGTATTTCCTTTTAGCTTGATGTTTATATAAACATGACCTGTGCATATTGACCTTGTATCGCTCTTCCTCTCAGAAAATGGCCTTTATAATGACTGCATTAAATCTCAAACTGGTTCCTAAAGCAGGCGATCCCTGCACTCTGGCAGCCCTAGTTGAGAAGGGGTCAGCACATAAAGCAGCTGAAGCCCACACCTCATGACCAAAACTGGAGCTCCATGCAACTCTGGTATTCCAAACTGCTTGCTCAGCATTCAGCCATTAAAAAGAGGTTTCCCTATAAATCGAAAGTAACGAAATAATGTTTTATGTACCCAAACAGCACCTAAAATGTCCAAGAGTAACTGATCTTGGATTCAATGGGACAAACATATAAGGATTCTGCCAACAAAATGTCAAAACACCTCTTCATATTTCCTTATAAAGACTGCAGACGATTATACAGATACCATAAGAATCTTGCAGTAAATGTAGACGTTTGTTATGGTTTACTACAGGGCGTTATAAGACCACGATTATAAGATTACTACAGTCAAGAAAGTGTGTTGATGTGAAATTTTGTTTTCTAGGGTAACTTACAGATTTTTTTGCAGTGCTGGTGACAGGAACCCTGGGCTGTGATGTCTACTATACAAATATGGCCACATAAATCCTACCTGTGCATGTCTTGTAAAACATGAGTAAATCTGAAAAAAGGTTTCTTTTGTGGGATTATTTTCCCTTACAACACTTTGGACAAAAGCTATGGTACAGCTTGCACATTAGGCAACATATTCACAAACATTTTATGTAACAACTTAATCTGAAGCAGCTTTAAGAGGCTTTGTATGCTTCAGACGTCTCATTCCAATCAACACCACTGGGTATCAGTCCTGATTCAGCACAACACTGGTTTCAGCAGAACAGAGCATTTCACATCAAACCTCTTTGCGAATTACATGTGTCAATCATGAAATTGCGCAGCATTTTCTGAATATTGGGTGGAAATCCTTTCTTTAAGGTCAAATGCATAACATGTAGAGTGGCCCCTTTATAGTCACCACAGCACAATGTGAACACTGTGAAATTGTTCTCTGCGTTTAACCCATTCACCAAGTGAAGCAGCCACCAGCCCATGGATCGCTGTGTAGAAACGGCAAATCAGTGGTGCCACTAGCGGCCCTGGGATTTAAACCAAGAACCTTCTGATCCCAGGGGAAAGTACCTAAGTACTTGGCCACCAGCGGCCCCGCTGTGTGTCTGTAGTAAGCTGGTGTTTGGTCCCGATGGTGTGTGGTGTGAGGTGGTCTGTTCGTACCGTGAGAGAGTTGGTGTTCCTGAGAGGCGGTAGTGTGACGGGCGATGCCGGATCAGTCCCTGCCCGGAGAGCCCCAACGCTTATCCCGGGAGAGGACTGCGGCTGGCAAATTTCACCCCCTTTGCCTGCGAGTGAAGAACATGAGGTTTAGAAACACGCTGCTCCCACAAAAGCTCTTTAAAAAGCCGCTTCACTCGACTGAGGCGCTGGCTGTGTGGAAAAGAGCCACGGGCTTCCACACCACCACCTAGCCAGAGCTTCACAGGCGTCGTGTCTCTGTCCATTTCAGCCAAACAACATTGAACATTATGTCATGTATATGTATATACATGTTAAAACAGGTCAACCGAGTGATAAAAAACCCTCCAGAGTGAACAAAAGCAGAGTAGAAATGCATTTACCGACTGAAAACTACGAGCTAAACACAAACCACACCAGGCAGCTAGCATGGTTGCTAGTTACGTTAAAACGCCTCACTCTTACACTATGCTTCCTCAAGACATTTGATGAAGACGGAAAGTAAAAATGTAAATATATCTATATCCCCTGTCTGTTTAGAAAGGGAGCATGGCTCTATCTATGCAACCCCAGCCTACCTCGGTCCCTCAGAAGAGATTAACCGTGAAGTTGCCCGGTTGCTAAGCTCCGTGATGGCCGGAGCGATTTAAACACAATCCAGCATCCGGGCGAGCTAAAGGAGTTAAAGGAGCTGGATGTAGAAAACAGCTCTGGAATCCAGGCTTTATCCTCCTTACCAGTCGGGTAGACAGCAGCACAGGGTTTCTTGGTTAACATGGCCGCTGGATAGTCACACAGAGGGAAAAAAAAAAACACACTTCAGAAGATCCCCTCCTCCCCCTCCGCTGGGCGACCACCACCGATTCGCCTACTCCAATCAGCTACATCCAGACTTGCGTCCTGCACGGTGCGCTTCCTCACACACCAGCCGGGCCGGATCAGCATCGCTGGTACGAGGAAGCTGGGAGGACAGCCCTGCAAGAGCCGAGGCTCCACACTGCAAACACACGGAGCCTGGAGCTTCCCAACTGCATGATAAACCGGTCTCTCTGTCTCAGACTCTGGGGGAAAAGCACTGGAAGGCAGTCTGGGTGTAGCCTGGCTTATCTATCGGCCCCACTCGCCTCCACCTCTTTCACCCCCCTCTCTCCCTCCCCCCAGAGCACTGGCTAGTGTAGTTGTATAAGTGGAGAGTTCAGGACCCACATTTAACTGGTAATGGCAACGTTCCACTGTGTGTGTGTGTGTGTGTGTGTGTGTGTGTGTGTGTATGTATGTGTGTGTGTGTGTGTGAAGTGTGCATTTGTCATACATTAACAGCATGTAATCTGCATTTATCCCGTATGTGTGTGAGTGCAAACGTTTATGTGTACAACAAATATTCCCTGACATCATTGCTTAAAGACATTGCTGTATTCAGTCCTGTGGTTTTAATACACATATTTTGTCTGCACTTCTGAGCCGTCACACTTTTAATCACTGTCCGCTAGAGGGTGGAAAGCAGCTTAATTCTAGGCCTGTACTTCTGACAGTCATATTCCTTTGAATGCAATAATAGCGCAATAATAAGCACTTAATTAATGTTGATAAAAAAAAACAACATACATGGACCGACCACACTTAATGAAAACATAATGCTAAGTTTTAAATAATAAACACTCAGGGCATGCTGGTGGCTCATTTGCCCTCTGTGTTTATGGCTTATAGTTATAGAACCTAACCAGACTGCAATAGTTCATTTAATTTCATTTCTGGCATTTATCAGACAAGCGACTTCCATTCCCTAACTACAGGGGACAGTCTCCCTGGAGCAACTTGGGGTTAAGGGTCTTGCTCAGGGACCCAGTGGTGGTGTGCTGAAGGTAGGATTCGAACCCATGACCTCTTGGTCCAGAGGCAAGTATCCTACCCACTACGCCACCAAATAATAATCATACTAATAATAGTAAGAAGAAAAAGAAGAAGACCAGTAATTTAAATCTACAGATTTGTTTGTGCTAATATAAGGTAAGTATGCAGCTCCTATTAAAGAGGGGTAAACACTACAAGGGACGTGATCACTCAGTTCTGCACAGTAATGGACACGTAGGGGGAATACGGTTGCAAGGTTTAAGTTTATTCCAGATGTTGGATCACACCTCCCAGCTCCTCGTCATAACATTAAAATCCATGATAATATCAGTTCATGTGTAGTTTATAGTACTGTATACTGCAATGCCAAACTGCACAGAGTTAAAATGCATGTGAAATAGTGACAAACAGTTGTAGTCAAATGGGATAAACAATTAAACTGAATTTTGTGAGTTATGACATTTTAATATGATGACAAAATTCTAAATAGTGGCACTAATGGCAAACATGTAAATGTGCACAGTGCTGTAAATACAATTACTGTCAGTATGGCAGTATGATTGTTGTGTTCAGCTACGCAGGTTTAAAGCACTCATATGTAGTTCCACGTGTCAGGCTGTGTTCAGTGGGGAGTACAGCACGTTGGGACAATTGTCACAGCATTTGTCACTACGGTTGCTAGGAGGCCTCAGCAGGAACTATGTGAAGAATTGGGCCCCAGATAGCAGTGTTGGGTCATTTCCACCAACAAGTGTAAAAATGGGGCTGATCAAGAGCTCATGTCAGTCTCACATCACTGCCTTGTAGCTTGTGATAATGGGCTATCAGAAAGGGCTGACAAAAACCCATTTACTCAGACCCACCACTGTGAAACTGCCCACGGGCTGAAAGCTGTGAATGGACATGCAGCACTGCGACAGACATGCAGTGTTAGGTGTTGCTGAGTACCTTGCTAGAGGCTTAGATTGTGCATCCAAATTATACAGTGATTTTGCGCATAAGTACACTGACACATGTTATCAGAAGACCAAAAATGCACCAGTGGGTCAGACGTATAGTCAGTTTGCAAATTGCATGGTCATGCATATTTCAATGCAAATTATAACTTACAAAACATAGATGAAAATATTTGTCCAGTGCAAAAGTTATTTTTTCCCAATATGAAAAACATTAATCATCTGAAAAGAAACTGGTCCGCCATTAAATACTTAAGTTTTTTTTTAAATGTATTTTCATTACTGGGGTTATTCAAACATTTGCATATGACTGTATGTGAACATTACTTGCAATTTTTCGTTGAGGTAACAATGTCATCATATTAAAATGCAATAACTCACAAAATTCTTTTTAATTGTTTATTCAATTTCACTACTACTGTTTATAAATATTTCACGTGATGTAATCAATAGAAATGTTGCAAAATGACTGCAAATAAAATCAAATTATAGTACATTCAAGTTTTCCCTAAGAAGTAATCATAATCTTAAATCTTCTTAACAAAGTGTCATGAAGAAAAGCAATGCTATGCTGACTGTGTGGTATTTTATTGAATGGAAATGAATAATGTTATCATTTAGTTCACACAGTGATTTCTTTTTTGAGTTTAGGTGAATGCTGATTGCCTTGCCCTCAAGGCATTAGCCCACAAGGTAAACTTGCTGTTTGTTCCCTGTACCTGGTCTCTCTCTGAGGTCTCTGCCTTTAGGGGATGAATCAGTGGTGCAGCTTGAGAAGCCGCAAAACACAGGTTGTGTTTTTCTTCCCCATGCCCTTTACTCACACTTCCGCTCAGCATCATTCTGAGGAGGGCTAATGATATAATATATCTATAAGTTCCATTCAGGGACTGCTGTTGGTGTTGCGTGATGTGAGCCCTAAGCCCACATATTAGAAAGGGCTGTGCCCTAATACTTTTGTCCATATAGTGTTTCTTTTTTGCTAGGATGTGGTATATAGTGATGGTGGGAAGATCCTATGCTCTATAGACCTATAATAAAGCTTTCACCTCAAAGAGCATGCAAGCTTAATAGTGGATCAATTGCAGTTGGAAGTCTGGCAGACCACCAGCTCCAAAGTCATCTAACAACAGCTCTCATAACAATACATGTGACCTGTGTAGGCTGTGAGGCTAAACCAGGTCACCTGAATTGATGGACATAAGGGGTGTGTACGTCAATAACGATCACCTTTAAAAAAAATGGTGATATAAAGAACAAGGACATTTTATACAATAATATAGTCTTCCTGTTGCAAAGCCAGTCATTAACTCAGAAGAACATGCAAGCCTTAGCCTATATTTAGCAGCAGTGTTTTCCGAGGTGCTGGAGCTTCAAGACATCAGAAAGGGAAGTGAGAATGCTCAGTGGTCCCTGTCTGAGTGGCATCTCCCTCTGCTTAGCAACATGTTTACTGAGGCATGAGTGTGTGCTGGAAGCCTTGTTAGAGAAAAACGCGACAGATGTGGGAACATTTCTATCATCTCGTCGCCCACAGATGCATTGAAGGTTTTGTCTAATATGCCTATTATCAGGCTCAATTTTATGGCAGAGTGCACAAAAAATTCCCACTGAATGGTTGTCTTGATGTGTAAGACTATTGATAGCACTACTGTAAAGACAAGAAAAACATTTATTACAACTCAACCACAAAACAGCTACTTCACAAGAAAGGGGAGGTTCAGCACAGGATGTAAGAAAGGACATGTAATTATGGCCAATGCCAAAATGACTAATGTAAAGACATTAGAATTTGTAGTAGGGATGGGGAAGATGGGTAAAATATGATGTAATAATACTTAGATACATGGTCAAAAATAAACATATGTTTTATTTTATTTTTTTTCAGGGGGGAGTGTTGGGGGAACACCTCTCCAATATTTAAATACAATATATTGATTGAAATGGTACTGGTGTGCCACGAGAGGCAACCACACATCGCTGTCTGACTGACCACACACCATTGTTGAAACTATTTTGTTCCCAACCCCCTCTCAACAACACACATTTCTGTTCTCTGCCTCAACCCCCACCCCACCCACAAGCCACGAGAGCACTTCATCTTTACACCACCTGACAACACCTATACCCCCCCAATGCTGACTCCATGGCTATCGCCTTGAAAGGCGCAACAGTGCCACATTTGAAATTTACTTTCAAAAACAGAAGAAAACTCGAAAAAGAGTTTTCTTCTGTGTTTCCCAAACAGCACTGTACTAAATCCTGTTACACATGCCTAAGTATGCTCTGTTCATAATGTGGCATATAGTTATTGGTACAGCCAGAAAATCATACTGACATAATAGATTTTTGCTTTTTTCTGTGTTTATAGAAACCATTTTGCAATACACTATCAGAAACCTCTTAAACAAATCTACAGCCTCTGTAATGATTAGCTCCCTAGGGTGAAGGAAGTGTCCGTGGTTCATTAGCTCAGTCTCACACTGAGAGAAGTCTAAATTTTAAATGAAGTACAATTAGCCTAAAAATATTTTCTACATAGATTTTCTGTGAATAATAATGGAGCTCACTGCATACAGCATGGTAACTCCAGTGTAACATCAAATTAAACTTCAGACACCGAACATGTCTTGGCTGATCAAGAATATTTGGTGCAGAGATGTCCAATTGTATCTGCAAAGAGCTGGTGTGGTTACAGGTCTTCATTCCAACAAAGCAGGAACTCACATGAACAGTAGTTCAGGGAGTGCAATCGTAACCTTTGCGTTTAGGTCTGGTCACTTAGGTCATTTTCCCTGGTCTCCCCAACTCTGTATATTTTAGTGCTTCCTGCTCCCAACTCACCTCCACGTAACTAATTAACAAGCCATTTTCAGGCTGAAGTGGGTGATCAGGAAAACACAGTGAGTCTCTAGGACCAGGCAAGCGATTAGACTGTTAGCCAAAGCAGTTAACATCCCTTTCAAAAGACAGTGAAGTGAACAGTGCTTTATTTAGAAACATCTCTGTTTTTGTCTTTGCTCAAAATGTTCAGGACATTGCGTAGGCAGCCAGAGACTTATAGATGTACACAACGCTTCCCAACAAATCCCGCGCCCTTGCACCCACTGCAGTGTGAAAACTAGAGTGCACTCTAATGGTCCCTGCAGCATGTTCCCCACCCATAACCCCTGATGATTAATTAGTGTGTGTAACATTACCTGTTCTGCTACAACAATAATCAAACCAAGCGACAAATCACCTGATGATGAACTCCAGCCCTAGAGACTAGGAGAGGGATGCTACACCTGAGAGTATTTGCAACACACTCACATGTAGATACATGCATACACACACATCTGAGCCATCACGCTCAGACAGCTTTCCCAGGCCACCTACTTCGCCCTGCCCTGTTATATAACAGCGCAATTGTGTATCATTGCATCAGAAAAACGAACTGACTGCAAAAGACAAATCCATATAGCCATATGAGTCAGGGACCAACAAGGTTAATGAAAACCGTCTGAAGAGGATAAAGCTCAAAACACAGCAGCAGGCTTGTGTCGAACGCACGCAGGACCACGCCTGCACAAAGACAAAAGGCCAACTCTATCAAGCACTCTGTCCACTGGGTTCATGAAGCGGTCAGGTTTATTAGGAGAGCCTTTGTGCCACTTGGTCATTTGATCTAGTGTCATCCCTGCCCCATCGATGGGGCAAAAAAATCAATACATATCCATCTGGAGCACCATCTTGTAAATCAACACCACTGACATCCGGCTACGCCTGATGAGCAAATTAGCGAAATGGTGGGATCTTGATCTTATGTAACAACTGATTCATTTGCTGGAGCATTTTTGCATGCACACGGTCTGCCCACAGAACTGGCCTGAGCAACGTAAACACGTTAACATACACACAGACACAGACACACACACACACACACACACACACACACACACACAGAGGAAACGCATGCTGGAGGAAAAATGTATGAGAAACAGTGAGAGGTGGGAGGTTCTAAGTAGCTTTTATGCTGCACAAAGAACATGTGTAGGAACTGTGTGTAGTTGTGATTTACGTAGACAGTTTCTATCACTTGATATTGTTGCCAGCCACCATAATTACTCACCAGCCTTTCGTTCTTCAGACATAAACCCATTGTCAACTGGTTATTAAGTTAGAATTGTTAAGTATAAAAACAAAAAGACTAACCATTAAAGAAAGCTGTTTATTTTCAGACCCATTTTATGCTATAATCTCAACAGTTATTGCACTTAGGGTTCTTTGAAGCAGTGTTTTAGAACATGTTTTTAAACTTTTTTATTCCTTTTAAACACTGGTATATGTAAATGACTGCTGTTTAGATAGTCTGTCCAGTATTATGTCTCATTCAAGACATTGTCTGGGCTGAAAACAGGCGGGGCTGAACTCCTGTCTGTTGAATAGGTAGATGTGTGTATATGTGTGGATTTTTGAGAGACCAAGCAAGCAGTCAATTCAAAACAAACTGGTTATGAACATTCGATTCCAAATATGGACTGTATTAACTGAGCAGAGAATAACTACATTTGAAAACCTGCTACACCACAGTTTTATATTTAAAAATATAGTAAATAAGATCTTAGAGAACCAGTGGTGTTTTTTCTATGAGATGCCTCCACTATTTTAAAGAAAATAAAAAAGAGCTTTCATTCCACAGTTAAGCAATTATTTGACTGGAAAAGCACAAAACAAATAAATAGGCCCTAAAATAACATTGGTGGTATTGTCACCAGCAAAGCCACATCCCCTTCTTGTTGAATGGGACTGATTTTAATATGATGTGGAAAAGTGAATGGCTTGTGTCTGCAGCACGCTCATCACAGGCCCTCTTTTCTTCCCAAAGCACCACGCCAGGGGCTGCAAGGCGCATTTATGTCAGCTCCGCCGGCATCCGTTCACCCACACGCTACATATTTAGCAGGGTTTATTTTTGTAGCTTTCTGGTGGGAGCTGGTGGAAATGCTAAGAAACTCCACTGGAATCGTTTCCATTGACTATTTATGGTGCTGGCGGTGGTGACGAGTGCACCGTGGCAACACTTGTATGTGTGTATGTGAGAAACAGAGGTGCACGATGAGCAACATCATCTGCATGGTTGAGGTAGCAGCCATGCTTAGCGCGTCTGTATGCCACATTCTGACAGTGCTCACATTAGCATGTATGTTGGCCTTTTTACCCATTTATGGCTTCGAGACAACATCTGCAGTGATATTTCCTCTGCAAAAACATCATTATCTTTGGATAATAGGTCATTTCGGAAGCTTTATTGGATTTTGCATGGAGAATCGCAGCCTGGTGGGGGTTGATGTGTCTTCATTTGAGTAGAGTACCCAGAGCTCAGGGACAGCAGCATTAGTTACACTCGAGTGACTCAGAGCTTGGGGCTGAGGGCGGAGGAGAAGGGGTTGTTCTATTTCTCTCTCTTGCCTCTCTTCCTCTCACATCTTCCAACTTCTTATACAGCCACAGCCCTAACCACAAGCATCTCCAGTCAAGTGACCTGAAGTCAGCAGTGCCTGGCATCTTTCCATGCAGGGAAACCCTCGAGCCCACAGGCATGGAGCAGGGCCGATCACAGCTGAAGAAAAGACGTGTCTAATTCTGTGTAGGCAACCTGTGCATAACGTTTCTTGCTCTCTCTCATTCCCCTCAAATTTTTATACTTAAGTAATTTCCTTGCCTACTTATTACTGCTATGTCTCTAGCAACTTGGTGGCCTATTGTAGATCAGCTACCAATAAGTCGTGGGTATAAAAATGTATAAATAGTGATATAATTAGTACAGGGGTTGTGTTTGTGGCTGCCCACAATACTATGGGTCCCCACGCAGTCATACCAAGAGTTCTTCACGCTCGACAGCTAACACGCAAGTTTCATATCTGATGAGTAATAGCTTTTAGAATTATTGAGTGAATTATAAGCCCAGCAATTAGGACTTTTATACCCTTTAATTTGTTATACTAGGCATGATTGTGGTGGTATTTACTCATTTGCATGCTCTGCAGTTGGTTTTGGATTACAAAACCAACTGCATTTTTCCAAGAAGACACACCATGTATGATTGCTAAATGCTGTTCCAGGAATAAAGCGAAAGGCAGCCACCATTTAGGCAGTTATAAGTTACTGCTGTAGTCTCTCTCCAACCAACCAGAATAACTAAAAGAGCCACTGTAGGATTCTGTTCATGTAAATACTAACCGGCCTTTCCAAAGACGAGAGACAAGCGGCCAGGCCTGAGACCAGCCCAACACTGTGTTGCACAAATAATCCGTTGCCCAGCAACACCGAATCTCCTTTATCAGTTGAGATGGACACAAACAGAGAGTAGCTGAGGGACTGTTTAGATCCAACTGCAGCACTCTTTTACAACCCGCAGAGGGGATGTTCAAATGATTTCTTGTTTTAGGAAATTATCTTCTTAAAACTTTGTATTTATAAGGTTATTAACCTTAAGACATATTCTCCAATGACTAAATGAAGGATGAGTGATATGGCAAAAATATAACATTGCAATACTTTACCTATGATTTTTCTGAAGTTTATGTGAAGTTATGAATCAAGTACAATATATTTATTGTACATTTGTAGAAATAAACTGTTTAACTTGATAATATACAATTTATTTTATTATTACTATGCAGTATAGTACAGGGCCTAAATTAACTGATTCAGTTCTGTGACTGTCCCAGTATGCCTATGTTGTACTGAGAAAAACGGGTATAATTTAACACAGTAACAATAACATATGGCCATGTTTCCCACCCATCATTTTAATGATTCAGTAGTTGTTATAAAACCATGGTGTAATGTTAATGCCTATGAGAGTGAAGAAGTGAAGGATAGGCCCACATGTGGACCCAAAGGGCCAGGCACACATTAAGCCTAGGCTTAGACTAACTGACCCTTTTAATGGTGAAACGTCCCTCCCGTTGCACTTTAGTCCATGATTAGGTCTAATTCACAGGCCCTTAGAGTTTCAGTGGGCAACCTTATAAAATTAACTGTGTCATAATGTTTGGAACTACACACAGTTCATGTACTCAGACACTAAAACAGTGTGGGTTTGTGTCCATTTGACTGACAAAGCACAACACTCAGTTACCCAGAGAGGATTACTTTAAACAAGTTCAACTATCAGCCAATAAACTCATTAATAGAAATGGTGTCATCCAGTCAGGCAATGCCACACAGAAGGCGAAGGCTTTGACAACAGGAGAGCTTCATGTAAAAGACACTGGACCCCCAGTGATGGACACAGGATCACGTTTAAGCATTCTCCAGCATTGACCACCTGTCACTCTTCAGTTACAAACACCGCAGCCCCATGTCTATGCTTTTCTGAGGCAGACACAAGAGACCTTCCAAAAACAATGTTCATGGTCCAGTGCCACACTGAAATAACTGTCTGTTCTCATGTTCTGTCATCCCTTGGACCTGATGGAGTCAGCTCAGCTCCCAGTCCTCTAACTATGCACTGGAGTTGCACTGGGAGTGAGTAGATAATTTATACACAGACTGTCACAAAGCATACAGTATACTATAACACTGGTCACGCTTTATTTTTAGAGTCCTCTAAAGATTACTTTCAGACACTTCATGTGTTAAAACTACGTTTGTATTCAGTTAATAAGACAAGGTGAGCATCTACTAAGCGTCTGCAGCAGACCTTCAACATAAAGTGTTACTGTTATATTATCTGTATAAACAGTGGCATTAGTTCCAAACCTTGACTTCATCAGTGTGCATTGAGATAATTAATCTATAGTTATGTTAAATATTACTGTAAAATTGAGAGTAATACATTCAGTAAAGATAATATTGTATCATGCATACACAGTGTGTCACATTCACATCTTACGTTGCTATGTTAGCATGAGCATGTTCTGCATGTAGGCAGGTGTCCTGTTACTAATAGCCTCATTAGCATGTTTTTTCATAATGGGCCATGATAGGTTTAAGCTGTTTTGTGAAATATGCACTGATAATTAGTGCCTTTTTTGGCTGAGAGTGCAAAGTTTTTTCAATTAAAAATGTGAAATTACAGTTTAACACAGGGGTGTAAACAAAGTAGTTGCAGGTTTTCTTTCCAACCAATCAGGAGCACAGGTGCTTCCACTTGGTCTTCCACTAGTGCATTTAGTACTAAGCATTTTCAGAGTATTTCACTTTGACTTATATTATAATTTATATAGTTCTCGTCTTTCCGTCTATTGCAGCATAAGCAATTTCCTCTAAGATCAATAAAGTTTTCTGCTTCTGATTCAAACAACAAGCCTTTTCCACACCGGCCTTATGTGGATAAGATTTGACCCCCAGGTTTAACCCATCTGACACAATCTAACTAAAAGTAAAAGCACTCCAGAAGCACATTTATGAGTGCAGGGGGTGTTTAACTGAAGTTTTTGAGCATGTTAATAATTGTTATGTTACTGGACTTTAACCTTTTCCTTGTTTACTAATCATTTACTATACTTCAGCAATTTTTGGGCTACAGTTAAACATAAGACAGAAATTAGATGTTGGCTTTATTGAGGATGACTGTATTTGATTTCCTCTGCTTTACTGTAACCATTGTCTTCTTTTAACGATTTACTCAATAATGACTTTAGATTTGTTTTGTTCAGTGTAAATATTGTTAGAGTGGGCAGTTAGAAGTCAGTCATTGTGCCTATTGAGTTCAAAGGACAGAAGCTGTTTAGGCGATAAGCAGTGTTTATATTGGTGATCGTAAAAGACTTAGGAACACTTTATTCATGCCAAATAACTCCCAGCAAGTATTACAACATGATGTGATGATGTCCAGCTAACTAAAACCAGACAGTTTATCCTGATGGACACAGGTGTGGATGTTTCACTGAGCAGAATAGACTCACCAACAGAATATGAGGTGTGAAAGTAAAGTGCTCTTTGGGTGGAAAATCTCATTTCCCCTGCAGCTGTGTTTACTTTCTCATCTCCACTGCCGCGACCGTAAGGTGTACTTTTGGTCACAGCTGAGAAATGATCACCGTGAATCATGTAATCAGCTGAAGATAAAGAGGGGGTGTGGTGTCCTTCTGGCTGCCTGTGTGTTTACTTGGAGGGTGGCGTCTATCTCACAGAATTAACATTTGCACACACCAGCGTACTTCATCTCACGTTTTTCTCTTATGGTTTCTGTCTGTTTTTGGCAATCTAGCACATGATATTTGTATTTATTTACAGGTATTTTTGAGACGTCCCTAAGGGTAGTAAGGCATTGATTATATGTAAATCCTCCTTAAACAAATTCACAACGTACCATTACCTTAACTTTCATACTGTAATTCTTTTGTCCTGATGCAGTTATTTTTATGCTGCTCAGTGCTGCTCTTTCACACAATGCCACTGTTATTCCTTTATTCACACATTTGTGCATTTTTGCACATTTAATTAGCCACCTCCTGGAACACAATATCTGTCACATGGTTCTGTTTCTGTTTTTTGTTGGCTGCACTGTACCCTGTTCTGTATTCTTGTATTGATTACTTGTGTATTAAAATCGTGTGCATAGTATTGTATTGTTTTTTTGCACCATGGTCCTACAGGAATGTTTTATTTTATTATGTACTTTATAGATTGATGAAACGACAATACAAGCCAACTTGACATGACTTGACTTGATGGCAAATTGAATGAACCGTTGGAATGTTTAGATGTTTCTACGCAGATCAGAAAGTAATACTTTTGTTGTGAGCAACTCAGAGGTTGCTTTGCCACAGACATATATTGGACAGCTGTTATATTCTGTAATGCATGTTTTGTGATAATGAAAACCCACTTTCTACAGAGAACACTGTTCTGCGCATTATAATGCACAATCCCTGTGCTGACTTTAATATATTGGCAAAAACTATATGGCACTTAATTGTGCATTTATAAATGCTCAAAATGCCACATTTAGGTTCATCTTTGCTAATTTTCACTTTCACATTGAGCACATCTTAAAGCTCTGCTTTTGTTACACTGTATGTTAGAACCTGTTTATATAGAACCCATGTCTGTACAACCATGATTTGAAGATGGATCTTTTCAATGGATCTCATTCACTTTTGAACCAGAGGAAATGTTAGTGTTAAAAGGGTTCAAACCATTGGTTTTAATTAATTAAGCAGAAGTGACTGAGATGGAGGGTCACACTCGGGTTTAATTATTCAGCCCACTGTAAGTCAAAAGGGAACACTTTCTCATTCTCTAATCACATTCTTTCCCCAGAGAGATGTATTGATTTCACCCTCTTTATAATGTCATTTAGAAACTTGCAGCTGACGCCTCGTCTGTAGATTCAGATAATGTGCATCAACACGTGTCAGTTATTCCTCATTTCTGTCTGAATGTAACGGTATATTGTGATGATTTAATCTTACCTTGGATGCGATCTGTGACCTTTACTGATGGTTTTTGTGGATAGTAGTGAGAAAGTAGCTCATTCACTAATTACGCTTGTCATAAATATCCTTTAGCAGTTTCAGAGCAAAACAACAGTCCATGTGTTGTTTTTCAGTTCTGATTTTCCTTCCAAAACGTCCTGTCATGATAGAAATATTAGGAAAAGACGTCCAAAGTATCCACCCTTCCAGTGTATCCAGTGTGTAAGTAGACTTCCATACACTTCTGACTCATTGACTGTAATTACATAGAGCCTACAACCTGCTGCCTTCCTCACAGCTGAAGTCATATAACCTCGCTACGTCCACGGAAGAAGGCCTGAGGCATCAATACAGAGTAAATGTGTGACTGAGCCGCATGTAATATTGCACCCTTTAATAATTGATAGAGTTGAAAGCGGGCATGTTGGTGTGTGTGTGTGTGTGTGTGTGTGTGTGTGTGTGTGTGTGTGTGTGTGTGTGTGTGTATGTGTGTGTTTGTTTGTTTGTTTTCAGGATATTAAAGCCCTGATTTTGTAAAACAAAAACAGAATAACAAGTTAAGTCTACAGTGTCAGAACTGGCAAAATGCTGTGAAATCCATTTTCTTTTGGTTATGGTTGCAAAGGTTAGAACTGGGTTTATGGTTAACCTTAGAAAAATTCAAATTTGCCTTGGATCACCTTTGGGAGCACTAACCACTGCATACCGGAAGACCCCACAAGACCTGCTGTTTTGGAGGTGCAATTACAATTTAACCTATTACAACTTGTCTCCTGTCAAAATAGCTCTGATCTATAGGCTCACCCATTTTCTTTATTTCCAGCAATCAACTGTTAGTACCGACAGTTCACCTACTGCATACTATATTTCATCCCAGGTGCCACTGTAACAAGATAATGTTGTTCACTTCCCCTGTCAGTGATTTTAATGTCATGACTGATATAGCACATACAGTATGATCTTCATATTTTAACCCCTTTTAAAAACAAACCTCTGTATTTGTGTATGTGTGACTCACGGTAACTCCACAGAGAAGTAAGTCACTCTGTAATGGAGCTCCTTAGCGGATTACTAGTTTCAGGCACACGCTTGTTTGCTGTTAAAGTCCAGTGTTTTTCTTTTCACTCTTTTGCTAACAGACCGTGTCTGTTTGTGCAAGAAAAACAGAGGGATTATGTGCTCTAGCATTGCTGTAACAATCTGAAGCAACAAAAGTACGTGTCATCCTGATTAGCTAACGGAATCAGGTATTTTCACATGAAAAGCCTACAGGCCTACTGTAACGTCAGAAGCGGACAATGGTCATATGCCCTTAAAAGTAGTAGTAAATAATGTTTGGCTAAGAAAAAGTTTTATAGTATAGAACATTTCACACGAGGACCATTGACTTAAAGGTTTTTTTGGCCCATCTATTTTTAAAACCATGAGAACCAAAACTGATATTACAATAAAAAATAAGACATTGTTGACTACTGCCTGACACTGTGTCACCTTATTTGTTCCTTTAACTCTTAATTTAGGTCCATTTTAGTGACCATACCTGTTATTATGGGAGCTGTTGATAGCGTTACCATTGACAACCACCAGCGGCGGCTGCTGGTCACTGTTTATCACTGAAGCCCTCAATGAGCAGCAGCCGATACAGCCATGTAACACTGCCTTTTCAGCTTCCTGCAGGCTGTCGTCTCCCACTTTATCACCCTCACTATCAGAGAGGTGCAAGCTATGATTTAACTGGTCAGCCTTCAAACAATGGACACTGATTGCTGAGTGGGATGAAAACTTGAATGCTTTCCGAGTCCTGTTTGTTTTGTGAAAGAAGCACAATCACTTTTCTGTTGTTTTGTAGTTTGTTGCTCCTGATTTGAGACCAAAGAAGAGACAAAAAATACATCTCCAAGGTTTTAGAAGCGCCCCTTAACAACCTTTTCTTTTTTCTTTTACAAAAGATCCAAAAGAGGGTGCCAACATTCTTTGAATAAACTGAAAACAGTGTGTTCAATTCATGTGAAACCACCAACAGTCTCTCACAGAACTTTCTCAGACCACAGTTTCTTTAATGCAAAAAAAAAAAGGTTTTTTTTCCCCACATTTTCAGCAAGCCATTGTATACGTGTACCTTTGATATTTATTGGGCACCACAACTTTGTTTTTGGAAACATTAAGTAAATCTGAGATGGTTTTGGGACCCTTCTCCTGCAGTCTAGAGGTGGAAGATCCAGGATCGGCTGTAAAGTAAGCGGAGCTTCAGCGCTCTCATTAGTTTGTATGACACTTTGCTCGACTTGGTGTCCAAGACAAAGCTCAGGAGGAGGTGGCTGGCAAACGTCTGAGATGTCTCTGAGAGGCAGTGGTGTTACAGAGCAATAACGCCTCACGCAAATGGGTAATAAATCTTCAGGCAGGTTTGTTATGTTGGGGCTAATTGTTTCCGCACCAAAGTCACTTTGTTAACCAAAGCAAATGCAACGGCCGCAGGAATCCTACGAGAAATCCAGAGTGAAAGACTTGCTTTAGCTGAGCCACATACACACCCTTTCCCTTGTTTATTCACTCACATACACACTCTTCCGCTCTCAGCCAAACACCTTTTAATGATGTTGGTGCAATATCACCATGTGCCATATACATGTACCATAGTGTTAAATGCATGACCCATATAATTCAGTGTTATTGTGGCAGTAGCATATCATTTGTATTCAGTGTATTAAAAGCAATACATCTGATCTCACTGTAACAATGCACAGATTAGAGCTGTTCAGAGAAATCTATGCAATGAAGGCGTGTGTTGATAGTTTGTTGTTCATGATGCATGTAGTCCAGTGGTGCAACATTACTGATGCTGATGAGCACCTGCAGGTCATTTCACAGGAGTGTTTTCCCTAACATTAAACCTGACTCAAACGACAGATACGAGTCACTAACCCACATGAAAGCAAACCATCAGGGCAGAAAACAGCATCTTTTTTTCTTTTTTTGGATTTCCTCTGAATGGGTGTGGTAGAGAGTGTTTAGTAAAGAGACTGACAGAGGAAGTGACCATATCTCTAAACGTTCTGTGGTGTTCTCTGTGCTGCACCACAAACCTCCTCATCTATTCTCTATGTGACGAAAAACATGAAAGAAAAAAAAAGTAAGGTAATATGTTCTTTTCCTTAAAAAATTTCCTTGAGTATTATTATTATTATTATTATTATTATTATTATTATTATTATTATTATTATTATTTTACTAGTTTGAATTACTTGATTTTATTTTCACTGTGTGGCAAAAGTATATTGTCCACATTTGTTTGTACTCAGATCCATACAAAGTGTAAACAAATCCAAAGGAATCAAATCCAGCTAATAAATTATCATTTAATTTACTAAAGAATAAAGATTTGCATATCATTATTATATATCATTTTTCTGCACATTTAAGGGCCTGACAAACCATCTGAGTGAGTTTCAGGTTAGGATTAAGTCCACCCTGAAAAATGTATTTAGTTTCTTCGGCTCCTTCAGAGGTGGACGTGCTCTTGTGGTTTGGACCGTTGGCTTTCTGTCTAATCCTGCTGCAGCTGAGCTTCACATCATTGTCAAAATTCATGGTACTGTTAGTTATAGCAAGTTGCTCAGGCATTGAAATAAACCCAAACCACAGTTTTAAAACTCTTGGGGTCACCAACATGATTTTTAAGAAATGTAAGACTGCGTTTTAATGTTGCAAATCTCCAGTGGATACTGTTTTGCTCAGTCTTTGTCTGATGAAAAAATTATGAATCCTGGCCTTATCTATAAGTCTGTAGACGTTCACCCAGGTTCTCTTGTGACTTTCTGGATGACATGCTGCCAACTCTTATGCATTGAACTTGAGACTTAGACTTACAACAGACCCAGATCACATGTCTTTTCTCATGTTAACTCACCCTCCAGACAAAAGATTTTGTTCACCGCCGCCCTCTGGTGAACATAACTTTCGTCAGTAACCCACCCTTCAAATTCTGAACCTGAACTCGCCAGTCGCCAGCTCTGAGATAAGTAGTTGCTACTTTGCAAATTTTGCAACCTGATAAGTTTATGGCAATGTATGATGATTTAGGCAAGAATTATATCACTATGCTTATTAGCAGAGTATAAGCTTCAAGGACTTCTTCGCTACATTTGCCTTGTAGCTCCAGTGCAAAACTAAATAAGCAACTCTGGACATTAAGCTTGTACTGATTGAACACCTGCATTTGGAGTAAGAGGAACATTGAGTAAAGTTTATTCTTTGGCAAACTATCCCTTGAAATATCCAAGAAACCCTTTTCTGAAGAAAGACACATAAAGACCATAAGAAGTGCTAAGTTTATTTATCTATGCATAGTATATATTAACACATTTGAAATTAAACCGCTAGTTTGTAAGGTCTGCTTCTTCCATTGCCTTCGTGCCATCTGGGCCCATCTGTGCTGCTACAGCAGTGAAAACATTATGCCTGAGGGTCTCGGGGCTGATAGCCATACATGCACGTGTAAGAATGCATCATTTACTTGGTGCAGATGGATGCACTCCATGAACAACATTCTCACTGTTTTCTCTCCTTGGCCCAAAGATCACCCTCTATTGCGAGGGGTTCACTGCTGCAGCTCTGAGTTTGTCAACTTGCAGCAGGACTGTCTGTCTAAGCCATAGGTTAAGGGAAGTGTAGTCTCTCAGCCTCGACATGTTTGTTGCAATGAATAGCTAAAAGCAATATAAATAACCGAAGCATAAAATGTATAGAACAGTGATTCTCAAGGTGCAATGCTCAGGAATAGAGCAAAAATGTGGACAATCTAGAGGTTTCCAAGGTTTAGGCAGTTTAAGGATCTTGTTAGCAACATCCAAAGCAAAACTTAAGAAGCATATTCTGAACACCAGACAAGTCTTGACTGAAGAAAGAATGAAGAAACTTGAAGCACCATGAAACAGCCACTGACCTTTAAATGGTACACTTGTTGCTCAAGTGTGTTTGGTAACTCAATATAACACTATCATAAAGTCATAAAAGATCAGACATTGTTTATTTGAACAGATAATGCAGCATGGGTGTACGTATGTCAAGTGGCATTCCTTTTGTAGTTTCCTTTTGTCGATTTGTTCCTCGCTGCTCCACAGCTTGACACTATCCCACTTTTGAGCATCGGCACTTGTGTTACTGTCAGCATCTCGCTGTCAAACACCTCTTCTGTTTTTTTGTCCGGACATGCACGTGAGTCACATTGTTGTGACTTCTAGGTGTTTTGAAAGTGTTATTACTATGTGGCAGTTGGGAGCATGGCTAGGTTGGCTGGCTGCCTTGATGGTCAGAGGTCATAACCGTGACACTCCACTGACCTCTTTTACAGTCAGTAAAGATCAGCTGGGAAATAGTCTCCATTGCCATCCAGTGCATTCCGAGCCCCCGCCCCATGTGCTGGCCCTCCTCGCCCCACTAATATCCTCCCAGTTCCCAGAAACCTATTCCCCCAGTCCCAATAGACGTCTTTCAGGGATGGAGCAGGGCACAGGTGATCCAATTTTAAAAAAAGAAGACAGTTTTCACCTGCTGTTTTAGCTGAGAGACAACCTCCCCCTCACATCTATTAACAGCCACGAAGGAGCAAGCGGGCCGACTTAACCTCCAGAAACAAATCACTTTATTTTTGGGAGCCATTCAGCAGCATGGCTAGACGAGTGCTAAAGCCGTCCAGCTGTCCCCTGACCTCCCCTCCACCCCCACCAGGTCTTTTATTCTGGGTGCAGGGCTGTCTTTAGGGCTGGATTAGCTTACCTCTGCAGGGCAATCTGCCTTTAGCTTGCCTAACACACACACACACATGTTTGATGGGTGTTTCCATTGACCTCTCCATTATTTTGCAGAATTCATTGGGCACCTATATGTAAACGTACCCTTACAAAAATGCCTCTTGCATCATCTCAAAATTGGTAAATTGATAAATATGCATCCGTCCCATTGTTCATGTACTCCATTCTTCTAAAAGTGAAAAAGGTAAACACATGGCCACAGATGACCGTCAGTGAGCGCAGCGCTTCATTGGTCTCACTGGTGAACCAGCAGTATTGCCCTTGTGAGCAGCACATGGCCCAGGTTTGAAAATAGCGTAAGGGGCCAAGCACCTTTTGCACAGCTCAGTGCTTTTATTGCTGGGCTGTAGGGATAGAAGTTTAGTAGTTTGAAAGTCACAGCATGACAAGTATTTTAGTTAAGGTTTACTTAAGGTCTTGTATAAGTGAAACACCAAGGTCTTTTTGCTTCCTGGGATTTCTCGCCAAATCACTCCACTTTAAAAGCTTTCATATTGTTTTCCATAAGGGAGACAATAATTTTCACAATAATGAAACATTTCCTATTAATATTCAACCCTCATTACTAGTCTTTACAGTCAGGTATATGATATCTGAGCGTATTAAGTCCCTCAAGACGAGGAGATAACAAAGACTACTTTTACTTTGAAGATACATGTTTTGTGGTGAAATTTCAATTTGTATTCTTCTCCCCTCTCTCTCTCTCTCTCTCTCTCTCTCTCTCTCTCTCTCTCTCTCTCTCTCTCTCTCTCTCTCTCTCTC
>JBBJLR010000133.1:20510950-20524136 GCA_037577145.1 Brachypetersius gabonensis | reverse complement strand
TCTCTCTCTCTCTCTCTCTCTCTCTCTCTCTCTCTCTCTCTCTCTCTCTCTCTCTCTCTCTCTCTCACTCTCTCTCTGTCGGTTTCCCAGATTCCCAGCCCCCCTTTAATGTCTGTTTATCCGGAGGCATGGAGAATAATCTCATTAGCAATGCTCCTGCCCATTGTGGTTGGGGGATATCAGTACAGGGATAATACATGTATGCACTGGATTAAATAGATATGTGACATTAGTAGTTGTGACATATGTTGAGTTGTTTTTACCCTCCAGGTCTGATTTGGGATAGCATGTTATTGTTAAATGTTTAATATTGTAATCAGTAGAAATGACATTCTACTGTGAATTAAAGAATCCTATTCTGGGTGGGTCTGCATTTGTTATTTCTAGATTTGGATGCTTCAGGAATCTTGTGACAGTTAAGCCTAGGTTTGCAAGCGCGATCCGTATGTGAGTCACCAAAAGTGGTAAATGAAGTCGGAAAAATAACTATTTGATGTAAAATGTATAAGCGATGCCATTTCTATTCTTGATTCATTCCTTTGTCTGTTTCAGCTCCAGCTCTATGTGTCATCAGCTGATAATATATACAAAATATAAATAAATGAAAAATAGGCAATGTGAAATTTACCTACAATTACCCCGTTATCAATTCAGAAAGGTAACGTGATTTTCAGCCGCTGTTGACTAATGTAGGTCATGGATACTGCCGGCAATCTGACAGTGCAAACATTTGGTGTGATGAAGCTGTGATGAAGCTAAGGCGTTTTTCAATTGTGAAGAAATACATGCCCCTTAAATCAACAGTCTTTAAAGGAATGGTTTAGCTATAAATCACTTATTCCAAATATAGTTCATCAGCCAAGATGTTTGGTGTCCAATTATTGCAGAATTGAAGCTGCGAGATTTACATTCCAACAAACACTAGTAGTCAATAGTCACCCAAAATGTTTGTGTAAATCTACAAAATGCACATTTAGCTTTTCATTAATGTAACATAGACTTGTTGATATGGATAAGGGCCCAGCTGGAATAACTATGAGCTACGAACATTTGATAAATTTAGCCAAAGCAGACTTTTTAGATAACAGGATCTGTTTTCACAAAACCACCGCTGGAGTAAAAGTACTATTCTATAATTAGTCAAAAACTGATCCACTCTAGTTGCTGTCTGAAATGACAACCTGTCGTGATGAAGTTTTGTTTACTTTTATAGCTCACAGTGAGTCACTCTGTGGTTTGCGTGGGATGAGAAGTTTTGGGGCTGTATCCATGGAAAAGATTTTGACTGGTGATTGTTGACAACACTCAAAACAATAAAAAAAAAAAAAAAGAAGGAAAATATAGACTTTGACCATTTCTGAACATAAATCATGTGTGACCTTCGCTGGTCGACATGCATGATAAGTGAAAAACTTCTTCTTTATTTCTCTGGTAGATGTTGTTGCCTTTCCTTTTATTGCCAAGCCACTCCTTTGAAGCCGGGCCAGCAGATGCACTCAGTCAAAAGCAAAAGTGATAATTTGATAGCAGCTTTTCTATGGAAGCGAGCAAAGGTTGTGTGTACAGCAGCATCAGTCATAAAAAGTGATATCTCCTTTAACAGCTGACAAGGAAGCACAGCATTATCTTTAGATAATGATGTCTTTGAGACAGTCTGATTATTCCAGTACGCCCAGTTATGTACATAAAAATCAAATCGCTCATTTAAGAGAGGCCGTTAGGGACATCTGCTTTGCTGATATGCGTCCAACCAGGTCCATGTGATCCTTCATTTCATGCTGTCACAAATTAAGTCAGGACGCCTCAATCAAATCAAAATACACCCCGTTATAGAGAGGGATATTTTGGAGCAGCGTAAAGTCTAATTTGTGGAGTGGAAATTAACTAGCCCTCTTGCTCAGAGATGCTTTCGAATTTGAGGGCCAGAAATAAATAGCTTTGTCAGCCATCGCTGGCCTTGAGCGCATCGCGCCGCTGCGGAAGTGGTGGAGGGCACAGCCGTTTTAAGACAAGCTCCTGGCATCTGCTGACGGAGGCAGGGCCACTGGAGCTTGCGCTGTCTTGGCAAAGGCTATTATGAAACGGCCTGAATGACACAGGTTCCAAATATGGACCCTGAAGAACCAAAGCCAAGTGAACTCTCTCACCCTGCCGTACTCACAAGGGCCAGTGTTCCACCACAACCAAGGGGAATTAATTGTGTGTTTTTATAAGCCACGGCTCTATAATCCACCAGCAACAGATGGCATGTAGGGAAAGGTCTGTATTTCTGTGATGCTATCACTTATGATTCCTTTTGAGCTTCCATTTAGCTGAAGGTTCCAGCCTGGAGGCCCCATGACAGCACTGTCTGGATCACAATGGTCTCAGCACACAGTCTATGTACCGGTTTTCCCTGGTTTGTATTCTGTGGGCTTGCACGCATTCAGACCAGCAGTGGTCTGCATTCACACCACTTAGTCAATACTTGCATACAGTCAAAGGTTTTGAGAAAAGGAACTAAACACTGAAAAACACCACTAATGGAATCATGATGAAGGAATAAAGAAAATAAAAATGCTACAAAAAAATACCACAAAATAACCACTTTTGGTTCCCTAAAGAATGTTAATTCTCATTTGCAAACTTTTAAAAGTTTAATGAATCTCAACAAAATGTTAGTTTTGTATCAATTAGGGGTTAAGCACTAGGCAACCAAGACAAGACCTATTTATTTCTGAGTGTATACTAAGTTATTCCTGACCAAAAACCCTTAGTCTGTGAGTTCCATCAAATAAATCAGTAATTTAATGTCTTTTTAGTGAGTAACATGACGATATTGATTTGATAAATTGACACCCATTCAGCTGAAGGCTCCAGACTCGCATGATTGTCCTCTCTGGATCACAGTGGTTTTGGCACAGGGCCGTTGTCCCAGCTCTACCTATGCAGCACCCTGAGGGTATGCGTGCATTGATGTCAGCAGCTGTCTGTGTTTGCGCACTCTGTCTGGACTCTCCAGAGGATGCACAGGCCAGACAGTCTGTGTGGCAGTTAATACTTGACCGAATCATAGAGTGCTGGCAATCCACAGGCAACAAACAAGCCAACGGTCATCAAGTCCACATTCTATTTTATGGAGCTGTATTAGCGGAAGAGTCCAGAGCCTTATTAGGGCTAAAAATGAGCCACTTTGTGTGTCAACAGTGTGATTTTAGTCCGTCTGCGACTGTTTCCAACTATCTTACCCAAGCACAGCTCAAATCGTAGCTAGAGATATATCTTTACATTTATGCATAGTATTTATTTGGCTACATGACACTGACATACAACTGACAATGACAACTATAAATGTTTATAAAAACTAAACTCACATAAATGTTTATAAAAACTTATTCCAACAATATTACGCAATCAAAATTGACTAAAGTGAACTTTATTATGACTGACAATTTTTGGAATGAGCCTTTTTTAATGTTTATGTGGGGTTTTTGCCAGCTGCCATGAAAGCTTTATGTACATGTAGCCTTACAAACACCAGCCTTCGGTGAAGCCTCATCTCAAATGGTTAAAATGACAGTAGAAAGTTAGGCATGGGGTCAGGAGTGCTATATTCACTCACTCCACTGTGGCTCCAGGAGAAGGTCTTTTCTTCTGTACTAGATGATCCACTTCCATATCGGCTTACAAATGTGCAAGTCTAACCATCCTCTCTCCTCACAGTGGTGGTCTTGGTACCTTGGTACCTGTGTACCTTTAATATAAATGTTAAATACTACAATAGGTAGGTAGGTATTATCACTCAGTGTCTGTTTGTTACTAAATGCTTGTCCACAGCAAACAAGCCACAGTTCATAAAATAAAATAAACTTGTACAATGTCACTCCTCTGCCCAAACGCAGACATCAGTCAAGGCATGTTTGGTACCTGAACTTTGCTTCTTTAGTTTTGAGTCAAGGATGCCATGTTTGACCAGAGTTCTTAAGTTTCATAAAGCAAACACTCCACTCAAATGAGAATTCCTACTCAGACAATCAGTGTGTTGCTCTCAAGTCTCAGTTCAGGGCATTAAAGTCAGTCCGAGAATGTAAATGCATTATTAAAGTTAAAGTTAGCCCGCATTTCAGCCAGGCTAGCTTGTTGCTAACAAGACTCACATTCATGGAGCATCAGTGTTTCTTCCACACTTTATAGTAATTCCAAGCTAAAATGTTCCACTGCCAAGTTCAGTCACAGAACATGCGGAACATGTCCTAATCCATGGAAAATGACCAGTGTCAAAAAACACATTAAAAACAACATCTCTATTTTTCTACACCATTTGAATACAATTGCTGACCTTTACATTATGTGAAGCTTTCATGATAAATGAATGAATATAAATGTTCCAAAATTCCATCCATCCATTATTATCTGAGCTGTTTATCTTAACCAGGGTTGCTGGAGCCAGTCCCACCGGACAAAGGCTGAAAGGCAGAGAAAGTCGCCAGTCCATTACAAGGCAGACAAATGCACTTACACACACACATTCAGCACTGAGCAACTCCAATCCTCTTCATGTGCATGTCTCCGAACTGCAGGAGGAAACCAGAGCTCCTGATTCAAATCCACACGGACCCAGGGAGAACATGTTGCTCCAAAATGACCTAAATTAAAACCTCTTTACATTAACTTTCATAACAAGTAAACTCACATTTTGTAGATATCTTATTCTGGACAGTGATTATATGCAAGTCTGTTTGAGCTTTTTGCATAATGCTTGTCCGATGACTATGGTCAACTCACCTTCATAGCAACAGTGCAAAACTGTAGCAACGCACAGATGCTAAGACTGGATGGATTATGAGATTATGCCCTTTTTGACAGTAGCATTACTGCATATCAAGGACAAAAGAGCAGGTGAAGACATTGAAATAGACAGTAGCCAAGTTAAGTTGAGGAAAAAAATTCTCTGTTAGGCTTTTTGAATTTGTCCTATAGCTATTGCTGATGTGAGGCCTTCTAGAAATAGAATTAACACTGACGTTATTGGACGAATTGGACTCATTCTGAGAAGTGAGGAGCTCATTAGTGGCACTGCTGTGCTTGCAGTTATTATTAGAAATTCCTTTGCCATATTGACACACTGCAAAATCTTAGCATGTGCTAATAGAAGTTGCTGCTCCATCAGAGAGAAGAGTGTTCATATGATGTAGCATCGTTTGAACAGGTGTTCTGTTCTAAGTTTGCGTGTGTGTTTGTGTATTTGTGTGTGTGTGTGTGTGTGTGTGTGTGTGTGTGTTCTTTAGGATGAAACAGAGAAGGTGACGTTACTATACATGCAGCCGAACAAACTAGACTAATGATGAAAGCCCTGTTGAAAGGTTTCACAAGCGCACATAGAAACATACACAGAAGTCCCTAGACGGATTCATCTGACACCAGGGCTAGAGTTCACACACATGCAGACACACTTGCACAGACACGTGGGATCAACACATTATCATGAGTATTGGTGGTGTGTGTCACACACTAATGGCTTCTCAGGCTGTGAGTCGGGCCGCTCTCTGTGTGCTCAGACCTGTAAGAGCACTGCTCTGCCCTCTATTCCCAGGAAAAAGGCTTTCATCCATATGTTCTAAGCACTTAACTATGTTTTTAAAGCTGGTGTTTTATGGAGAATATAGTGGAAGTCTCAGTCTATAAATTTCTCAGGGCTACTTTTAGACCGCCCCGTTAGCAAGTTCAGGGTCAACTACAGAGTACAGCTTTGAAATATAGTTTTGCATGCAGTCGGTGTCCAACTTCCACTTTTAAAGTCTCTCTAAAGGGCACGTTTGTAGGAATTTGCCTCATTTTGTCCAAATATAGTTGTCAAGTTGCTGATTTTTTTGGAAAAGAATTAAGAAACGGTGCAGGATGTGTATAGGTCCATTGGGTCATCCTAATGTTTCCACTTTCTGTATGCAATATACTACTGGATAATAGTTTCTTGCTAAAGAAAAGATTATCAATGATATCTCCTCTAACACCCAGCCCCACACCCACCCAAACCTGCAAACACGTGGTCAACTGTGGAGTAGATTCTGTTTTAACTGATAAAATATTACTGTCAACTATTTTAACATTATCTGAAATTCACACAAGAATAAAAACCCAATTCTAGCAGTGAGCTCCTTCTGGTGTGGGTTCATGGTGGCTTCCAGAAAATGCTTAGAATTTTCTTCTAGAAGTGTCACTGGCTTGAATGACTTACACAGTAAATGTTCACTTAATTCTTCTTCACCACCAGGCACCCTATGCAACATTGCCCTTAAGCACACCTGAGTGATTAAACACACACACATATATACAGTGTATATATATATATATATGTATACAACTTATAGTCATGTATGAGCACAGCACACAGTGTGAACAACCTAAAACTCTACTTTTCACCCATTCACCAAGTGGAGCAGTGGGCTGCCAACAACAGGGTGCACCCGGGGAGCAGTGTGGGGGAAGGTACTTTGCTCAAGAGCACCTCAGCGATGACACTAGCAGTTCTGGGATTCATACCCATGACCTTCTGTTGCAGGGCTAGCAACCTAACCACTAGGCCATCAGCTGAATCAATATATGAGTAGGAAATATATAATATATAAACATTCATATAACAGGAAAACAGGAATAAATAAATGTAAGCAGAGCTTTCATATTGTTTATCATTCTCATAGCAAGGATACCCCCACATACAAATCGAATTTGCATGGAAATGTAAGTCATTCTTGGCTCTGCAGGATTTTCTAGAACATCAGAATATGATCTTTACAACATCTTTACTAAAGAAGTCCCTCAAAATGACATTTGCCTTATGCTGAGTTGTTTTTTCTGCTGACCTTTGAAATGTGAAACCCACAGAGTAATTTGACTCAGACAACACAAAACAAAACAAAGCAAAGCACAGCACTTTCCACCTCAAACTAAACCAACCCTGGTCCAGCTGCCCAATCTCTGTGCTAAACTGTAACAATACTGCCACCTTGTGGTGATAATGCGACATAGCATTATCTGTGCATCTTAAAGAACAAAAGGCGCAGCGGCGTCCTCTAGTGGTGAAATTGTTCAAGTGCATCTCCACCACTTCAGTAAAATAATCCTATTGTACAGTGTTACATAAATGTCTAAATATTTGAGTATGATTTAAAGCTATTCTCTGTGGAAATAACATGGCTGTATTGTTGCTAAAACACGGCCCCGTTTTAAAATGGCTAGTTTTTTAAGGCTATTATTATTATTGTTTTTATTATCATGTTTGACTGTATGGTAATGTCTCTGTGGGCCCATACTTTCCTGCGGATGCATGAAAGCAGTGCAAGGAAGCCAGTCCAGATAATGGTTCACCAGATAATCAGAGCATGAAAAAATGATCTCTCACATACACACACATACCTACTGTACAGGAACAAAGCGGGGGACAGGAAGTGACTGGAAAATACACACACACACTCAGGAGCTCCCTGTGCAAGGACCAAGGACTGCTGTGTGGGCAGTTCTCGCTGTGATCAGTGAGAATATGCAGATTTCCTCCTTATTAATAAAGAAGTGGATCAGCCAAGACATGCAGTGGTGTATAACGTTTACTAATGAAGTTTTGCAAGTTTTACCTACGAGGCTAAAGTATCTAGAAGGTCCCCAAAGTTTAGAATCTGTTAGCTTTGTGAAAAACATATGTCTGTGGACATACGGGGCAAAAAAGTTTACTTTGACGTGCACAGACCTCTCTGTAGGTGCCAAAATGCTTAGTGTGTGTGTGAGTCCAGTTAAAACTGCGTTAAAAAGGAAAAAGACATTCCAGTCGGTCTTTAAGGATTCATCCTCACTGCTCACTGTAATATTCTGCAGATGGGTTGTATGAAGCTCTGTAATGTTGCTCTTCTTTTGCCAAGTGATCCTCAAAATAAAGGTAAAATAAAGGTTCAAATGGAATTAAAGGATGTTGAAAAAAAAGAACTGAATGATTTTTTTCATAACTTTTCATAATGAAGACACTTAAGAGAAAGGATTTGCATGAAAAGATTCCTTTCACTATTGTGGCGTTTAAGAAAACACAATGCACTGTTATTATGAGCAATCTGAAGGCAAGAATATATCTTTTGTACTCTTCAGGAAATTTTTCAGCAAAATCTTTCAGAATTTGGTTATTAATGAATATGTAAAGTTTACTCAATACAGGGGGTCCTCGGGTTACATACGACATTTTGAGTTTACAACGTTCATTCCAGCTCCCACTTGGCTTACATTGTTAGCCATTGTTAGCCTTGTACTTGGGGGGGAACTCGGCAGGGGCAACTCCTTAACCACCAGTTAGAGAACTTGACAGAGATGAATTCCATGATGTGTGTGTGGCTAGTGTTAGGAGTTGAGCCTTCACTGATGTTAACTTCTGGAAAATATGGATTCATTTCACTTTTTATTTTGAATTTCTAATTACTGTGTAGTTTACACACTAACAATTAACAACCTAATACCTCTTGGTTATATAGTCACTGTTACAGAAAGATTATAGTAGTGCGGCTCATGTAATGACATGTTCAGTTCAGTTTTACTCAGTTACATTAGGCTACACGTGTACTAGTACATGTGTAGAAGCTGAAGTTAATACAGGCACAGTTAGCAATCGTATTAAATGTGTGTAATGGACGTGTCTAGCTGGGCCCAATCGATACAGTATGGATCACAAAGTGAGAGTAGGTCCTTAATATACAGAGGGACCAATTTATTTCTGTTGAGTTTTAGCATTACTATGTTCTATAATGGCACAGTGGGTTCCTCGTGCTCCCCAGGTGTGTGTTTATCTGCGTGTCTGTCTGTGATGGACTGGTGGCCTGTTCAGGATGTTTCGATCTCTGACTGCTGGGAAAGCACCCCCACAGCCCTGGTCAGGGATAAGTGGCTCAGATAATAGATGGAAGATTTATTATTTTTCATAATGAGCGAAACATTCCTACCTATAGTATCTTGCCCTAAGTGTATTAGGAATACAAATATTGATATTTTTAAGATGGTTTCTTATGTTACATGCCTTTGTTCATGTTTGGATTTACTTAAATAACTCTTCTGACGAGTGTGTGTTGATTTGGCTTGTTTGTTCAGACTCCAGTCTTGGCTGATTGTCTGCACTTGGGACCAAGTGAAAATTGTGTAAATTCATTATTTGACTGAAACATCGCTTTGAAGAGTGAATTGAGTGTCATGGACGATAGGCCGCAATGCGGGTAAACATTCCGTAACCCCCATGGAAGACTTTGTTTCCTTCCTGTGTGAGACAGCTGTGTGCTCCCTTACTTGCTTTGTTTGGCTCGTAGCAGCGGCAGCCGAGCGTGCAGGCACCCTTTACGCTTCACAGTTGTGACAGGTTTGCCTCATCGTTTGAGGCTGTGTATCGGAGGACGAGCTTACAGTGTTGCGTGTCAGCGTGTGTCAGTGTGGGTTAGCCTTTGAGGCCTTTGACCCGAAACAATGGTTAAGAGGCTGGTCTTTAACTAGCATACTGCACCGGGGAGGAGAGAGTGTGGCAGTAGCACACAATGCAAATTTAATTTGTGCAAGGCATCTGACCTCTGCTAACACTATGTGACACCTATGGACACATGCACAATATTTGCCTTTTAGGTGAGAGCATAATGTTTGAGAAGGAAAACATAAAACTAGATCAGAATTATAACATTATTAAGACTGGTCATGTTAATGCGTGATTATCACATTAACACATTATTTACTTAATGCCAACAACTATTTAATCACGTGTTGATGCAGGTTTTTAAAAAACATTTTATTTTGAAAGTTTGCTGCTTTCATACGGAGTTGGTCCATCTTTGTAGCTGCTATAATAGTTCCGCCCCCGCTGTTTTGGACTTCGCGGGTAACTTGTTTTTCTATAACAAAGTAGATAAAACGTGAATGTCCTAGAGTTGCAAGTAATCACAATAAAAAAATTAATTGTTGCCCAGCATTAAACATTTTTTATAAAACTTTAGGATTTTTTAACACTGCACAAAAGATTGTGGACTTCTGTGCATCCAACTTTTCTTCAGAAATCAGAGCTGTTAATACAGATTTTACCCCATTTACTGCAGCAACAGCCTTTACTCTCTGAGAAGGCATTACACTACATTTACATTTACGGCATTTATCAGACGCTTTTATCCAAAGCGACTTCCATTTCCTAAATACAGGGGACAGTCTCCCTGGAGCAACCTGGGGTCTTGCTCAGGAACCTATTGGTGGTGTGTTGAAGGTAGGATTCGAACCCATGACCTCTAGAGGCAAGTATCCTACCCACTACGCCACCACCTCTCCACTAGATGTTGGAACATTGTGGTGAGGATTTTGACTGCATTCAGCCACAAGAGCATTAGTGAGGTCAGGTACTGATGTTGGATGATTCATTCTGGATCATAAACAACAGCAGGTACTGGGTGTAGCTTCATTGCTCCAGAGAATCCATTGCTCCACACCACTGGGGGGTGGGGGGTGCCTCTAGCTGATGCTTGGCATTTGCAGTGATGACCTTAGGTTCATGCACGGCTGCTCCAGAGCGTCTCATTGTATTAGCAGCACATTTTGATGGATATTATGCGAGCTAAGATTTGCACAACTGAATGCCAGTTTGGATCCAATGCTAATATTAAAATGAGTTTGTTCTAATAAAAGCAAACATGACCTTGCACAGTGTGACTGTATGTTATTTCAGGCTAGATTTGCTTTCATACTAGATTTAGACTGGATAAAGTCTTTTCCCTTGGAATATCTGATCCAGTTTTTTTTTTCTGATTTCAATCCAGTGCTGTTACCCATCAACATAAATATGTCATCTCTAGTACTGTCTAATCTGGCAGTGGCGTGATGGCCATACTTTAAGAACAGCAGCACGAAAAAATGAAAGTGGACTGTATTCAACTTTTTATTCACTCATGGAGCAAAATGTCAAAAGCTGGCTGATGAACCTCTGCTATGTCGTATAATATGTAAACAAAACAAACCACAAAAACCCAATTTTATAACTATATCTAAATAACAAAATGTATTGATGTATTTGCCATATATATAGTCACGTATATGTCAATAATAATCGTAATATTAAAAATGAGAAACAGGCTCAATATAAAACCTTGGTCAGAAAGAAGATCAACTGACATCAAATGACATTATCGACCAAACACTGCATGCAGTGCTCTGTGATAAAACAGCCAGCAGGCCCTGATAAAGAGCCAGGAGGTTTAAAGTTATATAATGGAGTTTAAGTAAAACAGATGAAGAATCTTCACCCCAGTGACGAGAGGCCTAAATCACCTGAGAGAAAGACTGCTTTGTGTAAAAACACTCTCATCCCCACACAGCCTGTGTAATGACTTCCTCTAACACTATGCAGCCTCAAAGGCTCTTGTACTGACATGGGTAACAGATCTCCAGGGGGCTGAATTAAAATGGGACTTCTTTCTTCTGTGAGCCTGCTATAGTTACAGGCTCTCTCATCCAGGCTTCTTCCATTGTTATCGATCACCAGCACTGCTGTGATGATGCCTGCTTGTTGTGTCACAGTGGAACAAAACGCTGTCCTGGTCGGCTCTCTTCCTTCAGGCATGTGGGTGGAACACAGATTTAGTTTTAATCCTCTGAGATGTTTAATTTTTAGGCATTATTCAAGAGTTTTCTCCCCATATTGCTGATGCTGATAAGCCTGTAGCCCTGGAGAAAAGAAAGGTTGCAACTTTAATAAGGCTTAGTGAAAAGTAAATGCTAAATGCAGTGCATCAACCAAAGCACAGTTGGTGTCAGACACATTATTGTCAGATAAGCATATATATTTGATATTATTTAACACTTCAGGGCAGTTTGAGGCAAGTCTATGGTTATTTAGGAGTGCAGTTTGCACTGTGCCTCTGAGCAACATTAGCGTCGTAGCTCTAGAGCAAACTTCAGGCACCAAATATGTCTTATGCAAGCTGTGGAGTTCCATCTGGAATTTTATGTCACTTGGGGTGTGGGGGGCTTACAAATCACAGTTTTTGTCCCATTCTTTAAGTATCAAATTAGGTCTACTTTGCCTGTTTGGATGCACTGGCCATACAGGGTCAGAAACCACATAAGAAAGTCCAGTGCTTTTATCACTGGATCGTAGTTATTGAACGCTGTATTTCAGCTTCAGCTGTGGATTCATTGCAATATCATGAACAGCTGGGCTTCAGGCTGGAGCCACTAAAGCATTAACTTAGTTTAAGAAGAAGCAATGTTAAAACGAAACTAATTTGCTAATGCTAATTTTAACACTTAATGAGGTTAAATTAGGTTTCCTTTTATTTTTGGCTATAAATGACTCCTGTAAGTGCTCAAGCCACATGCCTCTTTTCAGTGCAGTGTAGCTCTTTGGGAGAAGGTGTTGGGCAGGTCATGGTGATTTTGGGAAGTTGTTTGCCCTGCAAGTTGCAAAGATCCACAGTGCGGTCCATAGGGGCTTTGTATGGATGCAGGAGTGTGCAGTCCCTCTGGTGCAGGAAGACACGTGAGTGGATATGAGGTGAAGGTCCTCGGCAGGGCAGCGGGGAGTTCAGGATCTGGTGACGCAGGTGCTCCTGAAAACTGGACCGCGGCTCCAGCAGGTGTGCCTCACCCAAAGAGGGGATGTAGCTCTCCTCCCACAGCAAGTGAAAAGCTCTTCTATTGGCCGGCTGGGCTTTTTTTAGCACAGGCCTAAGAGGATGCAGAGTTCTCACGGTTTCCTCAGTTTCTTTCATCGTTTTGGGAGTAATAGGGTATACAGCCTGTACTACTGGGCTGTGGAAGGTGATCCGGGGTCCAGGGCCCAGAATCTGTTTTCTTCCTCTGTTGTTTACTGTCTTTTCAGAACAATGGCTTTCATCTACAGATGCATTCTGAGGCTGACCCCTGGAATAGGCACATGGAGTTCTACCACTTTCTAGTTGATCCAGCCTGGTCATAAAAGACATAAAAACTCTGTTAAAACAGTTTAGAATGTAGCTTCCATCCGATATACTAATTGCCCTTATCAGGTCATGGAGGAGTAGAATATCTAAAATACACTGCTCACAAAAATTAAAGGAACACTTTAAAGAAACACATTAGATACATCAGATCTCAATATGAACTTGGATATCTATACAAATAACGACAGGGCAATGTCTTAGGAACAAAAGGATGCCAAGTCTTTTAATGGAAATAAAAG
>JBBJLR010000133.1:20485856-20508318 GCA_037577145.1 Brachypetersius gabonensis | reverse complement strand
ATTATCAGACAGGTTTAATTGATTTCATGCCAGGCCCAATAAAAAAAGTGTTCCTTTAATTTTTGTGAGCAGTGTATGTGCACCCGAATAAATGCCTTGTTATGTTACAACTGTGCAAAGCTCATTAACACTCTTAGAGCTTGACTGGAATTTAGTTTTCAACCCAATTTAACAGTTACTGCAGCTTGCTGTTATACTCATAAATTAAAGTGACAGTGGCTAATGTAAATGAACCCCTAACAAGCCCTTCTGTTCAAGTAACTTGTCTTTTGCCTTTCAGAGAAAAAGGATCTATTTCAAAGCCATTTAAGGATTCAATCTCATCTCACACTTTACTAGTTCACCGTCTCATCCAAACATTGCTTTTGCTCCCATTGATTTCATTTCAACTGATAGCTGTGAAATTCTGAATGTTCTGCTCCCATTCATTCTCTCTCTCTTCCTCTTTCTCTCACTTCAGAGTGTTTAACCCAGCTCTCAGCGTCTCTCTGGCACCTCCTGCCTCTGATAAAGCCGCTCTCCCACATGGTGGCGAGACTAACCAGGCTTTAAATCATCAATAAGCAGAAAATGACTCTGCGTGCATCTGCTGTGCGAGATATCCACCGTGCTTTTTCAAAATTACACTTGGGGGAAATTTGATGAATAAGTTCTTCACAGAGTGGATTTCAGCCCTTATGGGAAAAAAAACTGATGCACTGCAGGAGCAAGACCTGGGGATATTTCCAGGTAAAAAGTTTCCTTTTGGCCACATGAGGCGGCTACTGAATATTAGTAAAGCACAGACTTGTTTTCCTGCTCACAGTAAGTTCTGAAGCCCTCCGGGGACCGGTTTGATTTTTGAACTGGCTTTTTGAATGTGTCCTCATGGGGAGAGTTATACCTGCATCCAGCTCGGCACGGGGGCCTCTCCAAACTTCTGGATTTGATGACTGGTAGGAAACCCCTGGCTCTGGTGTATCCAGTGCCATTTACAACCAGGGTACATCTGTGGAGACAGTTTATGTTCGAATTATTGGTATTCAGTTACATCTATATTATATCGTCATTCATCTGCCTGTTTATCAGAAATACCACAGCATTATCTTGCATGTTTACAAACATCTGGTACAATGTAAGCATCATATAAAAGGTATGAAGACTCTTTAGAGAGAGTGTTGTCTTAAAAAATCATGTAGAACCAATATTTAAGGCTGTGGGATAGCAAAACCTTAACTAAATGTTATAATAAAGTAAATTCGTTACTTGGAAGTGACGAGAGTTGGCAAGTTGAGGCCGGAGATTACTTGTCCCTTGGGACGTGTGTGTGACCTTTTGACCTTAGGGTCAAACGCTAATGTGCTCATCACAGTGGGCAGGCTCTTCAGACTCTGAGTGTCATCCTCTTCATCATCATCTTCCTCCGGATGAGCCCCTCTGATGAGAGGGGGCAGTCTGACAGTTACATCCTACAGATCAAATGAATGTAACATCTTATGCAAAACATTCCAGCTTTTCTTTAGTGTTTGTTCATTTGTTTGGTTGGCCAACTGGTCTGAAGCCAGCAGTGCACAAAAAAACAATGCTGCTACACTGGTATTATTGCTGTGCTAAGAAGGGTCAGTGGTTGGCCTATGGTGGTTTCTTTCCATTGATGAGCAAGCAGTGTTGCCTTTAATCAGAATCAGAATCAGAAAACTTTACTGATCACGGAGGAAACTGTTTATGTTACAACTACTAATGTTACAGTCACAGAGACATAGACAAGCCCAATATATCACAATATTTCAAGTAAAATACACTGTGCTTTCTACACAAATGTCAGGGTATTAAGATTATAGATGAAAAGTTTACAGTTAAGTGATTTACTGGTTGAAAACATAGTGGTTAGGAGTTGTTACCAGTAGTAGATAAGTAATATTGACATAGAAGTGATATTTTAAATGGCAAGATTTTGCACATTATAATTTAGCACCCAACAAGAAAATTGCACATAACTACTAATAATGCACATACTGATTTAAAGCCAATTGCACAACTGAGTAGCAGCAGGTTATTATACAGATTATTGTGTTGAGTTATAAAGTCTAAATGGTGTGTGTGACAGAGGGAGGAGTTATAGAATCTGAAGGGTGTGTGTGTGACGGGGAGGAGTTACAAAGTCTATAGGGTGTGTGGGTGTGTGACAGGGGAGGGGTTAGACAGTATGAAGGGTGTGTGTGTGTGTGTGTGTGTGTGTGTGTGTGTGAGGGGAGATGAGTTAGACAGTATGAAGGGTGTGTGTTTGTGTGACAGGGGAGGAGTTAATCAGTCTGAAGGGTGTGTATATGTGATGGGGGAGGAGTTAGATAGCCTGAAAGGTGTGTGCGTGAAAGGGGGTGGAGTTATAGTGACTGATGGGTGTGTGTGTGTGACAAGGGGAGGGGTTATAGACTCTGATGGGTGGGGGTATGTAAAGGGTGTGGAGCACTTTATGCTGTTGAGTGGCTAAAAGCACTTCTCAGTTGAGCCACAACACTGTAGTGGATGATCAGCATTGTCCAACATGGACTGAAGTCTAGACAACATTCTCCTTTCAGCCCCAGAATCCACTTTGTCAAGTTCCCTACCCACCACTGGGCTACGTTTAGTAGCTGTAAACCTACAAAATGCACTGATGGTAGATGCTAATTGTAAAATGGCAGCAAGTGTAGATAAAATGTTGGTGCACCAAGGAGTTTTTAATGATATTCTACTAATAGGATACATCTTTTGGTCCTATGTGCCATATTGATCCATATAACACGCTTCTCTTCGGAGTTACCTTGCGCTGTCGGACTGAAACTGGTTCTGAGTAGTGGGACGGTACTGGAGAAACATCACGGGAGGGTGACTGGCTTCTTCTTGTTCTTCGATGACACTGCTTTTGGAAATGTAACTCAGCAGGCCTGGACGAAGAACATAAGGCTTCTGTACAGTATTGAGACTGACTGACTTGAACCACTGTCAGACGTTTTGGTTTAGAGTGGAAATAATATGATGGAAATTACACTGGATATTTTTTTAGTTATGTGCTGCCATATAGATAACTCACAACGGTGCTCTTTAGAGGTATCTGAACAAATAAAGTTCCTTACCACTTTCCAGCCTCGCCCATGGCAGTGTGTTTATCTGTAACACCCATCCCCTTCTCCTTACATAACCTTAAAATGAGCATCTTAGAAAATGAGACACTTGGAACATGTGCAATTAATAAACATATTTTAATCAACAATCTTAAACCAATCATATAAATAATAGTTTTTAATTAAAATTGACTTTTTATGATTCCTCTATTACCATAACCAGCATGATTTCTCGAATTGCATTAGTAAGGGAATGCATTAGCATATAAATGGATGTTTTGTTGCATTTAGTGAAAATCTGGGTGGGAAAAAAATGACATGGTGATGATTTGTCTGTTACTCATCCAGGAAAACTCTTTTACCCAATCCTATGCTTTAAAGCAAATTAATCAAACGCATAATCCACCATGAAATAACCCGCCACTCGCACCTCGCTCTCGTTCCTTTCAAACCATGTATTTCTCCCTTTTCAATCTCACATCTGACTCTACCTGGCCCGAAATGAGCCGCGATTATTAAAAATGAAAAGGAGCAGCTTTTTGAAGCACCAGAAACAAAATCAGCAAATTTCATCTTACCAGTGCTTTGAGGCTTTTGTTCTTCTATTGTCCCAAACAGAACAAAACAGCAGTTGTACTACAGGACGAAAAAACATGCAATATATTTCAATGAAGAAGCCAATAAAACCCCTGGTTCCTGCTGGAGAGTCTGTCCTGCTCCTCTTTGGGAAGAAAGTGTTCGGTGCTAAACATGTGGACATTGCCCTAAACACCCCAGCAGACCAATGCCAGTACCAGCCAAGAAAACGTCTGGCTCCTGATTGGTTGGTTGTGCTCATGCAAGACCCCACACAGAGCTGTTGAGAAATTCCTTCTGCTTAAGGGAAGCACTACTTCTAGAAAACGAAGTAGAGGAGGACTGAGTGCACTGTGCAGCTTATTCAAGGAATAATCTGTAAAGATAATGGTGTGCCAGCACTACATGCCCAAAGGCTTGAAGACTTTTTGGTTTCCTCAGACTTTGAAGGTATTAACAGGGAGTTCATCCACCTTTGCTGCAGAAACAGCCCCTTATTCCAGAAAGGCTTCACATTAGATGTTAGAACACTGCAGTGAGGTCATGTACTGCGGGATGATTAGTTCAGGTTCACTGCCTCTCCAACTCATTCCCAGAGTACTGGATGGAGTCCCATCACACCAGAAAACAGTTTCACTGCTCCACAGTGGGGGGGGGGGGAAGGTGGGGGCTTTATACCCCGCTCTCTTATATATTTGGCATAGTGACCCTAGGCTGGCATGCAGGCGCTTTGGATTTTGATTTTACTGCCAGTGCTCCTCTAGGAACGCACAATTGAACCCCATGTCAGCAATGGTTGCTTGTTGGGGAAATTTCATAGCCAAAAATGATTGCAGTTATTAAATATTATTCAATAGAAACTGCTTCTAACATTCCAAAATCAATTACGTTGAATCACCTTCAGAGTGATTCATTACTGCAGCCTGAATCCTGTTTGGTAGTGAAACATTAACCATGTGGCTGCAGAGCCCACTGGGCATAAGAGAGAGGGCAGCAAGCGTGCTTTAATCTATGGACCGGGCCGCCAGACCATCAGGGCCTCCTGCTGCGCTCTTCCAAACACTCCACCACCATCACACACATTCCAGCTACAGCAATCATTTACCTCACCCCCTCAGCTCTTTCGCACACACACACAATTACCATTCACTGTTCAGTTGACTGGACATTTCCTGGTAGGCAGCAGACATCCGAAACAGACATATAGGAAGAACAAATGCAGAACAAAAGCAAAAATGAAATTATACCCCTCATATGTACACAGGTTTTGTGTTTATATCCCATTTACAACAACGGTTATGTAAAGAACCATCCATTCAAAGGTTCAAAAGTACATTTCAATTTTTAGTGAATGTCTGTGTTCCTCTAGGACCCAGGATTATAATCCGCAATAACTCAAACTGGTATTAGTTTCAAAGAGACTATCTAAAAGAAGCGAAAATATCAAATCCATCGCCATTAGATTAATGATGGCGATCCCACATAAAGAGCATTTTCTAAAAGCCCTCTGATGATGCATCCTAAAGCGGAGGATGACTTGAAAAACAATGGAGACTTGAAAAAAAGCTGTTTTAAAATAAATGGTTGCTGGTTCATGCAGAATCTGTATTACAGTATCTAGTAGGCTCTAGAACAATGGCGCATCAGTGGGTTTCTTTATTGTTGGGGGAGAGGGAAATTCCCAAAGACTGTATTTGTGTATTGCATGCTGGGTAATGTAGCCAATGGGGTAATCGATCAATCTTTTTTTTGGTACTATAAAAACCAGCTTAACTGAAAGAATTTGCTTTGACGTTCAGTTCCCACACAGGCCAACTCTGCTCAAACGAAGCATTTTGCCGTTTTTAAATCCGGATCCTTCAGGAACATCAGAGAATTATTGGAGCAGCCATTTGGCCGTCAACCGGGTTACCTGTTTAAGGAAATACCTAGTTAAACTAAATGTATTACCTCATTTACATGCAAGATGTAATCACAATGATACATATTTGTTCGATAATAGTTCTCCATTGTGGAAAATCTCCCACATGCAGCTTTAGAACGACCTGTTTTATATATGAATTTCAAATTGTCTGTTGCACAGGAACGTCGAGTAGTCGTGACCGCACTGAGTGGTGAGAACATATCATCTCTGCTGGGAATTTAAATTGGAAAATGGCTTTACCTTTACGTTTTCTTTAAGAGTAATGCATTAAACTGAGTTTAAAATGACATTAAAATGTTGTGGGAGCATATTTAGGGTTTAGACTATAAAAACAGGCATTTTTATTTCATAAAAACAAGTTTTTCTCTACACACGGGTGCTCTTGAAACGTAAATTCCAAGAGCACCAGCGTGTTGCGTAACGACAAAACATGAAATTCTGGTTCTAGACCCAACTGCTCTTTGAAAGCTTTGTCCCCACTCCCTCCTCATAGATCACATACTAGTAACTTGTCTCAGCACCACCACTCATTAGATTATGGGTTCAAAATGTACACCCCTGCTTTAACTGGGGTAGCTTAATCTACACTGGAATGGACAACATATTCTGAAAGCAAGCAGAAATCACCCGTTCAGCATTCAATTGCTGTACTTAAAGGTCAACTAGACTCTTGTCACTTAAGTAATCAGGAACCAATCCAAGCTCAAGTACCTGTAAAACATACTGTTAGGGGAAGATAGGGTATTAAACTCAGCCTGAAAAAAACAATATAAAACAAAATGAAAGAATAAGACAAAAGTATGACCCATCTCTAAATACTGTCACTAAGCCAAGCTGGCAGACTTATCTGTACACATATAGCCTCTGTAGAGTAGAGTGTAAATCCAAGTGAAGTGAAGAAATACTGTAATACAAACCTGTGATCAGAGAATATTCTCCGCTCGTATTGTTTTTATTCACATGTGTGGAACTCATATCCATACAGAGCAATTTCTCATAACAATGTTGATTTTATGTTTCACTTCTATATGCTTGAGCCAAACAGAACGGTCATCAGGTAAAAAAAAAAAAAGAAAAAAGAAAAAAAAATCTTACACACGCACGCGCACACACACACACACACACATACACACAGAGTGTATTTTAAGTCACTGGATGTCTAATACATGCTGTTTACACCATGTAAATCTGCAGATGGGTGGAATGTTGAACTGCCATTTAAGGTCATGGAAGGGGTAAATGAAAGGTATCGTATGTCCAAGAGCATCCTCCAATCACACCAAGCTTCACCAATAGAATATTTCTAACACCGGTAAATCTCTCCAAGTGCTCAACAAATCGACCAACAGCTCATACAAAGCGATGAGGGCCGGGTGATGACATTCAAATCGTACAAAAACGCAGATTTAATCTGGTCTGGTAAGAAACATTGAAACATAGAAAAACAAAAGAACGATGGTCCTGAACTGACTGAATGCTAGCACTTTTTAATCCTATTCGAGTCCGCAGTTCAGAGTGTAGAGAACAGCTACTCTCCACTGATAACACGAAAAAGACGCTTGCGAAGTCTGTTTCTATGCCATTTGAGTCCCTCAAATCAACAATGGTCAAAAGTCTGTGTGTAGAGGAGGTACCTATGAGTCCTCTGGAATTATCAAACGGGAACCAAACGCGCAAAAAAAAAGAAAAGAAAAAATTGGTGTTTGAGATGTGGGGGGGGGGGGAGAGAAACGAAGACTGGTGATCAAAGCAATTTCTTCAGGGAAAAACAGAACGTGGTGATAAGCTCTGAAGCTTAAAAGAATGTACATATTCCTTTTTTTATTTTTTTTTTGTCTCTTTTCTTTGTTTTATTTTCCTCCTATAATAGTTGATTCAGTGCAATGCATGAAACGATAAAAGGGTCCCCCAGAACTGGTTTTCTTGCAGCTTTCTGTTGTAAGTGATGGTGTCAGGCATTGCGCAGTTTAACTAGTGTCCATGGACTCCATGTTGGCTGACGAAGAATCCCTCTGGATGCTGTCGAAGATGGCAGCCAGCTCGGGGTTGGAGCTGATCTGGGACTGGAACTCACTCATTAGGGGGCTCTTCTCTGCCTCAGGGATGGTCAACAGGGCCACCACTGCCCGCATGGCTGATCGCTTCAGCTCATCCTGCTTCTCAAACTCCTGCTTCACAGAGTTCGCCTTTACCTGAGGGAGCACAGGAGGAAGAGTGGGACTGGGTTTCGTAGAGTTTGGAGATAAACTAAAATCCCTTGCTGCATTACGATTTGTGTCCCTCCAAACATTAAGTTCAATTTCACAAACATTTCATAAAAGGGAAGAAAATTAGCTTCAGTCTTACATGTAGAGCTGACCGTTATGACATCAATTTTATACCAATATTTTTACATAGGTTTCACGATGTAGAACAGTAATTTTTTTTAACCCTTAAAGCCCCAGTGGCACCAAAAGCGTAACTTTCAAAAATGGTCGTCACACAGCAAAACAATTTTTTTTTAAATCACAAGGCATCAGGCATCATGTTTTTAAATTTAAAAACATGCAAAAATACTGCTAGTGGCTATTTAAAGATGGCGTCACACATATGCACAACTTAAAAACTAATTTTATTTTAGGTCATATTAATAAAATACAAGTAATGTAATGCTGCATGGTATCTGCTGTATAAATGAAGTTGTTAATATTACTTGTCTAAAATATTTTTTGCTAATGTATCTACTCTGTTGGGCTAAATGCTATATATTTTCACGCTGTGACATGAAGAGCTAACCACTAAAGGCTAAACGCATGCATGTTTCTTTGTAATGCTGAAATAAAAACGGTTGAAATTATTCAGCCCTTAGTTTAGACCATCTTTGTTCTATTTGATCCTGTTGATGTACAGAATAATACACAAACTGTCAGAATCAGACGAGCTAGAGCTAAACAGCAGGTATATTATTACTGCATATTGAAGTATTTTTGAGAAATCACATGCGCAAAACATTTTACATGTACATAAACATTTTCCAGTTGCGTCACTTTTTTCAAACATTGTTAAGGTGATTTAAACCGGTATTGCGGTATAAGAACTATTCCTATCATAACAATAATAAAAATAGTTTTCGATATGAACCGGTATACCACCCAGTACTACATACACTCTTGTGTTTAGCATCCGAAATTTGCTTTTTTACAGCGAAAAGGCAAATCTTCTAACAAATAATAGAAGCTTACCATACCAATTGCCTTCATTCAAACTCTATGCCTACAGTTTGATATACCTGCCACATTGTAGACAAAATTCTAGCTTCAAGATTTGAATTTCAATATTTAGAGATAAATGTCTTGATTCTGCCACGCTGTATTTATATACACCACAGATTGGTTTAGCCCAGATAGGTCCTCACTTCAAACCATATTCGTGTGCGTGTTTGCTTTTTCTACCTTTGTGGTGCATGTGGCTCTGAGAGGCTCTACCAGTCTGTCCAGCCTCTGCAGCACAGCACTAGGGCACAAAGTGGACAGCCTGGCCAGCATCAGGAATGTCAGCATCTAAAAGGAGGATGAAGACGAGAAAAAAAAATAAAATAAAACAAATAAAAACAAAACAGTATGAACACTGCTAATCTGCATGCAGCTCATCTTTCCATAATGCATTATGGAGTGACAGCTTTGATTATAACCCTCCCCTCCCCAGTCCTATCTAGTCTTTTCACACTTTCATCTTTTGTATTAGCCACACAACCTGAATGGTAAAAAGACACCAAATCATGGAAGATTCATAATTTGGAGCTATAATGAATAATGAAGCCCTACCTTGATGTCATAATGATCTTTGAGTCCATCTTCGACGTGGTTAAGAAATTCAAAGATGTCAAGTCTATCAAGGCAGCTGTCTAGAAGGGTGTACATACACTCAAACGCAGCCTTTCGGATGTCCAGCCCATCATCCACTGTGTGTTTGAATGGGCCCATTTCAACCTAATAAAGGTGAAGAAAAGCCTGGAGTTAAAAAAAAAAAAAGCAGCAAGATGGGCATGGGGACAGATTAATAAAGCACATGTTAATTTACCTCTCTAATGAGCTCTTTGCGCACTTTGGTCTCATTGTATAAGTGAGGGAGAACAGTGTCTAAGAGGTCTCGGATAAGGGAGGGCTTATTATGAGCTGCAGAGTTGAATGTAACAAGAGCGACCCTTCGAACATTGAGATCTGGGTCTTCCAATGTTTTCAAGAAATCACCTAGAATCAAACATTAAAAAGAAACAAACATTAAAAAACTTTACGTGCATAGCTGTTCAAACTCTTCAGTGTAGGAGGGGAACGAAGAAACAACTGAAAGTGTCTGATACTTACCTATGCAGTTCTTCAGGAGGGGATCAATTGTTTGGGGGTGGTCTGAAATTGTGAACTTCACAGCAGTAACTACTGAGCTTCTGGCATAAGAAGATCCTAGAGGTAGAAAAAACAAATCTTGTTGGGCTTGAAGTCTGAGGGCTTTTTGGCATTTTCAGGCAATTTGCTACCCGTTTATAGTTTAAAGTATATAGTATTGTATCTAACTAAAAACATCTAAGACAAAGTGACAAATATTGTTACATTCTAGAAAGTCTCAGCAAAAATATGAGTAAAGTGAATGTAATGAAATTAGGTTTTTTTATATATATATATATATTGTGTAAACATGAAAAAATTTTCAGAGGTCTTCAAACAAAATTAAAAAAAAATAATTATGTCTGAGCAAGACTTTTAAACCTTGTAAACACATGTTAGTTTTTATGCAGTACCTTTTCTCTGCTCTTTCACAAGCATATTCATTAGATGGGTGTTCCACACCTGTAAACCCCCCCCCCCCCCATGTAAATGGCCATGTGGTGGCTGTCATTGTCTGCCTGCTCCCAAGGCATTTGTAATAGCTAAATCTTCTAAATCGTTTAAAAATGGCTATGATTGTCTGCCTGGCCATGTGTCAATGGCTATCATGATACAGTAAACATGACTTTCAGCCATATGATCATCCTCATTTTTACTAAGTACTGTGTATATGGTAGAAATGACAATAAAATCCACTTCGCCTGACTTGATCTTGCCAGCAAAAAATTCGATATAGCTTCTCCCTATAAACTAACTGAAAAAGCATGATGCATGAGACTGTAAAGTAAGTCTGAGCACAACACGGATTGTAGCCATATGAGCAACTGACCAGCAAAAGACTAGAAAAAGCTTCTTTCTCCCTGTAAGCTAACTGAAAAAGCACGATACATGATACTGTAAAGTAAGTCTGAGCGCAACACGACATGGATTTTAGCAGCTTGTAAAACAGATACTAGGTTACTTACTAATCGGAATTGTCTTTGGCTGGATCAAGACGAAGTTCAAAGTGCATCTGTTCGACTAAATCTCAGACTAAACGTGTGTAAGAGACTAACATGTCCCATCTGCGTAAGTGCCCCCTTACAGTCATGCATTATATTTCTCTAAAACAAAAATGTTAAATATATCTCAGTCATTAATGCTCCTAGCATGATGCTCACCTGATAACAGATAGCCCTTTAGTCTGGGCAGTAGTGTCTCTGGGTCTATGAGGGTGAGTTTCCCGAGGCATTCCGCTACCACATTGCGGGTGCCCTCCTCTGTGCACTCGCAGTGTTTGAGCAATAGAGCCCAGACATTCTCCACATATGGCTTGAGGCCGGACACTGACGCAGAGCTGATAATTTCCTTGAGGGAGTGCAGCAGCAGGTACTGACGCTTGGGCTGGCCTGAAATCTCCTGCAGCACAAACGGCAAGTACTCAGGCAGGTTCCCAACACTGATGCTGCCCAGGGCGTATGAGGCTGCTGACTTCACTTCCTCACTGGCTGAAGAAAAGGCATCTAGGATGACCGTTTTGAGCTCAGGCTGGCCACTCAGGTCCACATGATGGCCAACTTCACCGAGAGAAAGTAGGGCTAGCAGGCGAATGGAGTCAGTAGAGCGTGAGTTCTTCACATCCTGGATGAACTGGCCCACCACAGCAGGGCCCTCTTTGGGGTTATAAAAATATATATTTTAAAGTTTCAAAGTTACTTGAACATTTTTACATCACATCAAAATAAACAGGTGTGGACAACCTGATAGGTGTTTTAAAATAAAAAAATTGTTATATGACATTATTAGATTTTAGTGCAACCTACTCTTAACAGAAAGCAAAAACATATTACAAAAATGTTACCTTTACCTTTGGGACAGGCCCGAGTGAGAGCAGCCACGCACTTGGCGATGGAGTAGTAGGACTGCTTGTGGGTGAGAGCAGCGCTCTGGGCATAAACGGGGCCAGTCAGCATCCTCAGCAAGTCCATGTAGCCCAAACTGGCTGTACCAGTACCCACAAGTGCCTGAAAGAACTCCAACATGGCACTAAGGGCACCACCCTGTAGCAGTGGCGAACGCACCAGTGCGATAAGCTCAGCTAGAATAGAGCCACTGATCTTTGAGAGCGAGTCTGGATGCACACGGGCCAGTGTGGTCAGGAAGCTAATGGCCATCTGAGAGACATGCATGTCACTCTCACTGATGAGTGGCGGCAGCTCGGCCAGTACAGCGTCAATCATGGCTGGTGTTACACTGTCGCTGTAGTTTTTCACCAGGATGTCCAATGCAGCCAGTGTGCTCAGCTTCAGTGCCCGCTGGTTCTTGCGCAGGAAAGAGGCCAGGATGGGCACGGCTTCACCCAATATGGGCCGCAGGTCGATCTTCAGCGGTGAGCCTGCAATCAGAGTCAGCGCCTTCACTGTGGTCAGCCGCGTGATCTCATTCTTCAATCTCTCCAGGAAAATGTGCAACGTGCCCGGAAGGTCAGCACCCAGGCTGTCCCCGAGATTGCAAATGATTTGGCCCATGCAGGAGATAGCACGTTCTTTGACCTCTTGGTCAATATCAGCTGCCTTCAAACGCTTGATGGTGCAAGCAAACAGGTCACTGATGTAGGGAGAGGCGTCAAAGGCATCCGTCTGGTCCAGGGGCCGGATCACCCGCACCAGCTGCTGGGTTACCAGCAGAGCTTCAGAGGTGATCTTATAGAAGGGATCACCCACACAGGCAACCACAGGGGGCACCAAGGCCTGAACATGGGGGTGGAAGACTTGAGGCTGGTGGTTGCACAGGATCACATACAAACATGATAGTGCATCGATTTTCAGATTGGAGGAGCTCGACTTATCATTTAGAGAGAATATGATTCCTAGAATGAAGAGAGGACAAAATAACATTTTTCAGAAAGCAAGTTTTTCAAGCTCCCCCTTAAGCAATTATAAGAGCCGCTGATACAACTGACAGAAGATTTTGTGCATTATGACAGTCATCCATTCTAGATGTCTGCAATAGAAAAGGCTGCTGTAAAATGGAGGGGGGTGCCCAGGGCACATACCTGGGATGAGCACAGGGATGTGCTGAGTCAGGGCCCCAGGCAGCACGTTCACCAGCTCTGTCAGCATGTTAAAGCAGCACTGTCTGGTCTTCACGCTCTTCTCCTTCATCTGTTTATGCAGAGCTTTCACTATCATGGGCACCTGCACAGACGGACAAAGTCACTTCCTACCAAAATACTAAAAAAAAAGTATGGCTTTGCATATGTGAGCAACAAAAAAGGCACAACACTCAACTGAAAAACATGCAAATGTGAGAGAACGTGCGTGTGTCTCTACCTGGCTCTGAAGCATAGTGAGTGGAGTTTCACCCTGCTCCATGGCGTCAGGGTCACAGAGCCAACTCTGGGCTGGTCGCGTCTGCTTCAGCAGGGACAAGTAGGCATGGAACACGTCAGCCTTCACGTTCTCCTCTCGTTCTTTAAAACGTGCTATGAGTGCCGGTGAAACAGTGCGGTAGAACTCTGGCAGCATCTCATGCCGGGTGCTCACCACAGCGTCCAGACACTTGGCCGCTGCCCTTCGCACCTTCCAGCTCATGTCATCGTCATCACTGTACTCATCGTCACTTCCTGAAAGAGAAAGATGGGGTCTTTTAAATGTCACAACTACATAAATTTACAACTATACTTGCAGGTTTTGGATGATGACAGCAGGTATTGGATGATAAAAGTTTTAATACAATGCATAATTATGGTTTTGTCTCATTAAAAAAAAGCGACTTTATGAAAATGAAAAAGTTATGTTCATTTTGTCTGTCAGAATTGTAAATTCTGTGACTTTGTCCCTTGAAGTCTCTGTGTCAGCAATGCCAAGCCTAAGGAGAAGAGTAACTCAGAGAGACAAACATGTTCTAGACTGCTGCCAGACTCCACTAGTCACTGGGGATGCTTACAAGAAAGCAAAGAGCCAGTATGATAAATTATTGAACAGGGAAACACAAAATAGGTATGAAAACGAATTATGGAACACAGATGTAGGCAGTCAGAGAGAGACTCTAAAAACATCTAGTAGGAACAACTGATTGCGAGCAAGTTGAGTAATATTTTCACTGAATATCTAAATTGGAACCAAACTGGCAGGTTGATTTCTCTTTTCCCATTATTGTCCCCTTATTGCTTTAAGGAAGCATATTCTAGGTAGCAGAGACTTTCATTATTACAGGACAGTTTATTATTGAGAAACGTGCCCTGCTGTGGCTGCACACTGTTCTTAAACACACAACCATAATCCTATATTGCTAAAATTGCCCACAGCAAGCATTAAAGCATAGCATTGTGAACATTAATGAAAAAATACAATTAAATCAAAGGCAAACCCACCAAAATCAAAGAACACCTGGCTAACAGACAGCCAAAACTAGAGCTGAAACAAAACCACAACCACATCACCATTAGGAGATACAGGAACGTTTCACCCCATAATGCTCTACATGTGTCAATAATTTCCTAATCTAAAGACATGCATGGCTTTCAAAAAGAGACATGAAACAATTGCCCTGTTGCCCAGTGTTTAAACCCAGTGAAAAGCTGCAGATAAATTTTAAATATTTCAATACAAAAGCCATTACTGAGCTTGTGTGATGTATAACAAGCAACTGGAAATCTCTTTAAAACAGCAGACATTTCCATTATCAAGCCACATTAATTCAGTTTACCATGCTTACTGATTTTAAAGACATTGGCAAATTGTCCAAAGAAAATAGTGATCATGGAGGCTCAGATATTTATATATAATAAAACTAATGCTGGGCATTTAATTGCATTGTTATATGCTAAATTGAATATTTCAAAAGTAGTATATTCCATGTTTTATTTTTAAAGGAGTGTAATAACATTGGGTTTGCAAACACTAAACAAATAATGTGCTTAACAGTGGTGTTCCCTTTAATACAGTTACAGATCAAATATGTCTAAATGTCAACTTAATGTAAAATTCAAACATTAATGTAATCAAATCAAATAAAACCAAAGCTATTTGCCACTATTCACGTTTTATCTAGTTTGTTACCCTCAGTGTCCAGAGCATGGGGTAGCAGAACCATTATAGCAGCTGCAAAGGGGGACCAAGTCCGTATGAAAGTGTATGTATCTGAATACAATGTCATTAAAGTTCCTGTTGATCCCAATACTTTTGCCCATGCAGCGCTTTAGGTCTCGGCTGGTTTTCGCAGGGGTCAGGCATCCCACTAAGAAAACCAGCCGAGACCTAAAGCGCTGCGTGCTGCTCACACCCCAAGCACAAGAACATTCAAAATATAAGGATTTTTTTTAAAAACCTGCGTTAACGGCAGATAAAATAATGGTCATTATGTAAATAATGCGCTAACATGATAACATATTAATGTGCCCGAAATAAAACAAACAAAACCAGTGATTAAAATAAGAAAAAACAATATCACAAATCACAGCTTACTGGCTTTGACGGCCCATCCTTGTCAAAGCAGGGCTTGCAAAATTTCAAAATCCCTGGTAGCCCTTCGGGCATGCACTCTTCAGTTTTTGGTAGCCCAAAATAAATTTGAGTAGCCCGAATATAAAAGAGATTAGTTTTAATGTATAATATTGTAAAGGAAACAAAACATCAATCAAAAAATTGTTAGAACACAAATTACAACAACTGTATAAAATTACAATCATTAACTGATTTGAAATCCCAGGAATCGTAATAACACGATGATTGTAATTTTACAAAGTAGTATATTCCTGGGAGTATATTACGATTCCTGGGTATCGTAATAACACTATGATAACTTTACACAGAAATAAACCTTTTAAATAAATAAACAAATTTTGAACTCCATACTAGTTGTCCTGTCTCTTTATGCTCTCCTCCGGTTTGCTTTGGTGTAGCCGGTTAAGTGAATGGCGTGCTCCACACACCCGTCACAGTTGGTGGCGATAGTCCCAATCACCAATAATGTAAGAGAAGAAGCGCCTTCACGCACTTTTCAGCCGCGAAAATCATAACCAAAATGGAGATAAACGTGAAAGCTACGCTGCAACGACGACTGTCTGAAAATAATACGTCACTTGTGCTCACGTATATTTCTGGGTGGTCTGAAATAATCTTTACACATTGGCGTGAAACTCAGACTGTGTGTGTGTGTGTGTGTGTGTTTTTATGGATGGATGGATTATTTGCATAAAATTCAACATGACACACTGTGCATTATTAAGATGACTTTCAGTTCAATAAATTAAATTACATTTTGGATTTTTATTCAACTAAGCTGGGCATGCTGTGATCTGTACTCTTTTTTTAACGGTATCTGAGCGAGTCCAGCCAAAAAAAGGGAATGAAGTCATTCTTCTGGGATTGGGACGGGACAGGAATTTCCCCCAGTTTTTTTATGGGATTGGAATGGGATGGGAATTTTTTGTGGGAGTGGGACGAGAGAGGTTTAAAAATGTACTCCCGTGTCACCCTCTAATACACAGTTCGTGCGATCGCAAAGTGAAAGTAAAAAACGTTCGAATTCAAACACGATTTTAATATTTCACATATTGACAGTGGCTCCTCAATGCATGCAAATGAAATAATTTTTGGAAAGAATCCGAAAGCATTGACATTTTTCCTTCCTATGATAGCCCGACGGTCAGGGCTGAGATTTTGGTAGCCCGACTGGAAGACACAACAGCCCCGGGACGTCGGGCTAGCGATTTTGCGAGCCCTGCAAAGTGACCTACTGCTCTTTTGTCATTACAAATTCATGTGGAAAACTTTTAAAATAATGCCTGGAGCATCACAAAGGTCAAGTTAAAATAAATCAGAAAAATATGAACTACTTCAGAAGATGCTACACGTTCCAAAGCCTTTTTGCGGCATATAAAGCAGTTCCTGTCTAACCCTGGCAGTTATGAGAACCTTTTATTTACTGTCATCAGCAGCTTTCACAGAGAACAAACATGCCTTTCAGTCCTCTAAACAGCAAGTGAGAGCGAGACTCTACATTCCAATCTACTGCACGTAATGAGGGTGGGGGACGAATGAGGCCTCTTAAAGTCCACTCGACTCTCAATAATCATCTTCACCCATCACTGAAGCGGCAGGTGACTCAGCCAGGGGCACGGCACCTTACTTTAAAGGTCCTCTGCTGGTTATGGAGTGATGAGTTTCTGAGAAAAATGCAATCTCAAAGTCAATAATGTCAGCTGTGAAAACTTGGGCATTCAAAAGGCACCAGACTATGGCAAATGCATTCATTCATTCCAATAACGAGATGCTTCAGTGTCTGCCGGCAGTCCAAAGCCTCCACCCAGTGCTCCCTCACTCCTCATTGGACAGGCAACAGACTGCTCTCCCAGCTGAGCCATTATGAAGCTGCTGCTTCCAGAAGATATCACAGAGCTCTATAGACTCAATTTGGAGAAGCTATTCTTGAAAGGAGGTGGACAAAAGGGCTAGAACCAAAACCTTCAAACTGGATAACACTGGACCAGCATACCCACTGTGCGGCTTGCAAAGCCTTAGACTTCACTGACTAGTAGTGACCGGTAGTACAACAGTCAATAGGACATCTATATTGAGAAAAGTCTTCAACTGCCTTTGTTTGAAAGTTCCCAGACACAAAATAACATGAGAGCGCGCAGCAGTCAGGACTTCTCCAGAACAGACAGCCCGCCAGTCCGCCCCTGCCCGAACCCTCACTAAGGGCAACGTACCAAGCTGAACCTAAAATGAAATCTCTGCCGCCACCGAACCACGGCCGTCGGCCTGTAATTCTCGCCCAAGATGCTGAGCTGTATCGCCAGAACGCGCAGGGCATTTGGGCGGCATAGGCTTTTAGAAGAATGAAACGACAACAGGAGAACAGGAGGGCAGAAGTCAATAACTGGAAATTTAGCTTAAGTTATATTTGGATCACTATTTATGTTATTAGTAAATTATACATTTTTAATAATTTTGAACTAAATTGACTATAAAAAAAAAAAAAACACATACTGCCACGAAAAAAGCAAAAACAAATCGCGGAGAATATTTGCAGTTTCTGCGTTGTTGTGGAGATTTGGTTCTCATAAAAAAATCCGCGTGTAACTGAATCCACGACTCATCCGCAATTACTCATCTGTGTAAAACTGGGGGATTACTGTATAATAGGGCTGCACGATATGAGTAAAACATGCGATATGCGAGAACGTTGTTGAGTGTTGCGTTGGCAATATCACATGTGACAAGTAAATAAAAACGTAGCCTTTATAGTGTTCATTCTGACTAGTCTATGCAGAAAAAAATTAAATGCAGTATTTCCATTCCAACATGTTTTTTTTAATAATTTACTTAAACAGAGCATTTTAATGCCTCCCATAAAACATTTTAACAATTGAACATGGTTTGGAAAAAACAAAAAAATATCTTAGCCAGATAAAATAGCAAAAGGAACAATCTATAACAGTAACACAGAAGATGAAGAAACTGCTCAGTGATTTTTTTTGCCCTCTTCTCTGTGGCACTGGGTGAAGAGTTTTGGGAAAAACACCATTTATTGCAGTTTAGTCAATAAATGCGATATGTATAATTTTTTCGCGATGTGTGTATTGCGCATGTTGATTATCGTGATGACGGTAAATTTGCGATATATTGTGCAGCCCTACTGTATAATATAAAAAAATGCTATACTGTAGACAAAATCAACACCGGAAACGAAATATGCACATGATTAATTACAATATAGGCAAATAACGATGGAAACACATGAGGGCATAGCTTCAGATTTGAACAAAAAGTAAGCAGACATTTTGTTCGGAAAGCGACAGTCAATTATATTTCCATGGAATCCTGACCACAGCGGGCTGAAAATCTGACTTTTGATCTCCTGACGATGAAATCAAAGCTAATAATGAGGGCAAAGTTGAGACACAGTGCAACACTATTGTATTCTAAGTACTATGACATGATTCAGGTTCCATTCCCTTCAATCTCAGCTGCCTGCTATGGCACATCTAGTTGGGCATTTATAGAGGATGAAAGGACCCTGCTGAACAATGGACAGAAGGCATCACATCTTTCGTCACTCAAAGAAAAGCCTAAAATAGAGGCCTCCTCATACCTTGGTAGTCTTCATCCACACCATCTGCATCCATGGCATTTTCGTCCTCATCCTCGTCATCATAATTGTAGTTGGGGTCATAGGTCAAGTACTTGAGGCAGATGTTGATTATTGTGGGGACATGTGGGTAGACTTCTTTTGGACACCTGGGAACACAAACACAGAGGGTTGACGCGAGTCGTGCTCTTTTCCATGTCTTCAGTTCAGCTCTATTCTCCAATAGCTTATCTCAGACATACACAAGCACACAATCTTCAAATGGCAAAAGTCTCCACATGTTGTGCCTCTGCCCTGCTGTGCACACTGCAGCAACAGAAATACTGAATTTAATTAAATCCAAGTAAGTCTGTGCAATAACAATGCTGAACAAACACTTGAGAAGTGGACAGCAATGCATTCTGCCTGCTGACAGCCACAAAGGGATGGAGAAAATATGCTTAAGCCCAAACTGGAGTTTTCAAGGTGATTACTAAACATTGAGTCATTCTTGAGGTTATGCTTAATAAAATATGCATCACTCAGCGTACAGTCAATTCTCCCAGCAGGTGTGTTCTAGTGCAAAGAGCAGGGAAGCCTTTCCCTTACACCTCAGAGGCGTGATTGAACTTGTCAGGTGCAATTATCTCCTTCTCGCTCCCTTTGCTAATGTGGAACAGTTCCCTGAACCCTGTGATATATGAGATCAGAGCCGTAACATATTAGCTTCATCATATTAGATGCATTATACTAGATTTATCTGAAGTTTGTGCATGATTTGAAGCATGGTGAAATCCTCAACAAAGCTTTGAGTGGCTGACAGCTAACTGAGAAAGCCTAATACATAATATAGTTGATGCATGTAATCAGATGTGTGTATATAGTTTTTTTTTAATAATGACCTTAAACTTTGGTTAAATTCTAAAACTACCTGTCCTGCAACTCCCAATTCAGGGCTTTGGAATTAAAGGAAAAAAAAAAAAACACATCATACAAGTTACTCCTGCTCCAACAAAGAAATTTCACCCCGGTTTCTTTTAAATCAAACCAAACCTCCCAAATCTAAACACACCGTAAGCTGCAAAAAAGTGAATGTAACAGAGTGTGTCCTTCAGGATCTGTTTCTCAGAGACCATCAGAAAAATGTTATATATGTATCATCAAGCAAACTGCCAACTAATCACTGCTATTTCCCCAAGAATAGATTTTTAAAGTCAATCAGGTTCAATTGTGACAGCTTTAAAAATACTGCCAGTGTAAGCATGTTTCATATACCAACCTCCTGACAAAAGACTCAAAGGCTTGTATGCAGTATTCCCTCAGTTCATCGTCATCAATGTTGCAGAATTTCACCACTAGTGGAATGATCTTTTCCAAGTACTCTCCTGCGAAAGACAAGAACAAACTGGTTACCATTCAGCCATACTCTATATGTCACTTGTATGTCACAAGCGTAAGAGCTGCATATCTAAATTGCAACACACGGAAAGCAGAACTTAACATCAAAAAGCAGACAGAAATATAAAATGGCTTTCAAAGCTGCCTGATAAAGGATTCTCTTTTTAACTAAGCAAAATAAATTATCTATAAAAGATGGCATGCACAGAAAAAAAACTTAATTAAAACCAGCAGTAGAAAAGATAACTGCAAAAAAGGCTTTGAGTGCACTTCACTGAAGCAATCTCGCACATCTTAATCGGCGCTGTCTTTGTCTCATCAAACAGAAAACGGTAATTGGTTATTGGGCAAACACACGCTAGCACAGCTAACCTAAACGACTTTTCACTTCATTTCACTTGCAGCATTCAAGGCTCAGCGTAGTGGTGCAGCTGTGGCATGCAGTGCCCAATGACAAGGTGACAGGTAATAACAGCACGGCTGCAGATCATCCCATCGCCTGTCACACGCCCCGTTTAAGTAATCTGCACAGCCAAACTCCAAGGTGAGTCAACATCTATACTACACTCTTTTCAATCTAAAAAAAAATGAAATATGTGCATCAAAGATATTTCTCTGAGTTCGCAAAGAAATCATGAGCGGTGGAAAGGGGGAAAACAGAGATGCCTCTAAAAGAGAAGTAGAAAAAATGAGAAATCAGTCGAAAACCTGATGGGACAAAAGCCTCAGGTGGAACATTCATCAGTCTAGGTGAGAATAAAATAATCATGAGAGCATGTTGCCTCACTATGGGTACTGATATTCCACTGTTAATGAACAGACTGAAGGTTCTGATGAAAAACAAATTACACATTGTGTCAGGTGTATTGTGATATGTGCTCTATCCTCCAATTATAGCAGGCACCCAGGTGGCTAAATTGTAAGAACTTCATCTAGGTCATATCTAGAAAGAGTAACTTGCTTAGCTGTTTTTACAAGGAGGAGGCCCTCCTTTCCCCTACAGCCAATCAGTGCAAGACTAGTCAGTGCTTGTGTTTGTGAGCTAATGTTACAGAACTGGCTGTGTATGGCAGCAGCAGTTTATTTATAAATAAATAAATAAATGTAATAAGAAGAAAGAAAGACTTAGACATCACCCTCTCATGCACACACACACCCAATACTATTGGCTGGTTTATACATAAGAACAAATACAAGCATTTTAACGAATGGAAAAAAATGTCTCACCAATTCTGTGACCAGCCTGTCGGCTGATGGCTGCGATGCATTGAATGTAAGTGCGTGTGGTGGACATGGAGTCGTTGCGAGAAAGCTCAGACAGTAAGTGCTCGATGAGGTCCACAAAGACAAGGTTGCCACAGCTCATGACGAGGTGACCAAGGGCTATGATCGTCCTCTTTCTCACAGCCAGGCGAGGGCTGGTTAGTTGGGGTAGCAGGCAGCTCAGGATGGAGGGGTGGAAGTTGACCAACAGGCCTCCTTGTCTAAAAGGACATGAGCGAGTTGAGCATCCTGTAGGCCTTCTCATATACGAGAAGGTCTACAGGATATACAAAACATTTGACAGGTTTGTTAAGGTGTGTAATTTAGCTGGTGGTAACTTGGTAAAAAGCAGGTGTTATCAAGTGTAGCTTTACAGATATAAATAACTGACAGTACTTAAGCACTGATGTACGCCACTCTGGACAAGAGCGTCCACTAAATGCAGTAAACCTAAGCCTTTTTACCCATATTAAAAGCTGCAACCATTACAACACCATGATGCTAACTCAGGCATGCATTTGCATTTTTCCATGAAAGTGGTTAACAGCAAAGACATTGAGATTTAAATATTTTAACAGGTATAACAATCAATCTTTTCTGATGCTTAAAGGTCTGAAAAGGGACATTAATGCATGCGTTTGTGTAAACATTTATATTAGTGGTGGGCCATTATCGGCATTAACATGCTGCGTTAATGTGAGTCTGTTATCGGGCGATTAAAAAAAATATCGCCGTTAATCTATTCACAAAGTTCGGTTGGGAGCTGGGTCTATACTACGCAAGCTATGATGACTTTCACC
>JBBJLR010000133.1:20472645-20485361 GCA_037577145.1 Brachypetersius gabonensis | reverse complement strand
TGAAATGTTTGGATATATAATTTTAAAATAGTAGAATAATGACTATATATTTAGGGTGGCTTGGGATCATTTTGGGGTGGGGGTGGGGGGTTCAGACCTTTGGCAGAATTCAAATGAGCCATTTTAATTTAGATTAATCTACCCCTAATTTATATATAAGCACACAGCACAGAATTTTTAACCAAAACCATGAGCAGTGAGCCCATCCCAAAGAGAAGACCTTGAGGGCCTATACGTTCCACAGACACGTGCACACAGAGCTTGCAAAATGTCTTTGCAAGCTCTACTGCAATCTACAAAATCAGGCACACTCCATCAGAACTGTCAAATGCTGCGCTACTATTTTGTGTGCACCTGCAGAGCATGTCTGCCATGATGTCCAGGGCTTCCAGCTGTACAGACACGTCCTCCTGCTTGGCAATTGCGCTCGTGAGGCGACCCGTGATCTTTTTGCACACACTGGCAGCAAGGGCAGAGCCTGGAAGAAAGATACAAGCACACAGAGTTTAGCTAAGACACCCTCCTGCTCTGAAAAATGGCTAATATCAATAGTTGTAAATGCACATGCTGTTCTTACAATAACACAGCGCTGACTGAAAGATTGAGAAACGCACACATACAATGCTGAAATGTGTATTCAGCATCTTAACTAAACCATACAGGAATAGAAAAAGAAAAAGGTCAGGGATGTTACCACTGGACGCTGGCGGGAGCTCCCCGATCACAGTCTTCAGACCAATGCTGGAAATGTCTCGAAGCTGTTCTTTGTCTGACAGCATGTTCGTGCACAACGTGTCGACAATTGTTTCAACCTGGTACTCCTTCACTTTGCTGACAAGGGGTCCCAAACTGCAACGCAAATCACTACAGTTTACCAGCAGCTACTGTAAGTGACTCTTTAACATGACTAGGGCTGTCAGTGTATTCGGAAAGCAAGAAATTAACGATTAATTTGATTAATAATCGAGTAATTCTTTGTTGAAAAGTACAAAGAGTAAAAATGAATTTGGTTGTAACAATAACACGCCCATTTCTTACTGTACCATACCTACTCTACCTTCTTACTGTAACTTACCTAAGTTCCAGTAGGTCAAAATGAAAACCATTCAACAAAATTGCTATGCAGTTTTGTTGCACTTTACTAATCGGGTTTATCATGACCACCTTAGCCAAGAAAGATGCAATCGAGCCATTAACACTTGTGTCAACAACATTGGACGGGTGGTCACTACAGGCTAAAAAGGCCTCAAATGTATGATTTACAGGTTTATGTAAACAATGTTATGGCCTCAAAAGGCACAACCTGTATTAATCTAGTTACATAAAGCTTTAACCTACATCACAATGTTGCATGTTTAATAACATGCAGATAGAACTCGGAGGAACAGCTGGTTGTTTTGTACAGAATTTGAAACAGAGGGACAAGCCGCAATGATTCAGGCATTATTTTCAAAAAAGCCCATTTAATATGTAGCCTAATGCCTGTTCCTGAAGAACTTACAACAACCTATTCAGTATTCAAATAACAATACCATGATGTGAGCTATGAAGCCAAAAATGGGAACAGACTGAATACTGGGATCAGCTAAGGCTAAAAATGAGTAGGATGTCAGCCTGTCCTCTGGGGCTATTCTTTTCTTTGGTTTGAAAAAGGAATGGACGTGGCTATACAAATCTTCAAATATCTAAAGTGATTTGCCCAAAAGTATATGTGCATTTTTCAGCTGAATATACCAAACAATTAAACTGTAAAAAAATGAATGGGACATGCACAAAAATCAGGGTACAAGTACTATAGCTGATTAAAGTTCAAATATCAAAAGAGTCATCTTTAGGACAGTGTGCAAGTCCAATACTTGATTAAGCTTGAATAAACTTTCACATATGTTACCAGTTAAATTCTGACCATACCATTTAACAGCTAGGTTCTGAACTTCGCCATTTTTGTCTTCCAGAAGTTTAAGGATCATCTTGACCACTTTCCGCTCACTGTCGTCATCCAGCTTGATGGAATCTTTTTGTAGCTCTGACATCAAGTCATTAGTGGCCATGAACCTGCAGGAACAGAGTACATTGCAGTTAGTCAATGAGGTGGGGGGGGACGGACCAGAAAGCATTTTCTGTTAAAACACAGCATTAGGAAGGGCCTCTGCGTAATGATTTATGGGGTTGAAGTAGATGCAAGTGACCTATTATTAGTCAATATTTTTCCCCTGCCTGCACAGTGATGTAATCAATTCAAGATGTTCTTGAGATGGCCAACAGTCACTTTACGCTGACCAGATAACTTCAAACCAGTGCAAATTCATTTATTTTGTGTTACAGGCAAAAGAATCACATTTTGAATTCTAAATGACTTGTTGATTCCAACCTGTGCTCAAATATTACAGTAGTAGCCAGTCTAGGGTCAGCTTTTCATCTAGGCACAGAAAGAACATCTCTCTTTTTATTTATATATATAATAATATATATATTATATAAAACACACAAAAAAAAAACCAACAACATCGTCTTACAAATCCAAACTGCACTGGGCCTCCTTCACCAAGTTAAAGCTAAACTTTGTGTAAACAAAAAACAAACACCCCTGGCTTAAAGGAATGCTAATCACATGATCAGCAAAACCAATACCCAACCAACCCCATAAAATCTACCTTGATTTCATTCTGTCCTAGAAAATCATTACAGCCTCGTGTTTTTGACCTTGACTTTAGTGACAACCGCCCCATTAGATTCTTTAGAAACCGATGCACGTAAGAAGAAACATTGACTTAGCAATGAGTAAGTCACTACACATCCCATATCCCATAGACCATTCTAATAAAAAAAGCCTAGCAGAGGTAAACAAACATGCCCCCATAAAAAATTAAGGATAAAAGATCAATTCAACCCCTGATTTACTAGGAACATTTCCTCATGGCCTAAAGCAAGAAACAAAGTCTGAATCACTGCCAGACGCAACATGGAAAGAGCCCACAGCGTATGTTCAGGAAACCTCTGCTGTGAGATCTACCTCAGCTTGATCACCAGTTCAAAACGCTCAAACATTTTCAAAAGTAGCAAATTCTCTCCAAAGCAGTTCCTTAACAAATCGCTAAAAATATCATAGCTGAGAACCACAGTAAGATGATAGGAAGAACACAAAATCTCTGTGCTATACCTTTTTGTTTCATTGAAAGCATTCCACGATGAAGACCACACACTTCTTTTAGAAAGCTTACAGACCATTAAATTTGAAAACAATGCCGTAAAATTGACCAAAAATTACATTCTAGACAGGCATCAATGTGTGGCATTGGTCAACTACAATTCAGATTTAATACTTGTGAGATTTAAAAGATTTTAACCATATTTGGGTACATCAATATGCTTATTAGTAAATCAGTAAAAGCTTGGTTACCTGTACCATAGTGCTGGGTGATTAACAATTAATTCGAATTTACAGTTCAGGACGATGTGTTTTTATGAAAATCGATTTTATTACTTATTTTACACATGCAACTAATGCGACGCACCGTTCTACACAGGGAAATTAGCGTGGCGCACCCAAACACTGTAGCAGTGTTTGTGCCCAAAAAAGGTCTCCGCTGTCCTAACTGTCACCGGCTGATTATTTAGACTACAGGCCATGTGATAATGCCGTTAGCCGATCAACCCGTCGGCACGGGTCTCTCCCGTTTGTGGTACAATCAACAAATGGGCTTCGTTTTTGTTTTTCCGCTTACGGTGATTTTCGAAGCGAAGTGTGTGACTGTGTGGGTGACTGTATGTGTGTGAGAGCGCCTATGTGTCCCTATACTTTTGTTCACATATTTCTGTATGACAACTCTGTCCCAGTACATTTGTTCATATTGGCCAGTTCGTCTGGCTTAAAGTTTAGAGCACAACATTGTTTAATATCCATTTTTTTGAAGATAGTAACGAAGATACGCTGATGATACAGTGTTACGGACTGGAGCCTCGTAAAGTTACAGTGGCAGCAGGTAACAGTGACTTCGTGAGATAATGTGTTGCGTTAGTTGCTAGGTAACAGACATAAAAGTCAACGTTAATTCGCTTATTTAGGATTCCTAACTTGAGATAAAATAGGATTCCTAAATCCAGTTAGGATTTGCTTCTGTAATACCAAATTGAATCCTATATTAACTTTATGTTTACGATAATAAATTTCTGTAATACGGCCCCTGGCACCTAATGATTACACTCACCACCTCGAGGCAAAAGTTGCTAGCTCTTTTGCGGCCTACCTGCATGCTCTATGTTCCTTTAAATCATTATATATTTATTTACAAGAAAATGTGTTTATTTGTTTTACAATCATTAGTTTTGTTTGTGTAATAGATATTTGCTCAAACATTGGTGTTTGCTAAGCTATAGATAATTATTTTACATTTAAAAAAATAGTGTTATTTCTGTTCTCAATTTGTTTTGGGTTTTTAATTAAAAAAACACAACAAAAAGTACCGATAGGAGTACCGTTAAAGTACCGAATCGATTAGTGGTATCGATAGAAGTAGTAATACCGTTAAAACCTTAACGATACCCATCCTTATGCACGTTAGGAATTAAGTTGTAAAGGTGATACCTGACTATGGCACAATGCAACATTTACCTGCACGTACCCTCAAACCACTGGATTCAGTTCATCACACACAAAGTTGGAAGCATGGCGTTGTCCAAATGACTTGGTATTAGTGGTGCAACGGATTACTGTTGATCCGTGATCCGAACCGATTCCTCTCCACGGTTTGGCACGCACGTGATCCGAAGACTCGGGGAAAAAAATTTTCCATTGTACGTGTGGTCAGTCTGTATGGAATCAGATTTGTGCCAAAATGTTGAAACAAAACTTCCCTAATATCAAACAAAATTCATTCAATATTCATTTTCGTCTGTGAGACTTTCACTTTCGCCACTAGTTTTTCAGTTTCGCTGCTTAAGGATTCGATTGCAGTTTTGGCACAGCTCTCTCGTGTGGGCGGGCCTTTGACTCATTTGCCAGCAGGTATTTGAGTGACAGCTCAATGCCCCGGAACTCTGCGAGATACGACCAATAGAATTAAAGCATCGAAGCGGGCTAGTGTTCGGTCTGCCCCGTCTAAACACAAACACACACGCATACACGCGCGCACACAAAGCGGGTATGAAGGAAAAGCTAATCTTAAAAGTCTCTGAGTGTCCAGAATCTACAAAGCCCACAGCATATTCTCTCCTGGTGCTAACAGAGCTAGCGCTAGTGCTAAATCTGTTAGCAGGGACAGGAGAGTTTAGAAAACCACACCTACTAAAGGAGTTTCGGGGCATGGAGCAGTCAATCAAATACCTGCTGGCAAATGAGTCAAAGCCCCACCCACACAAGAGATCTGTGCCAGAACTGCAAACGAATTTTTTGGGTTTCGGTCAAAATTTCATTTCGGTGCATTACTAATTTTAAGTTTTTTTACTGTGTCCACATTAAAGGAAATAATTATGTTCTATCTTGCACCTTAATTTGTTTTTATATAATTGTGTGGAATGAGTCATTAGTTTAATGCTTTTTAATGGGTAAAAATACTTAAATAACTAAATGCAGTGTTAATTTATCTTATCTTTTTTCTTTTTTTGCTGATCCGAAAACTGATCCGATCCGTGACTTAAAACTGCGATTCGATCCGAATCCTGTGGATTTGGATCCTTTTAGTTCATTTTAATTGTTTCATGGCTTTTTTTTACATTATTTTATCCCGTCATTATACTGGTTTCTAAACTTTTAGCTTGTAATATTTAATTTAAGGTTAACTAATTTCTTTATCTTTTTACTTTTAATCTTTTAGAGATCATTATTCTTTTATACATTTCTTTTCAGTTGTTCGTTTTATCTGTTTTCAGCTTGACTATTTTTTCTTAACAGTTTTAAATATGTTCATTTAGATGCAAACGGGTTGGAAAAGATTGGAAATTGCATTTACTCTAAATTGTTCGTTTAGAGTAATAAAATGCCATTTCCAATCTTTTCCAACCTGTTTGCATTGTTGATATTAGGTTGCATTGTAATGAGAGTTACTCTCAATTTTCCTAGTAAAAATAAAAGGTTGACTGATTGAAGTATGGCTAAGGTAATTCCTTCAGGAATCTCATCTGTAGTCTTAAAACTTTTACCGACATTTACAACAGTTAGGTCATTTTTTTCAATTCATTTGCACTTAAAACCTAATAGGTTAAGAATCAAGGCTTCCCAAGCTGAATTAAGAAGGCTAAATTAAGTCTGGCATGAAAACTAACACTGAGCGTGCTGGCGCTTCCTTAGACTAAAGATGGGAAGCACCAGGCAGAAAGCGTTACAGATGCCACGTCTGTACAGGCAGTATGTTAAAGCAGGCTGCATGACCAAAAACACGTTTGCATTTCATCTCGCATCACACGGTTTGGTTGACTCATCTTAATCCAGTTTGAGACGAAACTGAAGTGGATTAGCTTTCAGACGTTCATCTTATCTCCGCATACGAACATCAAAATTGCACTCCAGTATCGCAAGAGGACGAGGAAAAGAACCATCGTCCACAACAGTACACATGCCTACATCATGCAGACGAACCGAGGCTAACCGCAACCACTTTGGCACAAGTTTGATGGGACTGAATCCCTTACTCCAGCAAGAAATCAAGGCAGGATGAATAATGCATGGAAGACACCCTCATCCAGAGTGTGAAGAACGAACTGCACAAAGAAATACCTTCTTTCAGACACACTGTAACAACAGACCAAACATACCAGGGAGGTGGCAGTGTAACTGCTCTAAACTGAAATCGATGTTTTTCATCTCACTCAGTGTGTGTGCAAGCTACACAGACACGCATCTGTTTCAGCTACACAGGTACAGATACGCATCTGTTTCAAAAGGCTAGCACAATTAAAATAGACGTGAGCCACAGGATTCCAATTGAGGTTAAACGTGCTAAAGCTACTGGGTTCTGAACAAGGTTAAACATCAGCTTCAGCTAAGTGACTCCAATCAACGTTAAAAAGGCTTGAAAAAAATCCCAATCACTTTTGAACCTGGGCAAACCAGTTCCTTACAGATATGACATATAGCTTCTACTTCCAAAGCAACAGGGAGGTCTGGTACAGTAACAGCAAGCGAGCTATGAGGGTGTTGCCGAGTAGAACTCAAACATATATGTATACAGGGAAAAATAAAAAAATGTGCGTATCTCAATCTATATACAGTAAACCCTCGTTATTCGCGGGGGTTACGTTACACGAGCACCCGCATATAATGAAAAATCGTGTTGTGTTTTGGTCAAAGAAATGCCTTAAAATGCCTATTTTAATAGTGTAAACTGTAAATATGCCCCCAAATGTGCTCCCAGAACACCTTAATTTCATTAAAACTCTTAAAGAATATGTAAAGAGAAAACTCTAGGTTTAAATACGGAAAAGTCACGAACGAGAGAAAGACAGAGAGCGAGAGAGAGAGAGAGAGAGAGAGATCGCGTGCAAGAGAGAGAGAGACAGAGAGAGAGATCGCGCGCACGAGAGAGACAGAGAGAGATCGCACGCGAGAGAGAGAGAGAGAGAACGCGAGAGAGACAGAGAGAGAGAGAGAGAACGCGAGAGAAGTCCATGCACGGGGAGCCAGAAGTGCTAAAATGAGTTGCCACGAAAAAAGCAAAAAAAAAATATCTGAGAATATTTGCAGGTTCCGCGTTGTTTTGAATAAAACGATCAGTTTCGTTCTCGAAAAAATAAACGCATGTGACTGGATCCGCGTAAAACTGAAGGTTTACTGTACTGATATATATCTTTCTCTATACATATACACTACACATGTGCGTGTGTGTGCGCGCATGCGCCTCTCCACATATTGGGCCATACAAAAGTTTAATTTGATACCAGTATCAGAAAGCAAAGTGCACTAAATAATTAGAATGTCTGCGTTTTGTATTTGTATTTGATTCTATATTTAATATTCCAAAACTGTTGCTTTTTCTAGCCATATGACTCAGTCTAAATTTCAACACTACAACACAATCATCTAAGGGATTTAAAATGTGCATTCTTTGTTATTGTGCAGTAAAATGTCAATGAAATTGTAGCTGGTTTATTCTAGGCATACCAAAAAAACCCTGCAACTGAAAGAGCAGAGATATCTGAGAAATGAGGTGTGGGAGTTAAATAGACAAGAAAAGTGTGGATTGTTAAGATTTTCTGATGAAAGGTTAGAATGAAGGCATGACATGTTTGATGAATCATCTGAAAATATAGGGAAGTGATGCTGATATTAGCAGCTAACTACTGGTTTTTGGTCAGGATTAGGGCTAAAACGATTATTTGAGTAACTCGAATGACTCGATTACAAAAAATGTTCGAGCAATATTCTTTGCCTCGAGGCTTTGTTTAATTCGTCACCAAAGTCCACCTGCCAGGGGGTGCGTGTGACCCGGGGAACAGAATATTTTTGCCGCAGGGAGTAGGGGGTTTTTTTGCACTGAAGAAGAGCACACAGCTCAGAGCAGGAGATATGAATTAAAGCCCTGCACTGGACTATTTTATTAATCCCGCGGAATTTCTGACCATTCCCACTTGCTCCCACCCGCTCTTATATGAAAATATATTTATAAAGTTAAAAAACGATCTATGTTCTGTTATTGTAAGTTAGTGGCGCACACTGGCTGTGAAAAACAAATATTGTTGGCAATATTGTTTCTTAGTCCGTAGCAGAAAAGTCTTAAAGTGCATCAGTTTGCCTAAAAATTCAAAAAAATTTTAATCCGTATTTAAACTGTAAACAAGTTTTGACTATTTAATGCTATAAAAAAAATCAATAAATAATAATTACTTCAAATGATCAGTAACATTTAAACTCAGGAGCACAATAATAATATTTAAATATTATTTTATATTTATATTTTACAAACAAATCTTAAAGTGCATACAGAAAGAAAATAACAGGACTTTTTTGTTTTCTTTACTGTTAATAAGGATACAATGTACATCATAAGTATGATTTATTCGATTACTCGATGAAAAAAATCGACAGAATACGTGATTCCAAAAATATTCGATAGTTGCAGCCCTAGTCAGGATTATGCTAAGACCAGGAGCTTCAGAGCTTCGCAGCCTTAAACCTGTGTTTTCTAGGTCTGACGGTAGTTGAGGAAACACAGACTTTCTGTTGCTTCTTCTAACTAAAAGTCTGATGGAAACACATAAAATGATAATACAATTTCATTAATGTAACATCCTACTCCGCTACAAGTCTGACAAAAACCGCATTTCAAATGAGGTTACAAACAGCATCTTTTGCAACATACAGATTCACAATAAATTTTCAACTCTAGCATTAAAAATATCAGCAATTATGATTATATTTTTAAATAATGAGTACTTGTATGGAAATACCAATGAATATTCAAAGTTGGTAAAATGTGATTTGGGCCTGACATACTGTCAGCTTTATTCTACTGACATTAAAATACTGGTCAAAAATAGATATTCACAATGGTAGGCATTGTTTTGAGTTTTATAAAACACTTGTTGATAACATTCAAACAAAATGTCTCAAATGACATGACACTTCAGGAAAGACATCGTCATAAGAACACAATGTTCCCTGTAGATAGACCATCTTGCAGGATTGAGGTTTTCCTCAGTCATGCCAGAAGACATCTTCAAAAAAGCGGTCTTTGACGGAGCGCCTCATGAGTGGGGGGGTGAATCTGACCCAGCAGATGTTGGGCTTTTGCTGAAACTTCGTTTGCAGTTTCTGACACCTGTGACTAGAGGGGAGTACATGACTTATTGTTGGGATGCACAACTAGGACATTTTCCTGCGTTAATTATTGTAATACTTTTGTTCATGTTGTCCACCCTTACCTGTAACACCATCCACCCAATGTGCAACTTATATTACAACAAAGGCAGTTTGAACAGACTAAAATAAGGTAAAGTGGCCCGTTATATTCACATGTAAACACACCACAGCTCAGCACACAATGTGAAATTCTTTGTATGCTTTGATCAATTCACCAAGTGAAACAGTAGGCAGCCAGTGATGCAGCACCCAGGGGAGCATTGTGTGGGGACGATAGCTTGCTCTGTTCTGCTGTTAGGTTGCACCACAGTCCAGAAGGCACATTGTTTCATTTCACTGTGTACCGTGTGTATATGGCCGAAATGACGATAAAAATGTACTTAACTTTGAAGGGTACCTGAGTGGAGTCACTGGCAGTCCTGGGTTTCAAACCCACAACCTTCTGATCACAGGGGCAACACCCTAACCAACCAGGCCTCCAGCTGGCACATAATATGAAAAATCCTTAACACAGCGCTGAAGTGCTCACTTTATCTGCACCTTATTTGCTTCCCCTCCATTAAAAATGGAGTGGCTGAGGGAGTCATCTTGTAAAACCACACAAGTCAGCGATAGCTAAGGTGCTAAGGTTTGCTGGCTTTGACATCAAGGCAGTTAGTCAGAGAAACAGACACGCTATCAAATGACAGTGCAATCCAATGCAGGTCTCTTAGACCATTCTGTATCTCCCACTACAATTTTAGTGGCCCCTTATAGTCACATGAACACACCACTGCACACAGTGTGACCAGAGTGAAATACTCTCTGTATTTAACCCAATCACCAAGTTAAGTAGTGAGCAGGCAGCAAAGCAGGAGCGGTGTGTGGGGACAGTACCTTACTCAAGGGTTCCTTGGTGGTGCCACTGGCAGTCATGGGATTTAAACCAACAACCTTCTGATGGCAGGGACAACACCCAAATCATCAGGCCACCAGCTATCCCATAATATAGTAACGTGGCCCCTAATAGTCACGTGTGAACACACCACACAATGCGAAATTCCTCCTTTGTATTTACCCCATTCACCAAGTGAATCTGTGGGCAGCCTCTGAAGCAGGAGCAGTGTGTGGGGGTGGTGCCTTACTCAAGGTACATCAGTGGTGCGACTGGCAGTCCTGGGATTTGAACCCCCAACCTTCTGAACGCATGGAACAATTCTCTAACCTCGTGGCCACCAGCACTGTCGTTTTTTTAGCCAGCTTAGCTCGCAGAAATAGTTAAAATAGAGTATTAGTAACTGATGGAGAACTACAACAGCTTCGTGACGAGACAAGTTTATGACAGGGCACGCTAGATACCGGCCATCACAGCTAACGCCAGGATGAGAGCAATTCACAGGGCATTATTTTCAATAGTTACCCATTATCAGATCTATTAGCACCTAAAGAGATCTCGCTGAAGTGCAAAAACCCTGGCCTCGTCTCTTCTGCTGACAGAAGAGCTCTGATGTGTGCTAACAGGCTATTTGTCAACACGGGGCGATTAGGTTAGCCAGCGAGCTAACGGCTTCAGCTAGCTCTGTGCAAAAACACAGGATAAACAAAGGCATAATGCACGAATGTTGAGATTTTATGTCACGCAGCTGTCAAACATCCATGCACAGATGCAGACTGACTCTATCCCACAGTAAAGCGAGGGAAACCGCCTGGCTAAACAAAATGCCGAGCGGGTTGAGGCCTAACTAAGTTACGTTAGCAGGCTAACTGGCTAACGAAACACAATTTTGTCTTTTGCGGGGCTTAAACATGCAGCAGGGGGACTAAAGGTGCAAACTCGAGCAGTTTAGATTTCCGTGGTGACATTAAGGCGCCGCTGACCTGAAATCCTTATCGCTGGAAGTCATTTTCTCCAAGAGATTAGAGATGTGGTACGAGGCGCTCGCCATGTTTGCAGTCTGTTGGAGCAGCCACTTGTGAGTCTCGGGTCCAGAGTCACTGTTCGTCGCCCCCCTCCACTTCCAGAGTAAGATACACGGCTACGAAACAGGACCGGGTCTCCGCGTTCGCTTGGCTGTGCTCGGCCGGGGCGGTGGGGACTGGCTGAAGAACCTGAAAGAGTTACTCTCTCACCCCCCTGAGTCCGGAGGTTTGAATGGAGGTCCTGCTTCGCTCTGCAAGAGGGAGGAGCTGAGGGCAAAGTTGAGGCACATTTCTCTGGGCGGGGCTTGGTTTTTGATTGACAGTTGGACTGGCCTATCGCTGCAGCAGAAATTATGTAAAAAAAAATATTCAGCAAAGACTTTTAAAGACTGGACAGACTTTTAGAGTATATTAAAATATTGTAGTTGTCTGACTAATATTGTTGTCAACAGCAGCTATCATCTATCTATATATTTATATATGTAATGTGTGTGTGTGTGTGATAGATTGATGTTTTTTATATCATGGTTCATTCTTTCATCAGTGAACAAGTTATGACGGAGACAATACACAACACAATAAACAGACAATTGTAACGGTTTATTAATGAAAAAGTATAGTGTGAATGGGTTGTTAATCAAAGACAATGCAGCAAGTAGAAAATACAGAATTATCACATACATGGGAAGTGTATGGAAACCTTCCAGAGTGCATAATATTGCGCCATACATACATTTCACAAGAATACAGCGCGGAGAAGATGTCTGTATATAAATACTAGGAGTGTAACTGTACATGTATTCGTGCCGAACCGTCACGGTACATGGATCACGGTTCGGTACATGATGTCGTACGGAGAATACGCCGTACGACGGAGAAGACGTGATTGAAGTAATACGGTATCACAAAGGGACCAAAAAGCGCAAGTAAATCATAAACCTGGGTCGTAGTGTGGTGTAATCGTGCCACCTACTGGCGTAACACTTCTGCTGCCTTACATACTTAAAATATAAGCAAGAGTGTG
>JBBJLR010000133.1:20454738-20472545 GCA_037577145.1 Brachypetersius gabonensis | reverse complement strand
TCTCTCTCTCTCTCTCTCTCTCTCTCTCTCTCTCTCTCTCTCTCTCACATACACACACACACACACACACACACACACACACATACACACACATACACACTCTCATACAAAAGGTTATACATGGAGTAAAGTCTCAGTCTGTATCACAGTAAACATTTGAGCAAGAGAGCTGCTATATGTAGGATAAACTGTAGGATGGAGGAAGAAGCCCCCAGGGTAAGATGCTGCCCTATTTTTCTCTCCTAATCAAATGATTTAATTTAATATAATAACCCTTATAGTCACGCATGAACACACCACAGCACAACGGTAACAATGTGAATTTCTTTCTCTGCATTTTAACCCATTCACCAAATGAAGCAGTGGGCGCCCAGGGAGCAGTGTTTGGGGTCAGTACTTTGCTAAAGGGCACCTCAATGCGAACGTTCTGATTGCAGGGCCAATGCCATAACCACTAGGCTAACCAAATCTAATCTCAGCACATTTACTAAATGAGGGTCTAAATTCCTAAATTTTACCTAAATCACTTTATTCCTGGAATTTAGTGCACTGGAAACTCTTTCCAGCGAGTTGATCAAAATTTGGGTTTCAGACAAGAGTGAACATGTGTTAAAATGTGTTTAAATGCATGATTATATGGGAGCATATTTTATCAACATCTTCTTCATCAATACAGTGTAGTCATCACCAACATAACAAGAGGCAATAAATATCTGTCTTTTAATAGCACTGTAGCAAACACTCAGCACAGTCATGACCAACCCATTGACTGCTAGGATCTATAGAATTTTAGTCAGAACACCAGAATTTCTATTAAATTGCAGCCTTCAGTTTCTTTTTTCAGCTGTGTACAGGTTTTTCATCTGGCCTGGTCACCCACATTCTGCATAAATAATAATGAGGACAGTCTCCACTAAACGAGTAATACATTTCTCTTATAAGTGCACTCAGGTCTGAGTCAGCATTATTACAAACAATTACTATGTGGGTGGGATCACAGTTTATGTTGGTCTCTTTGTATTAAGATGTCGGTTCTGAGAATTCTATATGCAGCCGAAATTACATTCATGATTATTTCTGATCTCAAACTGCTTTTCCATATTCTGATCTCCTACGTTTGAACTGATTTGCCTGTGAATCATATTCTTGTTTTATGACTCAGTGGCAGATTCAGGTCAAACGTGATTAAAATAGTATCACTGTTCTGCACTGGAAAGACACATACACATGCACACATCTACATACACACACAGTATATATATATATAGACAAAAATATTGGGACACCTGATCACTACACCAGCAAGGACATAGACTTTACCAGCGAAATACATGAACTTTAATATGGAGTTGGCCCCCCTTTGCAGCTATAACAGCTTCCACTCTTCTTGGAAGGCATTCCACAAGTGTTTTTGGTGTTTCTGTATGAATTTGTGTCCATTTATTCTGTTGAGCATTTATGAGAACAGGCGCTGCTGTTGGACAAGAAGGCCTGGCTGGCAATCTCCGTTCCAGTTCATCCCAAAGGTGCTGGATGGGGTTGAGGTCAGGGCTGTGCGGGCCAGTCAGGTTTTTCCATACCGAATTCAACTAGACATGTCTTTATGGAGCTCGCTTTGTGAACTGGGGCACAGTCATGCTGGAATAGAAAAGGGCCTTCCCCCAAACTATGTCCACAAATTTGTAAGCATGTTGTTGTCCTAAATGTCTTGGTCTGCTAAAGCATTACGATTGACCTTCACTGGAAATAAGGGGCCTAATCCATAACCTGAAAAACAGTGTCCAAATATTTTGGTCCATATAGTGTTGCTGTGGTTTTTGTATACAAATACATGTGCTAAAGCCCAGATCTCATTATGTAGAAGACATTAAAAAGTCAATAAACTAAAAACTACTTTGGTCATTTGCTACAATGGCAGACCGGTTTGTTTTGCAAAAGGCCGTTTGTTTATATTCTCATCAATCTGATGCCAATTTATTTCCACTTGCAACAAGGAGCCAATTTGCCATAAAATCTGTCATGATTTCTAAGAATACCCACAACAGCTGTGTACTAAATGGCTCTTAGATGGACAGCAGGTGGCAAAGGCATAAAAAGGAGATTGAGAAGTCAGTTTAATGCCATGGTGGAGAAAAAACCCCCAGAAAAAGTGATTCTGCACAGGGCATTTACCAGTTAACATTGTGAGACTAATTCAGTGACTCGGATGTATTTTGCAGGAAAGAGTGTTTGTGTTCTGAATGCAATTATAACATGTTGGTTTAAAACTTATAGAACAATGTCCAAATGAAACAGGGTCAAATGACATAAAGCTATGAGTCATTCAAAATGGTATAAAGGCTGATGGTGAATGCTGGTGATGGTTTGTTCATAGTTGGAATTGTTTTAGGAGTAGAAGGGCGGTGACTGTTGGAAAGGCGTGAATCAAAAGAGCTCCTGCAGGTGTCAGGAGAGTGTGCACTGTGTGTATATTATAAGGGCGTGTGCCTTGCTAAGGAAAAGTGCATAAATGTGCAGAAAACAACAAGACTTCACCTAGCTTTAATTTTACTTTTATTTCTTATGTTTTTCTCATATCTCTGAATTTATCTTTCATTTACTATATACTTTAAGCGCTTGATGTTATATATAATCCTTTTTATTGTCATTAATAAACTCTCAATATGTTTTACTGAGGATGTCATGATATCACCAATACTTAAAAAAACACAGAACAACTGCACGTTTTATTGCAAACAGCATGAGTCCTGTTGAACTAGATTTGATGTAAACCAGGGGGTGAAAGGAATACAAATCTTTGCTGCACATATCAAATCAGGAAAAATAAATATTGTGATATTATGTTTAATGAAAATTCCTTGGACTATCGGTGATACTATATTTGTCACAGTAGTCTGAGCCACAGCTTGTATTAAAGGCACTTTACAGGTTACTATAATTTTGTTTTTGGGCTATTTCTTCTTGTTGTTATTATTACTGTTTTACCATGTGTGTAGACATGTGTGTGAGAGTGCGTGTGATTGAGCAATGCATGAGCATGAACGCACAGAGGCCTCCTGTCACTGCAGTGAAGTGGATTTCTTTACTGAAATAAATCTTAATCCCATTGCCTAAGATTATCTAAGCCCTTTTCAGGCAATCATGCACAAGATGTCCCAGTTCCATTGGCTGGCGGAGGCAGTGATGTGTGATGGAGAGTGCGAAGCATGCCCGCAGTGTTCACATAATAGCATGCTTCCCGTCTGTAGGCATTAGTGCACAGATGCTCCAAGCAAACCAGGACAAGGAGAAGAGCAAATAGATCTGACCTCGTTTCTACGAAGGTGTACAAAAATGCACCTATCATCATTTCTCTAATACAACACAAAGTGTTTAAACAGGGTCATTTAGCTGTGATTCCACTGAAAAACCAACAAACAAAAATCAAGAGGTTCAGGAAAACAGCTAACCCCTCTAATTCTATGTTGGTTAATTATAATTAGTGGCTAAAAGATCTCTTAATTACACAGACAGACAGCAACCTGCTGGACCTGAATGACAATGAGGACGAATGGACCCAAACAGGGTTTAATGACGCACCTTCTGTTTTCAACAGACCCTCAGGGTCCCAATCGATTACTGCATGGTAATAATCCCCATCTCTGATCATGTAAGTCAATGTGCCTCGTCCCTCTCTTCCTCTCCTCGCTCCCTCCTTTCTGAAATGTAGAAAGGCATAACAATGTCCATATTCGATTCCTATTTTCCTCCAACCTCTGACTTATGAAGCATGTCTTGCATGCAAAGGAAGAATTTTCACATCCATCAGCGAGCCACTTTTTACACCACTTAACATTTAACAAATGCCCCGCCCCGATCCACAAGTTATTACAAATGGAGTAAAGTCATTAGCATGAAAAGACGTTAAGCGTATTCATGGCCTATGGTGCGATTACGTTATTTACCCGCCATGGAAGGCCTTAAGGCCCAATTCCCAGAGAGCTTCGTCCATTAATGCACATTCATATGCAAGCGAGCATTTTAATGCCTCGTTCATCTTCACTATCGCGAACAAGGCTGCTGATTCATGTGGAGAAGGAGAGCAGCTCATTTCATTACCTCCTCTTCCTTTCTTAACACTTTATCAAGGCCGGTGGTATGAAGGGAAACACGATGCAGACCGCGTTTCTGTGCCAAGCAAGGGAGAAAGAAAATCACACTTGCAGTTTGCACTGTCATCACATATGCAGGGCAGCCATATGTCACGTTCTTTTTAATTTATCTGACTGTACTCCACGTGAGTGCTTTTTTTATGGCTAGATCTTAATAAGTACCACTATTATGGTGAATGTTATTGCAGCACTGAATCGGTGCATTAGAGGGGATGACCTGAAACGGTCAGGGGGGCATGCATCAAGCTATTTCTGTTCAACCCTTACGCATCTAGAGCCGTTACTGCTGTTCTGTGACACCGTTTAAGTGTGATTATGTTCATACATAATTAAGTTGTTATTGTAATTGTTTATTACTACTCATTATAATCAATGAAATAATTAATAACTACAAAAAACAGCCCTAGTCAAATGCCATTTTGTTGATTTTCAAAATGAATACTAATACACATCCTCTACAGAGAGCACACACAAATGTGCCATTTTTCTACCAATTTTAATAAACAGGTTCTATTTTTACGTTAATTCTGTTTATACATGACAAAACATATCAAATGTGCCATAATCTTTGCATAGGCAACATTTTGTATTAGTATTCATTTATGTTAAATACGGGAAATAACCATTAGTTGTATAGCCAATATGGCATTGCCGCATGCTGGCAATAACAGCAACTTCTAAGGGTTCGTGCCAAAGACATCCTCTGTTTTATTAAATGCTCTCACTACACTGAATATGAGCTTACGAATGTTTATGCGGGCAGGGAAGGCACTCGTGCCTGCTCAGTAGTGTAATTTCAGCTGAATTAATCTTTTCCTTGAAACACAGGGTTTTCTTTTATAATAAGTGATTCAACTGTCACGTAAACAGCACACTCCAAGACCTGCTATGTATTTAGCAATTTACCAGAGATAATGAACACACAGCAGGTTCCCCCATGTGCTTATACCCAACCTTCCATATAACAACAGATAAACTGTGCATTAAATGGGCAGTAGAGCAAATAGTATGAAGGTATGCTTTTAATCTTCTTAAAAGCAGACCTTTAGTTCAGTTTTACTGATGTTTAAATCAATTTTCCAGCATTTGATCTCCATTTTCCATGGCAGTATCATACAGTCAGTCACCACAGACGACAACAGCAGTGTTCAAAACCTGGTTACTCTCAGAGGAACCAATAGGAAGCCGCTGAAATCCATGAATAAATGCTGAATATGCAAAACTCCTCTGTGAGTCATTCAGTCAAGAGATCTGTCTACTTCATTCTTTCAGTGATGGATTTTGTTTGAGGGAAGGTGATGAAGTGGTAACATGTCACCATCACAGTGGGTTGTGTAGACTGACTGGTCACACATGAATGCCAGAGAAAGTGACAGTAAAACCCCGTTTGAGCTGAATACGTTGTATCAGAGGAGGCCATTTGTGAGGGAAAAATTAACTGCAGATTTTCCCCAAATTGGCTGCATGGAAATGTCATAGCTTTAATGTTCATGTCAGTACATTGTGATTAAAATAAAAAATTAAAAAATTAAATTAAATAAAATTAACCTTCAGTAAGTGGCACAGAAGGTTTCATTATGCTAGTATAGTTATCTCCAAAAAGCCCACCCAGCAAGACTGAAATCACATTGCTTTTCAAAAATACATTCAATTTCCTTTTCCTTCTCTTTCTAACTAGGCCATCATCACCAAGTCCTGTTCTTACATTGATTGGAACAGTGCCAAGTCATTTAGGCAGTTAGTTTTGTCTTCTGCACACAAATAAAAAATGATGTCCTTGTCTATTACCTGATTTTGCAACCACAGTATCAGGACATCAGTTCAAACAGGACTACCGTTACTGAGCGAGGTGTGGGTTCAGCAAATTATACAATGTAATTTGATCCAGAGGTATTGTTTAGAAGACTAGTGAAAAAAGACAAATATTGCAGACAGATTCAAAGTCTTAAAAATTTAAGACTTCATCTGGAATCGCTCAAATTGTGGCACCTCCCCAGACAAAGCTGTCTTGAATTGGGCATAACTTAAAGTGGTTTTTACTGAGTTACTCTAGTGTTGAAGAAAACAGAAGAGCTTTGGTACATTCTGTCAGATTTGCTTCATCTTAAGGCTTGTACTCTTTCAGTTTTTGTATTATGTGTCGTTTCAAATGTTCATGAATTATTCAGTAACTTCCCATTGGTATTTATTCTGTGATTAAGTGAACACGTTTTATTTCCTCATATGAGTAGAAATAATCTAATCCAGGTGTAGCAGAAAGCTATTAGGTTGAAAAAGATGGAATATTCCGGTGGGAAACAATGATGTTGATCAGATACAACATTAAAATCAATGAAGTGATATATTCTCAGGGACAAGACATATTAGGCAGCAAATGAATAGTCAGTTTTTGAGGGTAATGTGTTGAAAGCAGGGAAAATGGGTCAGAATAAGGATGTGAACATTTCATTTATGCTTGTGTGAAGCAAGGGCTACTCCATCTGTCCACAAGAAACTCCTGTGAAGGTTCATGCAGCTTGTGATAGAAAGATGTCAGAACACACGGTACTTTGCAGCTTTGTGTATATTGGGTTGCGTGGCCACAGACCAGTCAGAGAGTCCATGCTGAAATATGTCCACTTCTGAAAACACCTACAATGGTCATCTGAACATCAGAAGTGGACCATGGAGCAATGGAAGCAGGTGGCCTGGTCTAATGTATCACATTTTCTTTTACATCATGTGGGTGGCCAGGAGCATCTGTATCACTTACCTGTGGAGGAGATGACACACACATGCACTATGGGAAGAAGGCAGTGTGATGCTGGGGTAAGTAGAATATCATGTAAACAGCCAACATATAAATCAAGTGAATTTGAGATGCTAAATTGCCTTTAGTTGTGATTGTGTGTGTGAATGTGTTTGTGTGTCCTACAAAGAACCAAAGACCTGTCTGATGTGCTTTTTGCCTTTGCCCTGTAATATACCTGGGATTGGCGCCCCAGTGCCCAACGACCCTGGTTAGGATAATCGGCTCAGAATATAAAATGAAAACGCTGAAGTATGAAAATGAGCTTCTATACTTCAGCCTTTTTCGCCTGGTGTGTATACACTAGTGTTCCTAAACCTCTTTCTCTTCGCCTGCTCTCCATTTTCTCGCCCATTCCCTCTGCCCTGACACTTGACTTACAGTGGAAAAAGAGCACACAGCTCTCAAGGGGAGTTTCTGGGTAGGGGTGTGTCTATATGTGTGCGTTTGTGCATTGTTTGTGTGCATGCCTGAGTTTGTGTGTATGTGAGGAAGATGGCTAGGCTTGTCGCAGATGTTCTCCTTGAATAATGGATGCTATAAACACAGTGCAGAGTGGAATCTCCCCAGCCTCTCCATGGTGATGTAAAGCTTAGGTAAGGTCCATTCCACAGAGACCCCACGGCCTCAACGCTTCGCTAACAAGAGTGTTTCACCGCTGTGCGTAGTATACTGCTCACCTGCTGACTGAAGGCCAAAACCATCAATGTGTTATTTTACCATAACCGTAGATCTTCATGTGGAGCTGATGGTAAAGCTTTGATCAGATCCCTTTTACTGACCATCACAAAGTGACATTTGGTACAAGAGGACTGAATGATATGGACATGATATGCGATTATACTGCTACACAATGTAGTTTTGCTGCCTTTCAGTATATTCAGTGTAAATACTGTTTCAAAAATTGAACATTTGCATACACTACCCATCCGTGCATTCTCCAGGCTCAATAACGTTTTCTGATTCTGATACAGTTCATTGATGTGAACTAAGACACAAAACTCAAGTCGTAGTTTTACTCAAGTAAAACTTCAAGTCGTACTTTTGACTTGTTTTTTTTGTGCTGTATAGAACTGTTTTATTTAATTTAAATGTTTTATTTTATTTAGAATATTTTTATTTAAGTTCTTGGAAGAACCATATTCAAGTAAACCATGCAAAGGGGCAGCTGGATGGCCTAGTGGTTAGGATGTTGGCCCTGCAATCACAAGGTTGAGTATGTATGTCAATATATATTATACAATATAATATTGTATGTCAAAGTTTCAACAACCAACCCTTCAGCACAGAGGCAATCCTAGGGTCTGTTGGGGCCCCAAGCAAAAATTCACTGGGGGCCCCCCTCTAACCAGTTTTTATCATCATTTTAATAAATAATCTGACATTAACAAAAATCAAAACGTAATTGCCACTAGCGTAGTTTAAAGTGTCAGCTCTCGTTCGCCATCTAGTGGCTTGGGGTCCCCAAGCAGCTGCCTGTCCTGCCTGCTGACAAGAGGCGCCCCTGCTTCAGCATCTTAAAAGATTTGTGGGATGACTCTCAGCTTTAACTAGAATTAAAATAAAGTAAATGCACTCATGAAGGATGTAATGTTCAAAATAAATGTTCATACACTTTAAATTGGGAGAAATGCATGCATGTATGAGGCCCTTGGTAGAGCTCTTTAAACTGTTCTACCTACTAGATGGATGAAAAGAATTGTTTTGAAAGTGAATGAAGATAAGACTGAAATTCCACTTACAGGCATAAAAGCACAGAAAATGTTTTAAACAGTGTGGCCAATTTGGCACAACCGAACTAAAACTGAGATGAAAACACGAATCACACGTTGACAATGCTGTGAAGAACGCTTTCTTTAATCTCAGAAACACAGCCTGTTAAACAACATTTCTCAGCATGGAAGATGCTAAGAGGTTGAGTCATGCTTTTATTTTCTCGTACCTCAACTACTATAGTGCACTTTTCACAGGATTACCTAAAGACACATAGTACTTACATGCACTAGCAGAACTGAACATTACTCCTCTTCTAGTAGGAACACATTGATTGCTCCTTTTGTTTTGTTTTGTTTTTATTTGAAACACTTTCTACTGGTGATTAAAATAGGGCTTGTTTTTCTTTATCGAACTAGATAAAACACGAATGCCCTGGTATTGAAAGTGACCATACTGTCATACGTGAACACACCACAACACACAGTGTGGACACCACAAAATTCTTCCTCTTCTCTTTTTTCTTTTTGTGTCGATGGGGTAAACTAGGCCGCCCAGAACGTGGCAAGATCAACAGCCTTTTGATTGGCTTCATTCAGGTCCTACATGGAGCAGGAGATAGGGCAGTCAGGGCAAGACATAGTTTGTATGGCGCCGCAATCACACTGGTCATTGTCGGAGAAGCCCCACTTCTTACGGTTTGCCCTGCATCTGACTACACCTGCCCGAATTCAGCTTAGTGCCTTGCTGGTTGCCCAAGGTAGTCAGTTTCCGGGGGGGAGGTGTTTTGCAGGAGGGATCTGGGCATCCATTAGAGGGAACTTCTCAGCCCACAGCTCTGCATTTAACCCATTCATCAAGTGAAGCAGCGGGCAGCCAGGAACACAGTGCCCCCGGAGCAGACTGCTAAGCACCTCTGAGGTACCCTGAGCAAGGTACTGTCCCCACACTCTGCTCCCCGGGAGCTGAGTTCCTGGCTGCCCGCTGCTTCTCTTGATGAATGGGTTAAATGCAGAGGAGGAATTTTGAGCTGTTCACACTGTGCTGTGGTGTGCTCACGTATGACAGGGTGGTCACTTTCACTTTCAAACACACTCACTAAGCCTACCTATCAAAAGGTGAGTTAAACCAGGTGTGGTTGAGCAAAATTACCAAACAGTATTGGATACTGGCCTTCCAGGACTGGAATTGAGGCCTTCAGTGAAGATTTCAAAAAAAGGAAATGAGTCAGCTTGCATGTCGTCATTACTCACGTAATCGAGATGATAGTGAAATTAATTTACTCTCTGCCCTCTATTTCCCATTACCTGCCATCATTACATGCCTTTCAGGAGATTCTGTTCTACTCTAATTAAACTCACTGCTGGCCGGCCCACTCTTGTTCTTAGCACATTTGGCTAATTAGGAAACTTAATCTAATTCACATTTGATTAACAAAGCCTCATTTGTTGACAGAGAGCCATGGAGAGCACCACTTTACCAGAGCTGATGATTAAACTGAGGTTAAGACAGGTTCATTTTTAGTGCAAAACTCTGCTCTGTGCTTTATCTTCAGAGATGCTTCTTTTAAGCAGAAGCTAGAAAGAAACATGTTGCACTTTGTAAAGAACTTCAAAGAAAAAAACAAAATTCATTTGAATGCAGTCGTTCCCAATTCTTCCGTTGTTCGTGCTTGCACACTTAGAAAGGCTTCTTAAATGCCTCTTGATGGGGTATTGTAATTCCGTATCAACCCACTTTAACATGAAAAACCTTCTTGCATCATGAATAGTTCCTTAGCGTGCAGCGCAGAGAGCCATGCTAACACAGAACAGATAACGAAAAGTATTAAAAATGTAATACATGGGGTGAGCTGTGGTAGTAAGCTGTTGTAAGGACAGAGATTCTCATGCCTTTATGGAACACTGGAGGAAAAGGTGAGAGGTCAGTGAAGAGGAATGGTATAACAATCTCAGTACAGTATCAATCAAAGAAGGAATATATGGAACAGTGTAGATCAATTTAAAACTGTATTGCAGATATACCCCCCTGTCTCTTCTGAGGGTTTCTCATTTTTATGGAAATCACTGCCAATGATTTGGCAACTTTGAGCATCTTATTGGTATAAAGTGGGCAGAGAAGGTGTGGAGGCATTTGATTTACACGCAATGATTTTTAGGGCTTTTTTTATTAGAAAGCTGGCATAGCATCTTTTGAAAAAGTAATATTTGAGAAGTTTTATTGATCTGAGAATAAAACACTCAAACCATTTCTAATGCCCTTTTGAGTGCATTAGTAACTGTATGCATTGAAAGGTTTATATGTCTGTCTTTCAGTCCATCTCTCTCTCTGCCTGTATATCTATTTATTTATCTTTAGACTTTTTTTTTTCATTTCATTTATTTATTTTTATTCATTTCAGAAGAAAAGGAAATCAGTCATCTGGTGTGGCTGCCACAGACATATGGCAGCCACACAGAAAATTCTGACCGGTTCTTCATCATAGTTTTCTTCTTTCTGGCAGTCTCCAATGGGGGAGAGGAGATCCACTTAACATCTGGAGATCCTATTGCATCACAGGCCACAGGAGTGCAGTCAGCCTGAGTGGTTTTACATCACAGGGTAGTTTCGATATCAGACTTTGTTGCTGACCTCGTCATCCGTGACGGTTCCCACAGTTCTTTCACACCGAAGACTGGCAGTGCAGCATCCTCCAAAGATCCTATGAGTCAGTTTCATAACCGAGTGGTCCAACACTTACACAGCGTGGAATCACATTTACCAGGCCCTGATTTTGTAGATCTGATATGACTTTTTCCATATAATAGTCAACGACATCCTCAGCGATCCTGTTCAAATGAGAGGGCACGAAGAAGATGGAAGCTCCCGTCATTGTCCTAGAAGGGAGTTTGGGTGAAATGTCAGGATGAAATTCTCCACCACTGTTAGGACGAATCAGTGAGTCGGGAAGACTATCTGAAATTGCTGATATAAGATCAGAGAAAGAAAGTGATAAAAGAAAATGAAGAGAAAAAGAAAGGGGCCAACAGAGGGAAAGAAAAAGAAAACGTGTCTCCTGAACTCTCACTGTCTAAAGTGCAAATAAAATAGAGGGAAAGCCTCGCAGTCCAGCGGAGACTGCTGCTGAAGCAGTCCTGTGAAACCTGTGCAGACCCTTAACCCTCCAGAGCCCGATACATGTGGTGTGTCATACTAAAAAAAAAAATGTGTTGCTGCCTCACATTCTGAGGTATCTTCTCTCTCCTGCTCTTCTGTCCTCATAATTAGTGTTAAATCACTACGAAATATAAAAAGTATTTTATTGTGCATATCTCACAAACACGTAATAGTAACGTTCATTACAACAGTACATAATTAACAATAATTTTAAATGCCAAGAAAACATATCTAACCTCTTTCTCCTCCTATAGATTAATTCTACCCTCCTGGTCTTCTTGGTGAAGTTGTTAATCACACTGTTATACCAGTGCCCACCAGTGGGTGGTGGTGAGGATCGCTAGCAAGCGGTCAAGCTAAGAAGCTAATGCCCTTTCAATAATATGTTACGCCTTTTGTTATGTATGAGTCGCCACGGTCTGAGGAGATTTAGGTGGTTGGGTGGGGCGCTGTTTCACGTTTTGGACCAGAGCCATACTCACCTATATTGAGGAGCTGAAATTAGGAGAGCCTTATTTTTATGAGGTTTTTTTTCCACACCAATAATAGTGATAGTTATGAAGATTTTTTGTATTATTTATCTTGGTGAAACATTGTTTCACCTGTAGTCTTATAGCAGCCACCACTGATAACCTCCCAATGCTAACCTGAGTTTTGTCTTATAACATTAAAGGTTGAATCACAGGAACATACTAAAGAACTCCAGCATGGTTCTGTCAGCTTTCCTTATCAAACGCAGTGGTCCTTAAACCAAAATTGAGTATGTCATGGAGCAAACCGTAAGGTCTGATGTTAATGACTGGAGATTCCCTCAGTATCTCCTGCTAAAGCTAAATGTGACCCTCCACCTGCAGTGTCTCAGACAGCACTTCTTATTGTCTCACGCGTCGTTGTCTCGCATCATAAACTTATAATGTTGTACTGCATCCTTTTTTGTACTAAAACATCAAAGAGTGTTGAACTGAAGCAGATTACGTGGTTATTTCTCTACAGGTAATGTCTACACTGAGGGGATAAATTCATTCCCAAGGTTCAGCATCCCAGGAACTCTTCAGGCATTAACAACTATTTAGTCACTACCTTCCACAGTTTTCTTTGAACCAAAGGTTTTTGCATCATCACTGTAAAAAGTACAATTATAAAATAACTTCACAGCTTGTGTGATAGTGTGAATGCAGTTGCACCATTGCTGATCCTGCTTAACTGCTAATATCTCTGTAAAAGAATGGTTTTACAGTTAAATGGTTTTATACATCAAGTTAGATTAAAAATATTGTTTTTAAAAGGATGTTTAATTGTTGTACCATTTAGTGTATTTTATATTTGTTGTGTTTTTAGTCCTGAGGCAGATTGTGTTAGACTGACTCAAATGAACATAATTGAACATATGAAGTATTTTATTTATAGGGATTTTGCAGTCAAGCAATTGATTTTTTGTATTTTGTATATTTAAGCTTTTTATTGGATTTTGGGCTGTTTAAGGCAACAAACAAGCAAATAAATAATCAAGTAAATAAATAAATAAACCATTTTTGAAATGGGTGACAATAATAGTGTAAATGTATCTCTATTTCCTTATTGGAATCCATAAACAAACTTGATGGGCAGATTGAAGCCTGCCTACTTTCTGGTTTCCCCACAGCATCTGATTTTTTGAGTGTCTAAATGGGCAAACATGAAACAACACATTTTATCTATGCATTTTCTTCAGTGTTCCATTATTATTCACCGATCAATAGGCATCGCGTTTCAGGTCCAGTGATTCATTTGCCACAGCGGATGTTTTCGGATCACAGTGTATGTGTTCACATCATTACACTGCATTTACATGTTCTTTACATTCAGCCCACTGGCATGAGGTTCTGGATCAATATCAGGCTCCTGTTATTTGCTTTATGTGCTATGGGCCAGCAGCCACTCAGTAGACTGGCTAATTTTGCATTTGCAATCTTAATTTGCGTTTAATTTGAATGACGTAAATAATGAAGCGGCACATCTGCTCTTCTGATATGACTGTGCATCCTTCAAACCACTAATCTGTTTGAGGCCTCACAGCCGAGTACATAAAACTGTTATAAAGCATATCCCCCACACACATCCATCAGGATGCCTGCAGTTTCCCTGCAGTCCCAACAGCTAAAATTCAAACATATCTCAAATATACAATTTCATGAGTGCGCGGGCAGCATGTCTGGTTTACAGTAAGTAAAACTATTTTAAAACATATGCACCATGTTCTAGGTATACATTTTTATCTGTATGCCTACAGGTTGCTTTGTTTTTTGTTAAACCAGTTTGCCCCGGTTTCAGGAAAGGTATGGCAACTTCACTTGAATTATTGACTTCACTACTGTCTGCAGGTTGCCTTCAGTAAAATAAAGCAATAAAAATACATCATGCGCTCATTTACTTGGGCCATCAGCACCTACACTCTGACTGACCTTGATTCAAATGTAAGTGTTTCTTTGCAAAAATATCAATCAATCAATCAATCAGTCATTCAGGGCAATAACAAAATCAATCAACTATGCAATTAATCAATTTATCAACCAAAAAGCAAGCAATCAAACTTTTTGTACCATGAAGAGTGTTTGATTTTTGCATATTGGTCACATAAAGTGTAATATAATTTTTAAAAATGAGGTGACGCAAAACACAGTTTCTACGTCATTTAATTTATTGAGTTTGCAATACCTACATGACCCTTGTGAAAATGTACTCATTCCTTAACTTTAATGACTACTTGTGGAACCTTTAACAGCAACAATTGCAACTAAATGTTTCCTCAGTCAAGATCACTGTAATTTTGACCCATTCTTCTTCGCAAAACGGCTTTAATTCAGCCCCACTGCATGACTTTCCAGCATTAACCACCCATTTATGGTCCATTTACACCATCTCAGTGGGGTTAAAATCAGGACTTTTTTCTAGGCCTTTCTGCATAACCATACTGCACTTTCAGATGACTGAATATTCTGAGGTGATTGGACAGTCTTCTCTAGGATTTTATAGTAAGTAACACAGGGCCTGAAGCAGCATTGAAAAAACATATTTTTGTCTTCAATTCAATTCAGTATAAAGACATGAATCAATTAACCAATTTGCTAGAAATAGAAGAAACAAGGAATATACCAGTAGTACTCTGTCTGTGAACTGTATACCAAACAACCATAACATTAAGATCATTCCTAAACTGTCCAACTGAACACTTCCCAGAGCATCACACTGCCAGCTTGCCATCTTCCCATGGTGCATCCTGGCAGCATCTCTTACCCAGATGATGTTAATGGGATTCATCAGATTAGGCCACCTTCTTTCATTGCTCTATGGTCCAGTTCTGATTCTCATACCTCCACAGTAGACCTTTTCGGCAGTCAGCATAGGCACTCTGACCTGTCTGCTGATATACAGCCCCACGCGGGGCAAGCTGTGATAGACTGTGTGTTCTGACACCTTTTTATCATAGTCAGGCTTAATGTTTTCAGTGGTTTGTGCTAGAGTGGCTCTTCTGTGGGACTGGACCAGATAGGCTAGCTTTCACTTTCCCTCGCACATCAGTGAGCCTTAGGCACCCATGACCCTGTAGCTGGTTCACTGGTTATCCTTCCAGGAACACCCCACTAGACCTGTCATGCTGGAGATTCTCTGATCTAGCCGTCCCAATTTGTCCCTTGACAAAGGCATGCAGATCTTTAGGTTGGCTCATTTTTCATGCTTCTGAACTGACTGAATACTTGCTGCCTGATATATCCCACCCCTTGACAGGTGCCACTGTTACAAGATAATCAATGTTATTCACTTCACCTGTCAGTGGTATTAATGCTAGGGCCAGTAGGTGCATATGGGGAGGATTTGGTTTATTGCAGTGGATTTTGCGCACACAGACTTAAACAGAAATGTCTGCAGATTGTGCTGCAACATAAACAGCAATTTCAATGAATGCCTGTACCTTGTAATGTATTTTTAAGTAAGAGAACCATTCAGTTAGAATGCTGAATGCTTCTTTTCTGGCATGGACATTTTTTTGCTGATTCTTCTCACTGTCTGACTGTCCACAAACTGAGACTTATTTTCTTTAATAAGCTAACATGCTCATCTACAGTGGCTCAATTCTGATTACGAGCATAATGCAGCTCAGCAATTTGCAAAGTAAATTAATAAAACTGATGCGCTTTACTTACATCTGAATCGGCAGGCAGCTGCAGACAAAACCATCTGCTCTGATTGGCCCTCGATTGTCTCTCAAGATATCCGTATTTCTGCTCTCCTTGCCAAAGACTGCAGTAAGGGCACATAGAAGGTGCTCATGGCCACAAGTTTGACTGCCAAGATAAAAAAGTGTTGTGTACTTGTACAATTGAGCGCTGTAGGACTGTGATTGGGTCACTTGGGACAGGAGAAATGGATTTAAAGGACGAGTACATCCTGCTACATCAGCTCAGATATTAAAAGACGGAAGCATCACCTCTTTGTGATGTGGCAGCAATTAAATGTAACTAGCAGGCAATGCAATGTTATATAAGCTTGTATAGCTTTAATAGGGGTGGCTTCTTTGAGACAGCTATGTAGAGAAACTGGACAAAATGGTCTAGAAGTGCTCTGTTATATCAGAAGAGGTAACGTTCTAGTATAGAGCAGTGTTTGTGCTTTGCAGGATAGTGCAACACAAACACCTGTCACGCCTCCTGATTTCACCGCTGCCAGTGCTTATTTTGATTCATGGAACATCCTGTTGGATGACAAGCTTTGTGCTACAAGACCAAATCAAGACAAAGGCGTAGCTGACATTTTCACTGGCCAATATGAGGATTTGCAGTGGGGCATGTAGGAATATGAGGTTATGATTTTGTTAAATAACAATATTATAGCAGAAGTGTTGCCTTTAGCATTTGGTTTTAAGTGGAAAACAGTCAGCATGCTCTGATTAAACAAATACTCATCTAAAATGTAATGTGTCTCGGTGATCACTGTAATTATTATGTTTTCTGTCAGAATTCCCCTCAGAAAATTACAGGCCGTCTGCAGCCATAAAGAGGAAATGCAGAGTGGCTGACAGAGGCTGCTGTGGGGTCTGGAGGGTTAAAGAACTATCTATTAAAGGTTCTTAAAAAGTAGTTCTTTTACTGCCCTGATCTCTGTTTGACATTTTCAAACAGAAAGTAACATTCACCATTTTGTGCAGAAAAACTATATAAACTCTAAGAAGGACTCGACTTTGCACCGGAGAAATGACGCAAATGTATCTGTTTGATGGAAGGTCACTCTCGCCTGTCTACCAAAGGCTGATCACACACAGAAGCATCTTCAAGGTTGGCGAAATTGCTGTTATAACAATAAAAGAACTGCCTCAGAAAGTCAACGGCTCATTTCCTCCCCTTGCTGAACATGTGTTTGACAGTTTTGGGCATTATACACCACCTAGAATGATTGCATGGCTGCATACACTTTTCAGGCCTAAAGCTCAATCTTGTCTTTGCTCTTGGTCCCTGGCCTCCTCCACCTTTTAATATTGGTCCCTCAGCAGCTTTCCTGGCTGCAAAAGGGGAAGCCGATTGACACTGGTATTTTATTGCGCTGCACAAACAAGTGGTGTAATGGGTGCTAAAGCGCTGCAGAAATCATATTGCCTTTGATTGCCCTGAGAGGCTTGAAGCGCTGCCACTGGCCCATGAATCACTTTGTGTCAGGCAGGCACGGTAGAATAGGCCAGGCCTTTTTTCCAGCAGCGAACGGAGCCTGAACCGCATGCTTGGGATTTGTTTGGGGTAAATGATCGCACTGCGGTCTCTTAGCCACCAATTGTGTTCATTCTTTCTTTCTTTGTGATTCTTCCTCGCTTAATCCCACAGTCTCTTGCTCCAGCTAGACTGCTCTATGCCATGGGGTTTAAACTTATCATATAAGTTTTACAGTAACAAAACACAGAAATGTTCACAAGTCATTTTTACCAAGTCCAAGTCAAGTCTCAAGTCTTTGTGCTCGAGTCCAAGTCAAGTCTC
>JBBJLR010000133.1:20421106-20445654 GCA_037577145.1 Brachypetersius gabonensis | reverse complement strand
CTTTGTGCTCGAGTCCAAGTCAAGTCTCAAGTCTTTGTGCTCGAGTCCAAGTCAAGTCTCAAGTCTTTGAGTGGTAATGTTTACAAAAGGCGACTCTAAATGTGGGATTTTTGAGCTGTAAATGTTGAGCTCTGAACGTTTAGAAGATATGCCAATTGGCCACGCTCCATGATTACAATTGGCTGTGCGAGATCTAAATAAATAATTCCATGAAATGAACGTGGTTTACGAGTTATGACTCACGAGTCGCAGCACCTGAGTCCGAGTCAAGTCTCAAGTCACTGAGGGCAAGTATGAAGTCAAGTCACAAGTCTTTGTTTGTGCGATTTAAGTGCGACTCGAGTCCCCATCTCTGACAAAACATCCCTTGTTAATGGCAAATGATCTCAATTTCACTGCTGATTCTGGTCAATTCTCTATTCTTGTCAAGATCGAGATTAATTTATGGACAGCTGTGTACTGAGACATTGTTTCTCCATGGGCCATGGTGCAACCATGTAGCAACACTCAGCAATCAACAGTCAACAGAGTGCAAGTTACAACAGACATTTATAACATCCAGACCTATTGTATGACTATAATGACTATAGAAACTCATAACCAAGAATGCATTACTTACATCTGTGACCTGCACTGACTTCCTATGAAATAATGAATACAATTAGAAATACTGATGTTTAATGTTATAGAACATCATGGTTTAACACTTACATACCTTGCAGGCCTCTTTCCTGCCTACTCCCCATCTAGGACCTGTCTTAAACCTGTCCTTTACAGGACTTCTGTACTCTTGACATTTCCATCTTATATTCACTACAACTTAAGAACATTTCTCTAAAGCTCTGTCTCCTGAACCATCTTCAAGTGATTTTATAAAAATAATTCAACTTACCTGTCCACTACCCCTTGTCTACCTCTTTCCCCCTACGTTTTATGGCCATTACTTTTAATTTCTTTTTTAGTGCACTTTTCTTGTTTTTATCCCATTCTTTTAGCCTGTACAGACATTGAGGTCTTGAAAGGTAAACGTAAATAAATTGTATTATTCTGTTCAATGCATGTATTGAACTGATCACAGAAGAAGGAAGGAGGTTTGAGAGCTGGAAGCTGATGACTTTACACATCACACAATGTGCTGTAGCTTACGCTTGATGTGTGAAGATGCAGAGCTGGACCAGACGGAGTGGAGGATGTGATGATTCAATCTGTTATGGCCTTGTAGAAGTGGCCCAACATTGTTTGAGGCAACACAAACCTCTTGGACTGTCACAAGAAGAGCAATCTGCTGGGCCTAACTCAGCTGTAGAGCAGCCTCATTTGAGGTCCTGATGAATAATAGTGTCTTCTATACTTTAAATAACATTATAATTTAGCTACAAAATAAAGGTTTGTTCAGCTCTTTAGCTCATACTGAAGCCTAAACCAAGATGACAAGTATGAGCGACCTTAATGTTGAGAAACTATTTACGGGTGGTATTCATGGAAAAGGATCGGTTGACTATTGTTAGTTAGCATCATAGCTCCAGAGCTACATCAAAGAAGCAGAATTTGGACACCAAACATGTCTTAGCTGACCCACTACCATAAGAAAAACTCTACATGTAAATATTTGCTGAACTGTTTCAGGGTTACATACTAAAGAGTATTATTCACTAGTTACATGGAAAAGATTGCTGAATTAATTCCCATCGTGGGACTAAGGAAAAGAGATTTAGAGACTTTTAGGGGTTAAAACTAACTCTAAATAACATTCATTGGAATCTAATCTTTTTTAGAGTGTTTTAGAGTGTTTTGCTACTCTGCATTTGTTCAGACAGTATGCTTAAACAGCACAGGAGACTGTGACCAATGCACAGTACAATGGCAGGACCTACTTAGCTAGTGATCTCCTTTTTGAAAGGTCAGAATCATGAATCAGACTTGGCTGAAAAACCGTTATTAGCATTCACAGCTGAAAGAGCAAGAATGTCATCATTCTGGTCACCTGACTATAGCGTTACATAAGGTGGCTTACAGTTAAGGCATGTCAGAGAACATTACTGAAACAAGTGGCCTATATCAGTGGCTAATGAGCAGCGCGTGAGAACTATGTCAGATTTTTTTCATCCACACTTTATTTTCTTTTTTTTATTCCGCTCAGTTTACTCTTGCGTAGTTATAACTAGGCCTCGTGTGTATCGCTTGCCTGACTCAACTGGACCCTACATTCTGCAGAATTCAGCTTCAAGGGGCCAGACAGGTCAGAATTAATAACCAAACAAATATTTTGGAGGCAACTCTGTCATCATCTGGTTTTTTTTCCACTCTCCACATTTGCAACTGAGGCAGAAAAATGTTGCCATGATGATTTATCACACAACGGTTTCCAGGAAACAACAAGTTTGCATTAATATCAGTCAAATAGTGACAATAATTGCCTCACTATCTGTCTGAGCAGTTCCAGTGAGAGTGCCTCACGCACAGCTACATGACAAGTTCAATTATCTGGAAGGTAGATGCTCTTCCTCGGAAATAAAGGACCATGGCAACACTGGCCCAAAAATGAAAAGTGGAAACGTTTTAAAAGGAAAAGTTCCACTTTACTGAACGTTTTAGACCTTGAACTTTAAGTGAAAGTGACAATCTGGTCATACGCGAACACACCACACCACAGCACAGAATACTTCCTCTGCATTTAACCCATTCACCAAGTGAAGCAGGGGGCAGCTACGAACACAGCGCCCGGGGAGCAGTGTGTGGGGACGGTACCTTACTCAGGGTACCTCAGAGGTGGTACTTGGGAATCGAACCCAGACTTTCTGACCACAGGGCGAATGCCTTAACCACTAGGCCACAAGCTGTCCCAGACGAACTTACACTGATAGTGACAATTCAAAAAGGGTCATTAAAATGTTTAATCCAAGGTGGATTATAAACTGAGCCAATTTGCAGAGCTTATCCCATTCTTAGTGTTCCAACGAACTTCTAATTGTTCATTAATTGTTCGGATAAGTCTGCACAATAGAAACATCGCTGTCATTTCCAGTCATATGTTGAATTTCAGAATTTCATGGACGAGGGATGAGCAAAGGAGCATTACAATGCCTTTTAAAACATGACAACACAAACCTTAATTGAAAATGTTTAAAATACACTACAAAATGCCATGACATGTGATAAACTACTGTTTTTTTTAAATATTAAAAAAATACTAACACATTACCTACTCTTAGACTTAGTAAGAAGGAGCTACAGCAAGCTCCAGTGGTGGGTGGGTTGACAGCCTGTTAGAAAAGGCTGGATGGAAAGTTAACTACCTACACGTCTCCCACATTATGTGTAATCAGTTTTCATTTTGATCTCAACAAGCCTGAGCAAAGTACCTTTCTAAGACTGTGTCATTTAGGATTCTTAGGATGTCTTTTTCTTTAGTCATATCAAATACAAAGGACAAAATCTTAGTTTGTGTTTGAAATAGGCATGATGTTGACTGGCTAGTATGGAGGAAAAGTGCAAGAGTTTGTGCCTCTGGTGAACATGAAGGCATGCTTTAAAAAAAAGTCATTTTCACTAGTGCACTCACTTCTTCGCTCCACAGCACTTTAACATGCAGGTGGAAATGTGTGGAGGCTGTCATAGTGTTAGTCTGGCTTGACATTGTTGTGGTACGACAACAGGCAAATGAGAAAATAAGGCATGCAAAAAAATCAAGGTGCAAATGGAATATATCAACATGTTTTCTCTGTCAGCTTTAACACTGCCTTTTTTATATGAATAGTACACAATTCAGGTCAGGCTTCTAGGTCATTATCCTTCAAAGGAAAAGGAACATAAAATGATTTTGTGTTTTATGTGAAAGATATGGATGAAAGACCTGGCCCCAAAAAATGTGCATAAAACCATTAATCTCATACAGCTGCAAACATAAAAGAATTCCAGTGACATCACAGCTCTGAATGATCACATAAATTATGAAGGCAATACTAGAAATTATTTTGAGCTTTTAACATGCTAGCAATCTAACGAGCTTGCATCAATAACCTGGCTTCCTTTTCTTGATTGGGAAATTTGCAAAACTGAAGAGAGAAATTATATACATTTTTCTGTAGACCTTCTTGGTGGTTTTCTTACATTCACATATACACGTTTACAAGATACTCATTCATTATAATCATAATCATAAGACAAAGGAAGGCGAATCCAGCATTAGGAATCTTGCCCGGGGACTCTTACTGGTGTAGTGCAGTTTGTTTCCCCAGATAGACAATCAAACTCCAGTCTGTTGAAAAGAATTCACCCAAATTATTCACTATTTCCCTTCGGTTTACACTTTCCAGCATCTGGCCCTTTGGAACCACAAAGGAAGGCAAATGGACATGCCCCTTCACATTTCCCTCTCTGCATCCTACGCTGTGTGTTTCTGGATGTTGCCTCAGGGATGAATGGATGGATGGATAGATAAAGGAATGAGTGTCACTCTAAGGCTGGATCCTGCCTCTTCCTCCTCTGCCCAGCATCACTCATTAGAGCCTGGCTTTGCCCTCCAGCATGTGCTCCAGCCAGCATGAAGCTGCTATGGTTCCTGAGTCGACTGACAGAGTGAAGAAACATGGGGGGTCGGGAGTGGGAGGGATAAGGGGCAAAGCACTAATAGCAAAAGTAGGCCGCCAATGTGACACAATGGCTGCTTAAATAGTCTCCCTCCGGCCAGTGACACTTATTCATGTGCCTTGTTTATCAGGATGTGTGGAGAGCCATCTGTTTATAACAAATAAAGCAGTGATAGAGGCCTGTGACCACAAGTTCTTTGAAGATCTAAAATGAAAACTATAACTATGCACATCCACTAATGTATATATTTTAATATACGTTACTCGTGCAAAAGCAGACCCTTCTTCTAATCAGTGATTTCATCTACTTTCTCATGCAGGTATTCAGTTTCAGAAACCTAGGTTAAATATTCTCCACAAAAAAAGTAGAATCAGATGCCTTGGAGCAGCCACACATGAGCCTTAGGTCATCCTGCCCAACACCAAAGGTTGGCTACTGTGGAACTGCATTCTCTGGCACACCATCCTGCACCTTCGGGATGAGTTGGAGCACTAGAGCGGTGATCCAGTACTAATTATCCACATCATTAGATGGGTTTCCATTGCAAATGTGTAAAAATTGGCAGCTATTTTTGGGGGAAAAATTTGAATGATCTGTGTTTCCAAGTGACGTTAAGTGATTAAAGATGGATTTCTAATCATCCAATTAAACACACTGACTGATCTGCAAGATCTTACAAATGTTGGCACAGTTATTTCAATTGGACCTGCTGCAATTTCAGCAGTAGTACGTGAATGAACACAAAAGGGCGTGCGAAGCACATAATAAAGGGGAAGCAATACCTGGCAGTGATCACGTATCAGAAATTTCTGGAAGGTCTGCAATGATTTTACAGAATTCCCATGAATCCAAAACCTTAGAAAGACTCATTCAACATTTGATGAGTTATGCAATGCAATAGGACCCCTGATGGCGTCTGCCAGATCATCCCTGAGAGAGCCATTTCCAAAAAAGAAGCTCCTAGCCCTCGCTGTTTATGAACGGGCAGACTACAGAGTGGTAGTGAAACCTTGAAGTGTGAGAAAAATCCCATTTATGGCATGTATCATGTAACTCTTCATGTTATGTCATGCAACTTAAATGTGAAAAATGTTTCCTTTTCAAGTTTGCAAGAAAAAAAATCTGAAAAACCACTCCAGATAAAAATATTTTTTTGAATTGTGCCTTATGTTCTCATGGCTGAACGCAATAAAATCTTCAAAGGAATGATCCGACACTATAGTGTAAAGCAGAAGAGTAGATGCTGTTACTGCAGCAATGGAGGACAGAGTCCCTCTAATACTCCTGGATTTCTGAGACAGTGTTGGATGAGGTGTCTACAAATCTCAGGATGTATAGTCTGTTAAACTGTCAAGTCTGTCAAGATGACTCATACGTTCCACAGCATGAGAATCAGCATTTCTACATTATCCATAACAATCAGCTTTGATGTCTTGTGGGCATGTGTCCTATTAATCAGTATCAGATGGTAAACATGAAGGACACTATTAATCATCATTTACTACATCATATGAGCTGTATAGTCTGAAGTCATAGCTTCATTTAAAAATATAATTCATTAATTATATAATTAAGAGGTAAATAAAAAAAAGGTTGTGTTTTGATGTGAACCACGTCAAACCTGTTCCCAGCGATGATGATAAGAACAAGACACCCAAAAGCCTGTATAAGCTCCCTCACAGACCTATGAATATATTGCCTGGTGCTTGAGATATTATCTGACGTTAGGTTTGAGTCCTGTTTTTGTCTAAATTGTATTTCTTTTCAAATCCATTAGTACATTCAAGGCCAACATAGTAATATGTAGTACATACAAAAAGTCTATGTAACATCAGTGATCATTCTGGATTACATACACTATTTTGACAAAAATATTGGGATGATAAACCATTACACCAACAGGGACTTTGCATTCAGTGACATTGCTTTCAAATACACAGGCTTTAATGCGAAGTTGGTGCCCCTTAACTGCCTCCACTCTTCTTGTAAGTCTTTCGACAAGATGTTGGAGTTCCTGTGGGAGTTTGTGCCCATTCATTCTGTACAGCATTTGTGAGGTCAGGCACTGATGTTGGACGAGAAACTCTGGCTCGCAATCTCCGTTCTAGTTCATCCCAAAGGTGTTGGATGGGGTTGAGGTCAGGGCTCTGTGGCCAGTCAAGTTCTTCCACACGGAACTCATCCAACCACGGAGTCTTTATGGAGCTAGCTCTGCGTCATGCTGGAACAGAAACGCTGGAACAGAAAAGGGCCTTCCCTCGAACGGAGTCCACATCGGCATTGTCCAAAATGTCTTGGTATGCTGTTAAGATTGTCATCACTGGAAGTAGGGGACCCTGAAAAACAGGCGTGTCCCAATAATTTTGTTCGTATGGTGTATAAAATGGCTATATTGCATCACCACAGTCAAGACATTTGACCAAATTTCTCTACAATGAACCACTTCACACTCACTTGTGCATCCTAACCACTGAATTTGAAATTTGAACATTTCCAAAAAGTGGATGAACTTGCCCTTTAAAATCTCATTCGCATGAGTTCTAATCAACATCCAGATCAATTTGTTCTGTTAGTCAATTAGAATATAGTGCAGAACACAAGCAGCACATGCATGACATGCAGACCTGCAGCCATGCAACCCCTATGCTACGAATGAATGAATGAATGAATGAATGAAAGAGGCCATACTGGGATACCACGCCGGAACAGACCATTACAGCACGCGCACACACACACACGCACGTGCGCGCATGAATAACGCTTTAAATCCTCTATAAGCAGAAGTTAATGTTGCGAGAAAGTAAACGTGGCTCTGAGAGGACACTGGGAACGTCTCCCTCGTGTATTTGTGTGTGTGTGTGTGTGTGTGTGTGTGAGGCTGTAGTTGCCACCTTCACTGCTCTCTCCTCGGCTCAGCTCACTCTTCAGCAAGGCGGAGGGAGAGAGAGAGGGAGGGAGACACGACACGGCGTTGAATTACACAGCAGCCACTGAGAAAGGGAAGACAGGAGGAGAAATGCACGCGAAAATGGAAACGCGCGCAAGCTTTTTTTATTCTCATTATTAATAAATATAGAAACCGCCCCCCTCCCCTCCTAGATGCGTAACTGGAAAGCTGCCGTGTGAATGCTTCGAAAAAAATGCCGGGCTGGAAGAAGAACATCCCCGCTTGTCTTCAAGCTGACCAAGAAGGAGGTATGGAGCGTTTTGCACTCGCCAGCACCTCTCCGGAATATTGCGCGTTTGTTTTGGACGCGAGACAAAGTTGCAACTCGTTGTTGCACGCTCGACACGCGATTGTGTCAACTTTTCAGCTTCTCGGGGTTAGCTGCTTCTTCCAATTGTGCCGTGCCACCTTAAAAGGCGCAGCACTTCCATTCTGGCGCGTTCCGTGAACGCGCCAGAATGGAAGTGCAGCACCTTTTAAGGTGGAACGGCAAAATTGGAAGAAGCAACCAACTCCAACCTTGTGCGCTCTGCTTTTTTTTTTTCTTTCCCTTCCTCTCCACCTTGCACTTGTTCGCTTCTTGCTCTCCCGTGTCTCGGAGTCCTCGTCCCGTTTCTCCGTGTAAGCCCCGTGCTCTCTTTCTTCTCCCACATGACGCTGATAGTACGTCTAGTTGTGTGGGCTCCCATTCCAGGCACGAACATGCTAGGCAGACATGCATGCTGAGCGTTAAAAGTCCTTGCTGGTTTTTGTTGTGCTGCCTGCAGCCTGTGGTCATGCATAGTCAGACGGACTGCGCCTGGAGAACGAGAACAGCCCCTCTTGTCGTTTTTTTTTTAAAAACTTGTATAATAACAGCGTCTGTCTGGGTCAAACGGAGGCACTAGTCTTACAGAGATGAATGGCTTATCCCGTGCAAATGGTGAAGGGCTAAGCCTTGCTGCTCGAAACTGTCCGTAGCTTCAGGGCATGTCTTGTAGTTTGATCGAGCAATCGTTATTTAACACAGAGGAGTGTCCAGTCTTATTAGTGCATGCTGGGGTGGGCTGTAGGTTCTGAACTAGGCACCTGGTTGGCCTCGACAGACTGGTGCTTAGAAGAGAAATCTAATACAGCACAGCCATGTATAACCAGTTCAGACGTAGGAAGCGTGTGTGTGTGTGTGTGTGTGTGTGTGTGTGTGTGTATGTGGACAGGGTAATAAGTAATGTGCACTTGGCCATAGAGACTATAGTGAGAAACCTCCATGCACACAACTAATCTGGACATTATGACAAAACCTTTGCCTAGCTGTCTAGATTTTCTAGCCATGCTGGAAGGATTATCTCGTACCTAATTGGGGAAAATAATCTGAGGGTAATTATGACAGCTGCCACCTTCCAGCTTGTCACTGCTCTTTTTTTTCTTCTTTTTTTTTCCTGGAAGGCGACAGGCCTGCGTGTATAGATCTTCATCAGAAAGTGAATTTTAATCATGGGAGAACGCAGCCGGGAATTGTTCACAATATGCCTCAACTTTTGGTTCAGTGGGATCCGGAGGTGGGTCAGGTGAATTGTGGTTCGCATTGATCTGTGCAGTTATATGATCTTCTCAGGGAGGACTTCGCTACGCCTGATCCTCTGTTCAGCGCCAGATCAGCAGCGTACAGATTCTCTATAGGGAGAAAATATGTGGTGGATGGTTTCTATGCCAGGAAACCTTCAGAACCATAGCAGATTATTTAGGTGCGTAAATGTATTGGATGAATAATCATCCTAAATGTGGCCTGTAAATAAAGAGCTGTTTGGCTTTTTTTTTTCTTTTTTTTTTGGCGTTTTCTCCTAAATGAAATGATATAAAATGTGGAATAACCGTTTTATTAAGGTCTTGTTACTGTAGTCGCCTTTTCTCTAAATTTCAAGGTAAAATAAAATGTGATGTTCTGACCAGTAGAGGCACTGTTCTTGAAAATCGTAGTTACTAACATGGATTAAAAACCCTTGTTTGCATCTTACGCCTGCACATAATTTGAATCAACTGTAGGAAATGAGCAATAACTATAATAGTAAATATGTAGGTTAAGACTGCAGCATCATTTACTGTGTGTAACAGTTGAAGCTGTTAGCCTGATGGTTTTTGAAAGTAGACGTAAATAGACACGGGTGACTGAAAGTGCCTGAATAAATATTTTTTTGCGGTGTTTGAAATCAAAGTCCTTTTGATAGGTTTTTTTTTATAACAGGCTGTGTTCCTCTGTGGGCACGTCAGTTTCCCGCTGCCTGTGTCCTTGTTTTATGCGCCACCTGCCTCGAGAAAGGGCGACGGTCACATGCATGCCTGAGTGAAGTCAAATGATGCAGGTTAAACAGCAGCAAGCGATCGAGAAAGCCAATGTTAAGTGAAAAGTGTTGTAACAGTAATTAACCTCAGCTCATGTCTGTCATGTCGGGTCCTTGCGGTTTGAGGAAAAGGCCTGGAAAATCCTTAAATTAGTTTGAAAAGGCATGGGAACCCGGCTTCATAATCCCCCCCCCCCATTTTAGTCTTAAATTTATGGGCATAATGAAATGCGGAATGCTTCAGAAATCAGAGCTTTCCATCTGCGGACTTTGACTTTCATGAGGAGGTCAAGGTGGTTTAAGGTAATGCTGTGCAAAAAAAGACTTGCATATGTTGTGTGTGGCTACTTTCTCCTTAGTTTTGAGAAAATGCTCCCATTTTGGACTTCCTTTTGAGCTTTCAGCCATAGTTGATCTTTGTCTCATTCACACTGGTATGGCTTTAGAAAGCTGCTGCCCTCTTTAGTTTTTTATTCGTTGTACTTCACTTTGAAAATGTAAGCAAAAATCAACCACAGAAATAAAAAAGGACATTAAAACTGTCCACCCCGGTGTTCGTTATTGGTTTGTTGTACGAGCCTTATAATGTTAAGGCCTCATTGTGTCTGGTCAAGCTCATTATGGTTTATTGCTGTGACTACACTGCACGCAATCACCCACTACAGTCTTATAAATTATATACATCTGGAACTGGCAGCCTCAACAGCTGATGTCTCTTAACGGATGACACTAATTCCACCTACTTTAACGAAGCACACACAAACATGCATGATTAGCCTCCATCTCCTCTTCATCTCTGAATGCTGGGTGTGTTTTCAATGGGCTTTGGACAGGTGTTTCAATATTAATGTTGTGCTTGCAGGTGCTGTAGTTTTGAGCGTTCCGTTCCTGGACAATCTTGCCAAACACGTACACTGCAGGAATGTTGTTTATAAAAATGGCAGTCTGATTAGACTTAATCAAGAAGGGTGTTTAGACAGGCAGCAGAATAATTAAGATGTCATATTTTTTATTTATTTTTTTCATTTTTAGACTTGGATTTGTTGGCGTAATGACGTGGAATGCTTCAGAAATCTGAGCGTTCCATCTGCTGACTTTTAATGATGCAAGCATACGCTAAATTCCCCAAATTTGTCACTGCTACGAAAATAGACAACCATCAATCAGCACAGTCAAAGAGATGAATACGAAAGCACATGGTGCGCTATGAGGGGATCAGTCTCACCCAGCCGACTAACGAGGAAAATTAAATTCCCTGCCTCACCAAACCAGCATCTGCACGAACCATCGCTGTGATTTGGAGCGCTGCAGAAACACAGGACATTCAGGACTAAGGTATGGTCATCTTCTATTCCTGGACAAACTGAAAGGTCATTAAAATGCCTGTATTGTGGCAAACCAAATTATTCTCACTTTTATCTTTTAATGATGAGTTTGGTGTTGACTTTCAAAGTTTCAAAACATACTTGTCACTCCATACAGTCCAGTCAATACAGTTCATATGTGGAAATGGAACTGCTGAAACAGTCTTTGCAGCTATTCGTTATTTTTGTGATGTCATTTAAAAAGATATTTTAATAAATCTACTTATACAGTTTTGCCCCACCCATTCCCACTGGCCTCAAAGTTTGTTTCATCCCAGACTGTTTTTGTTTATGTGATGCAATACAGGACATCCTATAAAAGCAGTTCTCATTTACATAATATATTATTAAAGCCACACTAACAAAAAAAAATCTTGTTTTAAGTCTAACGGAGACGATGGGGTTAGAACAAGGACATGTAAATAATTGAATAATAACAGTTTTTGGTACACAAAACAACAAAATGTCACAAGTAGACCTCAGCGGGTGAAAGTGAAGTGAGAAACATGCACTTTTAAAGTGCCCAAAGAGTCCTACTGAAGAATTTAATTTGTTAAAGAGTTGCTACCAATGGTGGGAGGAATTTTATTATTAAAATAACTTTGTTCATGAATAATGGATAAGCTTACCACAGTAACTGCCATATCTCTTAACTGCTGCATTTTTCAGCTTGACTCTGGAAAGTGCTTGAGTCAGTTCTGGTCCAGGCCATTTGGGTCATAGGTGGAGAGGTGCACTGAGGGGAAAGGACCCTAATGGAACACAGTTTTACTGCCCTGTTTTCAGGCCTATTTCTGTAGTGTGTGTGTGTGTGTGTGTGTGTGTGTACTGTAATGGCGCTGCGGTTTTAAACCGACAGGCATGACGCTGTATACAGTGGTTAATCCCGAGTGCCATTGGTGCCCACTGCCCGGCATGCCAGCCTGCCGATGTACTGCACTGCAGCCTTCCAGTGTGGCATGTAATTGGGTTTGAAGAGGAACAGGGAGAGGAGAGGAGGGGGTGTAGCTGGGCAGTCCCACCTAACAAAGGAAGCTCAGGCTGACACTCAAAAATTGTGTGGATTATCTCACTGAGTTTAAAGGAGTAGTGTGCCGTAAAATCAAACGTACACAATTTTCCCCTCAACCCAAACAACGCTGATCCACCAAGACACGATTGGTGTCCAAACTTTTGCGCAAGAGCTGCCAGAATACTATAATAGATGTTTATGTCATCTAAGAACTTTTTTTTGGTGATTACTCCTAAGCTACATAAGCCTTGTAGCTCCAGTGCAAAGCTGAAGAAGCACACTTGGGACACTGAAAGAAATCCTCACTCGATCCCCAGTTTAAAAATTCTCCTTTCTTGTGGATTTTACTGGAGAGATCTGGAGCAAAGAGGAATGCTTTGTCCATGTCTGCGATGGTGTGCTTCGTATTCGAGATTGCAGTTTGAATAAACGAGGTCAACAATCCATCTGTAGTGAGCGTTTTTTACACTACAGAAACAAAGAAAATGTGCTCTTTCAGCACATGTGCATTAATGAATCGGTCCATCAGAGCCTTTGTCACTTTACATTTTAAGCTCTGTTGTATGTATTGGGACTAATGATGCACCGATGTGGGATTTGTAGGCTGATGCTAATATCGGATCGTTTTCACATCTATACCTGCTCAGTGTATTTCTTTCATCTTATAAATGAAGTAAAATGGATCCATTCTAGCACAGTATTGTAATGTCATCTAAACATTCTTCTCTTCCAGAGAATATCGGTCAAATCTGAACCTAGTTTTCTACCTTTTTGGACGACTGTCTTTGGTGCCTTGCTTCCATTCCTGGAGTTTAGAGTCTAGTGTCCTCTCTCCCTCAGTCAAATTGTGGCCTTTTTCCACTGAATTATTTAATTAGGTTGCGCCCGCTGAGTTTTTATTTGAACAGGCCTGTTGGAGATTTGCACGCTGCCCACAGATGACGTTTGCCCTCACGCTGGCAAAGAGGAGTCCCGCTAGCGTCCCCGCATTTGAAGTGCGCCGTCCATATGCACTGCATTAAAGCCAAATCAGGCAGCGATGGTGCCAGACCAAGAGCACCTACTTCACACTGGCCGGTGCTATTTGGCTTGTTTCTATCAGTCTCTGACTGAGGCCAAATGCCAAGTGCTTACTGTTACAAAATAAATAAAAGTAAATACAATGGATTCTGCATAATTTATAGAGGGTAATTGAATAGTACAGGAGAATCCAGGCGCAATGAAAAATGTTATTTGTGTCTTGGTGGGGAGATTTTTATGAGATAATCACATTTTAGGCATTTAAACAAGGTTCTCTCCTTATCTCACCACAGTTTTCATTTCAAACATATTTCCCCGCACTTGCCGCGTCTGTGGTTTGCCTGCGAGGAGCTGATTAAATGAGTGATGGAGTTTGAGTGTCAAAGGGAGAATTACTACATGCAGGCTGGTGGAATCTGAGCAGAGCTAGAATTATTGTATTTGTACTACGGTGCTGAGATGGCATGAGAAGACTCAGAGGGCCACCTCTCTTAATCTTTATAGGACACACTCCGATTTAGCTCATTTAGAGATCTTTACATTCATAACCGCATGACTCTGTTTTTCTTGTGCACCAACCCAAATCAATTACGTGTGTTGATTTTCTACATCTTGACTCTGAAACCTTATTACACACTTAAATTTTTTCTAATCAAGCTAAAATAATAGCCAGAGGGACTGTTTACAAAAATGTGAAAAAAATGGACTACATTAGCTTTGAAACTGTTTTGTGAGATGAAATCATTTTGGGCTGCTTCTGTCAAAGCATTTATTTTTGCAGAAAGGTCGGTAACTCGGAGCCATGAAAACAGCAGTGGGGAAAATTCCCTGAAGGGCTCTGCAACTTCAGCGCTATGAGTGTAACAGCGGCTCTGGTTTCCGCTCTGACCGAAACACCTTACTTGTCCACGTCAGGTTTTTGAATGATTGCTTTTGGAAAAAGAAAGGAAATTGCCTTTTGTTGTGCTTTTCTTTCCCCTCAGGTGTGCCATTTGGCTTGGATGTCATTTGCGTTTGCAGCAAGTTCATACAAGTCTCAACCCACAAAGACAACCAAGCCGAGTGTATTCTGGGCCTGTGTTGCTGGGGGCGTGAAGTTTAGTGTGTTTTCAGCATATGAACTTGTACACATCATAAGAGGACTAGTGGAGACCACAGAGCTCATTCGAAATGTTGTTTTTCTGCTCACAGTCTGCAAGGGATATAATGGCCTTAGACCATGTATTTACTGAGAGATATTGAGGTGGAACTGCTCGGCCCAGTAGCTCCTCGCTCTGTCTCCTTGGAGAGGATAGTCATCGCAGACAATACTCACCGTTTATTTCACCGCTGTGTCTGAGAATAATGTCAGTGTCCTTGGAGAACCTTCGGACCAGAATGTCATTGGACTGTATTGCATGAGTCTGAGCTGCACATGCTAACCTTTAGGGGTCATGATGGGAAAGTTCATATATATATGTTTGACAGCCTGTATTTTGACTCCTTTCAGTTATTAGAATCTACAGAAGTCAAACAGTCTAAAGCAGTTTTAGCTCCTAAAACACTGGTTGTGTCTACAAAACTTGTGACTCATGTCTGTTTTTAAAAAAGCGGATTTTTGGTTCTGGATACAGCAGTTTTAACATGCTTGAGTCTTGAATGGCTCCTGAGGGGTTTTTACCGCCTGAAGAACAGTGCCAAAACAGTAATGATAATCATTTTTAATGAGCTTGACACAGTGTTGCCGTGTTAAATAGCCTTCCCTCCGCCACTGTGAGTGCTAGTCAAAATCACTTCATATTTCCATAAACGAGAAAGAAAATGTCAAAGCCTTGGAGCACAATTTGGACCTTACCCTGTTCTACCCTTTAAAAAGTCTTTTATTTTCTATATTTCTAGTTTTTCCTTTCTCCTGTATATCATATTCTATATTTCTTGTCTATATTTTATGTTTTATGCACAAAGAGGAGTTAATTAAATCAGTTCTTTTTAGTTTAAATTTGGATCTGGTTAGAGTAAGTGTGGACAATGTGGCAAAACATTATAATACAGGTCTGTATTCTTTAAATACCATTTATAACCACAATATGCTTAGAGAATCATTAAGAGACATTTTGCGGCTTAATTTACCTGTATGATGGGAAATATGACAACATTTCCCATCCTTAGTTTAAAGAACCAAGTAGGACCAGATGGAACATCCCATACCATTATGAAAGGTTTTTGAAATGGTTCTACCTCAAAGACTCCCAATGAGACTCAAGGCTGTGCAATATTACCGAAATACTTTACATATTGTGAGAATGTAATATTGCTGGATGATTTTCCAGATATTAAAGACACTGGGAAATCATACAGCAACACTGAAATTAAAATTGACCCACCATGGAGCCAAACGTTCAGCCAGCTCTGAGATACTGTTTCCAAGTTCATCACAGCACAGACATCACTTTAGTCTGATTAACTCAATTTTTTGGGGATCGCTTGAACGTCTTACTTCATGCGACTCTTGTCGGAACACTCCTGTGAAGCATCTGCGCTCTGTCTGGATGCTCAATAAATAGTTTAGTCACTTGCTCAGGCTGTCCAAATGAAAGTGATTTAATTAGGTAGTCAACCACCTAGTCCTTGTCGAGTGTGAATGTCTAACACACCTAGCCAGAAGAGCTTAGCTTTGTTATACTGAAGTGAGGACAAGATCAGCTATTCTAATTGGAACTCACTGTTCCTCCATGATTTATGATAACGGGTCGGAGATTAATGATACAATTTGTCAGCATGCAACATGAGGGAAAGAGGACCTTTTTTTTTACTAATGAGCCACAGTAAGAGACTGCAGCCCAATCAGTATGTGGAGAGCTGATATCACTGCCACACTGAAGCTCTCTCTTTTCCTCGTTAATTATGGCTGATAATTGCGGCAGAGTACATCAGCGAGGACATCTAGCAATCAAGGGGAGAACCCCATGCCTGATTTATAGCTGTGTGTCTACATAAACTGGGAGGTCCCGCTATGCAAGGTTAATTAAAAATAGCTCCAAAGCAAATGTGGTCTGATTGAGATAAATGCATGCGTGCATGTTTGTCATGTACTAAGCCAAAATCGCAGTGTCTTTCCTATAAACAGCATTCTCAAATTTTGTCCAGGTTGTCCTTAGTGTGTGTCATCCATGCATTTCATTGGTAGTACAAAAAGATCTTTCAGAAAATCAAAAATATATTTATATACTGTATTTCTGTGTGGCCTGGTACGAAATGACTCACACAACGATACCAGTCTGCGGCCCAGTGATTGGGGACCGTTGATCTAGAAAATATCTTGGGAAGACCAAAGATATGACGATTACCACTGTTACTGAGGGCTGATTTGCACAAATGCAAAAGCTGATTTTGAATGAGAGGCTACTTTGGCTCGTGTAGCAAAGTGTGGTGTATGAGCAACTAGGCTTCAGCATACAATTAATTGTTCAATTAAGGAAAGTACTTTAAATTATAGTCAATTATAAAATGTAAATAATTCTTTAGCCAAGTGAAACTGGTGTTTGTCCTTTCTTCCATGTACACAGTGTTCATCTAGGACAGTGGTTCCCAACCTGGGGTCCGGGCCCCCCTTAGGGGGACGCTAGAGATCGCAGGGGATGCGCAAAATTTTGTCTGCACTGAGTTTACCAAAATGATATTTGTACACATTAAATTCATAAAATTCCAATATCTGAGTATAAGAACAAAAACCTACAATCGCTGTTTATTTTTTTGCAAATAAAATTAATTAATTACTGCCTGTGTGCAAGACAAGCCAGGACCCCCCTCAACCCCAACTCCTACCTGCATAGACACACAAAAAGAATTAATTAATTAATTAATTAATTCATTCATTCATTAATCACAAACGTGCTGGACTACAGCCCTCCAGGACCAGAGTTACCCACCCATGTCCTAGAGCAGTGGTTCCCAACCCAAGGGGGGCTGCAAGGAAAAAAGTCTCTCTGGTCCTGGAGGGCTGTAGTCCAGCAGGTTTTGGTGATTTCTCTGTCCAGAAACACCTGGTTCACCTCACCAGTTAATTGTCAAGTTTAGTGAATGTGTTTGAGGAAAACTACCATCAAACTGTGCTGGACACCCTGCAGGATCAGAGCTGCCCACCCCTGCTCTTGGATGGTGCAACTCAAAGAACAAAAAACAGAGCACCATAAGACAGCACCACAAGTGTGGGCATGACAAGTCTAAAGAGAGAGTGCAAAAAACAATAATGAGCAATAGGACGATATGTACAGGTCAAGATAACAGTGCAGATGTTTTCACACAATCTAGTACTGTTCGTGCTCCAGTAAACAAGTGCAAAGATTGCAAAGGAATGTAGAGGCTGAGGTAGACAGCAATAAATGTTCAAAATAGCACATAGCAGCAACAGAATTAGAAAAAATACAGTGTATAAATAAATACAGGGGATTTACAGTGGCAGGTGGGATGTAAGTTTTCTTTGTTTATAGCAAAACAGTTGTGTGTGTGTGTGTGCAGCATGATTGGGAAAAGAAGCAGTTTAAAGTGTGTGTGTGTGTGTGAGTGTGATGTACAGTTTGTTATTCAGGTCTGATTTAGGAGTCTTAAGGCCTGGGGGAAGAAACTGTTCCCCATCGTGGTAGTAAAGTGCTGTGATACCTTCTGCCAGACTAGAGGGGTGAAAGAGGGTTTGTGGGGTCGTCCTCAATGCTGCAGGCTTTGTGGATGCAGTGCGTGGTGTGAATGTCTACAACATAGGTCTGCATTCAGGAAATCTTCTGGAAATGCACATTTTCAAAGCCTGTAAAATGTTTGCAGGCCAGCAATAATCGTTAATCAAAACATATAGATGACTAATATAAGTGATAATGAAAACCGTATTGGCACATTAGTAGTGGGTGTTTATTGAAGCAGTGATACTATATGAGTTTGCAATAGGTTGATAGGATTTTGCTATTCTGAAACTTTTCATTGCATTTTGTGAAGATCCCTAGCACTTGAGCGCACTGTCTTCAAAGATGATACAGTAAGATACCATATAAAATGTGGCTCTACTGTTTTCCTGGTGCAATTTGTCTCTTTCAACTTAAAAAAAAAAAAGATAAATATTGAAGTGTTTTTGTATTTTGGCCACAGAGTCTGCACGATCTTGTGCAGGTGAGCTCTTAACTCAGTGATTGTGATTTGAATGACAGCTTATGGTACTGCAATCAGCACATTTCGCCTCAGGATAAGCTATTTATCTCCATACGACCTCATCAGGGGGAGGAACGTGTAAAGACAAGGTTACTCTGATTGTTTTCTTTTTTCTCGTCTTTTCTGGTGTTAGGTTATAGCAAACATAGCTTTGGGATAGAAAGTGTGTCAGGCAAACCCTTATTCGTGATATTCCAAATCATCCTTGCTAAGCGAGTGGAGGTGCTGAAAAGCAATTAGCATTAGATATGTGTGAACAGAATGTAACACATTTTTGGGGATTTACCTTCCCTTAGGCTTGAGATACTGTGGCACTCTATATATTCAGGTGAATTAGTAATTTTAAGAGGGGGTGCTCATTGTCCTGAGCAAACAAGCCTGAGGGGTTACACAAGTTCACTTTGCTTCGGATGATGCACTGGCTCAGTTTGACACTGCTTACCATTTATTTAGGTAGGTAGGGTGACATAAAAAGGGACCAAAGCTCTCCTCCCAGTGCCATTACCCTCCCCCTCAATGTCACAATTGTGCAGTAGCTGTCTCTTATACTGTCACAACTGTCAGCTCATGTTGCTATTGATTTTGTCCTGGACCTCAGAGGGTGAGACTCCTGTCCACGTAGAAACTGCCTGGGCAGATTTTCTCCACTGTCATGAGGCACTTAAGAGACCAAGCAAATGATTATTTAGGGAGTGCAAATAGTATTACAGCTTGATAAATAGGAATGAGCACAAGAAACCACGATTGTCAAGGTTTTGGGTTTTCCTGGACACGTATATGTGTGTGTGTGTGTGTGTGTTAGAACATTTGCCAGTTGCACTGTGTCTTTATGTTTATGGTGAGTAGACTTTGGAATATATTATGCAATCATTTTGCTGTTTGACATTTACTCAGCCGGATGCTTTGTATGACTGGCTATGGTTTATAACAGTGCTGTTTGTATTCCTGTGATGGATTCTGTTGAAATCATTTCTTTGAATTTCCTGCAAGAACTAGAAAATCTCAATGGTTCATTTTAATGAGGGAAAACATTATTGTTTCTTCTAATTATAATATAAGCAATTAATTGTTATTTATTGATTTGAAATAATTTGTATTATTTTGACATTTTTTAAATTGCTTTTTCAGATGTGTTTTGTTCCTAGCTATAGCTGATAAAAATCACGGACAATTATATGCCATGACAAATAAATGCATCCGTATGATATTGGCAGAACTACAGGCTAGATGCATGTATCTGAATCAAAATGTGGCAAACATGGCAAATTTTGTACTGTGTGAGTTTTGCGAGTGTACAAATCTGTAGGTCAGTTGGTCGTATGTTAAATGGTATGTATTTAAATGGAATGGTAACCAAGCTGGTTAAACTACACTTTGTTTTAAGTTGTTAAGCAGTCCATCCCCAATTTCTCATGTGACGTACTTCTGCTTTTAAATGTGTGCATATACCTGAAGACTGGCCTACCCTGCTCTGAATCCTGAGTAGAGTCACGCGCTTGGTGACCTAGAAATGTGGTCATTCAGGGCCAGCACCAGTCCACCGTTCCTCAATGCCCTCCCTGTTCCTCTGTCTCCTTTTCAAAGTGCTGTTAGAGCACAGCACAAGTAAGGAAAAGGAAACTGAGGAACGATGGGAGGCTCAAATTCTACTCTGTTCCCTGCTGTGTACTTAATATCGAGCTGTGCTTTGACTTCCACTGCCTAGGGTGAGTGTAGCTGAATGGCAGTGAGAGAGGTAGAATGAAAGCCACCTCAGCCACTTTTCACCATTCGAGTTAATTCAGACACGTCACACAGAGCCTCGGAATCGCATTCTCTCCTAATTACAGGCTGTGCTTGAGTGTGACTACTGCTGTTATCTGTATTGTCATCAAAGCGACGTGATCTCCACATGGAAGGAGGATTGGTTGCGATATGGTTTGCTGTTAAAGCAACATGGCTGCCGGGAGCGTTTTAAACAGGGAAATGGAAATGGCAGAGCCAGGGCTAATTTTGAATTCTGTGGCCCAAGGAGCCATTTTCGCTTTACGTTCGCTGGGGAAATGAGTGAAGTGGCCTGTCTCCAAAGGACTCTATGTTTATCAAATGGTAGTTGTTGACCTAAGCAGTGTGCGCACACACACGGCTCATGAATGGCAAATCTAGAGCGGACCGACTGGTTAAACGCTGCCTCGGCCACATGGCCATCAGGCCCCAAATGGCTCATGAATGTGGATGAAATATGAAAAACTGTGGAAAGATTTCGATCATTGGTGCGCTGATTGGATTTGCAGGGTGTGAGCTTAGACAATGAAGAGCACGTTCAGAGCACTGCAGAAGCATCGCATGTTGCCAGCATGTCTAAAACGACCTCATATTAACACTGCATCTGGTATGATGGATCGGGGCTTCTCAAGCTTTTGGGGCTGCTCTGAGAAAGAATATGTCCTTTGTAAGGACCTGCAAGATAAGATAAGTTCCATTCCCTTAAATGCAAACGCGTATTGAAGCATCCTCGGAATGTTGGGGAGGGAAATCGTGAGAGAGAGGAGTGATAAGGCTTGGGCGGGCTTAAGCTTCCTGTGGAATGGCTGGGAGATATGCAGGTGAGCATGGGATAAAACCTCCGCCAGCCTCAGCAAACTGCTGTGTTTACAGTGGACCACATTCAAGAGGCCTAATTCTGCGTTCAACCCTCACAAATCCTCAGCTCCACAGTGAAACTGAATTTTCAGTGTAGGACTGCGAACACAAAGCTGAACAAACTTTTATATTCTCACGAGATTTTAAAAATGATGTCAGTAAAACTGATACCGCAGCTGGGAGGCAGGATGAGTTCTAGACTGGGCTGTTGATTGGTGCAGAAACATTAGATCCCGCTGTCACAATGCATTAATCCACCCTTAGAAATTAGTATGAAGTAACAACATGCTTCTGCTGCTGCCTGTAATAGCGCAGAGTCCTAAGGGTCCAGAAAGAATGGTCTACACAATTCACATTTTCCATTTCAGAGCTTGTTAATGTTTGTCGACTGCAGCCCGCCTTGTTTAAGAAGGTGAGTCCTTATCCAGTGAAATGCGAGAGCCAGCCAGGATATTAATGTGAGGGGGCAGCTTCTGACCCGGAGGTTGCAATTGTCTTTTAGAAGAAAGAAATGCAAATCAAAAGGGGAGCAGCAGAAAAAAGCGAGTTGATATTCGGTGTGTAATCACGTGTGTTCACTATTGACCCACTTATACTTTATAATGGTGCAGTTCAGCTGATATTTGGAAGGAACATTTAAATTAAAAAAACATTTTTTTTGTACCTTTTCAGTGAAGAAAATGTTGATTTTTCTTTAAATATTCCGTGTTTTGCCTATGCTGTCTTTAGTGTGGGTGAATGAGTCCAAGCCTGGAGTTGTCTGGCGGTCATATTCATGTGTGTGTTTTAATGCAATTACTGCAATTTCATAAATACCCTCCTTGTATGCAAATGAGCACAAATTGCATTGTGCTGCAAACATCGCTCCCCATGGCTGTTGAATTGTCCACAGTGTCCACAGGATACAGTGTGTGAAACTCAATTTCTGAGTTTAAATCTGTGAACTCCATATGGGAGTGTAAGAGCTCTAATTCGCTCTTGCCCTTTTAGTGGGACGCGAGTACTCATCTGCATTCTGGTAAACAACACAATGTTGATGCTGTTTGATAGGTGGTCCCCTGACGGCCCTGTGAGAGATGGGTCTAAATCACAGATTGTCAGATTGGGGTCAGTCAATGAGGACACGTCACCATGAACCTTCCTTCTCCGGTCCCCCGTCTTTGTTGCTCTCCAGTGCTGAATCATGGACACACTGCTCTTTAGCTTGATGGGTACTTATTACGAGGCAGAGACTGTGCTTAGTATCCGAGGCGGCCCTAGACAGCCTGGTGTTGGAGAATGCCAGGATGCTGGAAGCGCGACGGCCATGCCAGGACTTCCTGTCAGCAGCTGAACTGCCTGATGAGGCTTCATCAGCTTGCCAAGACAGAGCTGCTCTATATTGATTAGTCGATATTGCAGACATCGACTTGGCGCTGGGTTTAGGATGAAGAAGCTGCTGTTTTCCCCTCCGTCCAGCTGTATCATGATGCTGTTGAGAACCTGATGCTCGCTGTGAGTGTCAAACTCTTCAAATGAGAAGCATTTTTGAATTATTAAAAGTTGGCTGATCAGTTAAACAACCTGTGTGACCCTCTGTGTAAGCCCCCTGGAATGCTTCTTTTTATGTTTTGTTTCATTATTTCTCACTCCTACTTAAATGAAGCAAGCTGACGAGGTCTATGTCTAGCACAGATTCTCCTTTTTGATTACCTCATTCATATTTGTGAATAGATTAGAAGATATTTCATGACTATTAGAATGTCAGGACAAATTACTGCGGCGCGTTCTTTGCAGACAGATAAACATCCAGGACGTTTTTGTTGCGTTTATCATTTTTGACATATCAGAAGTGCAAACGCCAAATCCATCTGTATTTATGAATGTATTTATTGTATGATTGATCATCCAAAAACAGTGAAGCTTGCCACATTTCATTTAAATTTCCCAGTTGAAGCAGGATCTGGTTTACTGGTACTATTCCAGAATCCTGTGAAGAAGAAAAGATAAGTATTAGTGTGACCTCCGCTGCCTGTGCTCCCTAAACACAGATGTTGTGGTGTAATACAGAGATTTTGGGAAAACCCTTGACATATAACACCTGCTTTCGATTTTCTCACAAAGATGTCATCTAACCAGGGGGCAGAGAGTTTGCAGAGTGAACCAGCTGCGTGCCATGGACACTGAAGATCTCCGAGTAACTCACGGAGCACTAATGTCATCTCTCTCAGCTGGTGAGTCAGGGCTTACATGCGTGGAAATGGGCGCCTGAACTTGCAATATTAATGCCCTGCCTCCACCCCCTGATGGACCTGTGGCCTCTGCGAGTGACTCATCACCATTTGATCCACGAGACTCTGAACAATTCGACATTATAACCTTACCGTGAACAGTCACAAGCTATTATCATTTAGCATTAGCTCTACTGACCTTTAGCCTTTGATTGTACGACAAATGAGCCCATTAACTCTGGGTCTCTTTGGATACTCTTTAAGCAACTCTAAGGATGCACTGATATCAGGGCCGAGAACAGTGTTACTGATGTCAGTAATAATAAAACAAAGTGACCACGATTTTATGCACTTTTGAATTTTCACCACATGTGAAATACAGTGAGCTTAATCAGACATAATATTGGTAGTAAACATTTAGCAGATGCTCTTAACTTGTGAAAATAGCAGCTCTGTGTTGTCTTGACTGCAAGTCTCTCTGGTTAAAAGCATTTTCTGGACAAACACTAAACCTTGTCTTGCCCTATAAAGTGGCTAGTGTGAATCACCTTGGAAAATCCACTTTAACCTAGACTTCGGCTTAATCTGTATGAGGGGATACAGACCCGTAATGTAATATGTGAACTATGGGTGGGTGTTGCGGTGAAAATGTAATATTGTGGTACTTGAACTTTTCATGATTCATGATTTTTCAATTTTTTTAATGTGTGATCAGTTGGAACTGACAAATAAGCAGCAGCAGTGCCATGTAAAAAAAGTACTATGAACATCTATGAATTGAATGTTTTAACATTTCACATGCAGTGCAAAATTAAATCACTAACATCACTAATTATGCTCTGTTTGCATGGATTATCTCCATAACATTAAAATATGGGCATACACTCCACACCTCAAGAGAATGTAAAGTTCTTGCTGAGGAACTGAACCCCCAGTCTGCCATTCGGGTGACCAGTATCCAACCAATGATTTGTTGAAAGCCGTATTTTAACCTCTTTGCTGGAAAGTGTCTGCTACTGCTTTTCTCCTAGTGAGCCCGTTCTGTCTCCAGCCATGGCGCAGCATGGGCTGGGCATCGCACACACAGGGTGCCTCTAATTGCAAATGAACAAAGCTTGCTGGGCTCATCTGCGCAGTCATCTGACCTCTGCTAGTTCCCAATGCGCTCGGCTGCACTGCACTGCGCTCTGCCCCCCCCCCCCTCTATCTCCCACAATACGATGAGGCCAAAGTTGGGTGTCTAATGGTTAGACACACTCTGCCCGTGTCGTGTCTCAAATTCACGTTATT
>JBBJLR010000133.1:20406834-20417459 GCA_037577145.1 Brachypetersius gabonensis | reverse complement strand
CCCCGTCCTCATGTGCGTGCCTTCTTTGAGTCCTCTGAGATATGCTGATGTCAGCCTCTGCACATTCCTGCCACTGGATTACTAAACTGAGGCAATTTGCAAAGCTCAACTGCTTGTGTGTGTGCTTGCATATATGCATGCTAACTGTCACAGCTGGCAATGCGCCTTCATTGATGTACCAAATTAGTCATGGAAACGTGATAATACCCACACTTAATCACCTGTGTCACTCATCACATGTACATGTTTACCACATGTTTACACCCCCTCACGCGGGTGTAATGTCCTTATGACGGATAGTCCTGTCGAAGAGGGTCTTTATAGGATCTTGTTTACTGCAGAGGATGCATGACTGATGCGTGGCAGGTGACAGGAGACGGCGCGGGACCACAAAGCTCTGTCTCTAATTATTCATCAGGAGAGAAGAGCTCATGAGTGCCTTCCATGGCTTGCCATGGCTTGATAAATGCTTAAGCAAGAAAGGGAACTTGTAAAGAGGCCAAATGGAAATAAACCACCCAGCAAAGCCATATATTTTCCCTCCTGAGATGAGCTAGAGCGCACATCCAGCCACCCTCGTTTAGGCTCAGTGGAATGGATTAAGGAAGGCTTTGTAGCATAACTCAACCCCTCACATTTTTAAGGCTGCTGGTTCTCAAACTCAAAATCTAAATTTTGGGTGGCTTGCTGGTGGGCAGCCAATACCAAGCCTTGGTCTTCCATCCCTGTAGTGGGGAAATTTTGAAAACGGATTTTCACCATCGGCATAATCTCAGCTGGTTTCAGTTCCCATCAGTAACTTCTACTGAGGACCTCACTTTGGGCTATAGTGTCTGCCTCCCGCAGGCTTTGCTGTAGATAGACAGGTCAGCCATCCTAAGAGCTTGTAAAAGATGTACAGTTGTGAGGTGGATCTGGTTTTTTTTGTTTTTTTTTGTTGTCAAAACCCTAAGCCTAATTTGACCATATCCATAACATGCATAATCTGGTGTCTCTGTTTACAATATTCTAAAGGGTAAATGCAGTTCAGAGGTCATGAACAATCAGCGTTTTTCTGTTAATGTCTGAACGAAAATTAATACTGGTCTTGTATTATCATTACATGTGTTGTTGGGAGAAATAATTTAATTAGAAGATCAAACTCTTGATTCCATCTCATGCAACCAGGAGAAACTGTGAGTGTCTGTGTCCTCTGTGCATTTGTGCTCGTCCGCAGTAATAACAAGTCTCTGAGCAGCTGCTCTGGCTCGCTGTTGAGGGTTTTCACTGGGACTTAATGACTAAATCCTCTGTAATTGGCCATTCCATGCCACATGTGTTCATACATACACACAGCTGGGCTTGTGTTAGATAAACCTGGAGATAAGCTGCAGTGTGAAAAGTGACCCAGTGACACAGTTCTGTTAGCGCTAGCCTAACCTGCACCCTACTCTATCCCTTCACAATCTTCTTTAACACCACTGAGGGAACTGAGCCCGTGGTGACAGTAGCCATTGCCAAATTGCCTTGTACATATATTGTCTACTCACAGAAAGTGGTCATAAAGCTATTAATCGTGCCATAATGTGGTAATACTGAATGTTCAAAGGGATATAAATTATAATTAAAGCGATGAACATATTAAGCTATTAACAGGTAGTGATAGAAACTGAATGTTGTACCAAGCAGCTTTTAGCTGATCTTGCAAATTCAGTGAAATCCAGATCTACTAGCCTAGAATTGGAGGGGGTGGGGGGTGTGTGTGTGTGTGAATGTGTTGCAGGATTTTCTTGTCATTTATTGAGAAGTTTATCAATCCTGTCTTGTCGTAATCTTTCTTCATTACTTGACAGCTGACAGACAGTTTCTCTCGCATTGATCCGATCTTGTCATTCGGGCTCATGTCTGTCCGTCAAACTATCATTATTCCGTAGCCACAGTTTGTAGGGTGACCATGGAGTTGCCTGTAACTCCTTCACGGAGTAGCATATGATAAGTAGCTCATTCATATTTGAGTATTTTAATAAGCGCGGCGTGATCCCTACGTTGTTGCCCTCGTCTCAGCGTAAGGTTAAATAGGCCCATGTGGGAGTAAAGTGTATGCATTACTTACGTTTCTGGGTCTTATCCTCCTTTGAGCCTTTTGAAGCTAACTGGAGGAGTCATAATGCCTGGAGGGGCTGCCTAAAATATTCTTTGACGCCCACACCCCTCCTCCCTCTCCTTCTTCCCGCTTTCTCTCCCTCAGTCAACCTGAAAGACCACCCTATAATCCTGTTGAGCTGTTGTGTTGGAGGCTACTTTTCTCTTCTACTGAGTAAAGTGTAATCAGCAGCTGAGAGCTCAGTAATTTAGTACAGACAGACACAGACCGGAATCATTTTACTTTGTTAAAGGTTCAGAAGTTTAGAAGAAGTGTGCTCTGCCAGTCAGAGGGTGTGTGTTTTCCAGGTCTAATTTGCTGCTGATGGCTGAAGACTGTGCCTGGCACTTCCCATCAGAGTGCACAAGTGGGCCGGCTCCATTCACTCACTTTCACACTCTTTTCCTTTTCAGCTGCGTCAGTTACTCTGCCTCTGAAATGTGGCTCAAGAAGCAGATTGAGCCAAGGCATTTAATCACGGACTGATTTAAGAAAAGTTTGTTTGGGTATGAAGCGAAATTTTGTGGCCAAAGTGCTGTCTTCTTCATGAGCGATGAGCCGGGTCTGCAGGTGATGAAAAATCAATAGTCCTACTGTCCGCGGGCTGTGAGAATCAGGACTCACCGCTCTTAAATAAGAACACCATGCTGATGCAACTCTAAAATAAGGGGGTTGCCTATTTGCGCTTAAGGGAATCTCAACAGGAGCTTCCCATTCAACGCATGGGTGGCCCAGGGCTTGTTCAAACACAGTGTCGTGCAGAGGCGTAGTGAATTGTTCTTTTACCCCACATACATGGAGAGTTTTTCTTGGCCACCGCTTCAGTAATCCTCCCCGCATTGTGTGTTTTGCTGCCTTTCACTCTTCCTTTCCTTTCATGTCCTGTATGCTGTGCAGGATTCTTGTGTCTCTTTCTCTCTGTTAATAAATTGTTCCATGCTGCTGGCTGTCATAACCCCTTTGATCCTTCTTTTACGGACCCACCTTCTGCAGAGACTCCAGGGCTGCAGGGAAACGCGCACACCAACTGTGGAGATAATGTGTTTTCTCTCACTCTCTTTCTCTCTCTCTCTCTTTCTCTCTCTCTCTCTCTCTCTCTCTCTCTCTCTCTCTCTCTCTTTCTTTCTTTCTTTCTTTCTTTCTTTCTTTCTTTCTCTCGTTCTCTCGCTGTCCCCCTCTCTCTCTCTCTCTCTTTCTTTCTCTCTCTCTCTCTCTTTCTCTCACACACACACACACACACACACACACACACACACACACACACACACACACTCGAATCTGTGCCAGCTCATGAAATTCCGTCTCCATCAGGTTATGGAGGACTCGTTTGAGGACATGAAAGCAGAGAGGGAAAACTTAGCCTGGGAGCCGATCTCTCAGGGACCATGAGGAGAGAGGAGCCACACTCTATGCCAAAGGGTCTCCAAAGAGCCCAAGCCGCGCACCCCCCACCAACCTTCGGAGCTCCCGTATTTCTGCCGAGAGATGTGTGGGAGGTACCATTCCAGAGCGACTGCGGGGAGGATTAAGCGCTAATCGTGTTGTCTCCCCGGTTATGCTGTCACACAGGCGCTGATGGATGGGTTGTTTTCAGAGGCAGATTGTTTGCCTGGCAGTCCTTTTAAAATTCACAGCAGTGTTTTAGAGACACTGTTTTTATGCCTCCAAAGTTAAATGAAATCGCTTTGGATTGCTTGGAGAAGAATTTAAAGTTCATACTTTTTGGAGATTACTTTTTTCCTTGGCAATATTTTTCTCTTGGCTGTTCTCAAAAGGCAACATTTTGCAGTTTCTTTAGCAAAAACAAAGAACCGAATCCCGCTTTAAAGGCACCTGGGTGCAATATCATCAAAGCTTTTAAAGGCTGAGGAAAATGTCAGGCATTTTATTCAAAGAGCATTTCCTCTAGACATGGCAGTTTGTTTTTCTATGAATTGTCAGAAACAAGGGTACAGTACACCTGTCTCTGACAGGGAGGCGTGCATCAGCCTGATAGCAGCTAGCGTACTGATGGAGCCAAATTCACCAACTTTGCTATTCCGAGAATCGGTCCACAGTTCCTCCACATGGCCTGTATTTCTCCTACTGCAATGGTTTGTTGTATTTAAAGACAATAAATGACCAGTGTATCATATCAGATTGCCTCTTGTTCCAGCTACACTCACAAGGAAGACGATACTGTACCTTTTCAGGCTTTATCGTATACTGGAAAGCTTGCTTACAGGAACTGTAATAACATTATGTGCTTTAGAAATACCAAATACCACAGCAGATACTTTTAAAACATGTACACTTAAGTGCCAGTGACTGGAGGATACAGATGTTTCGATCTTTTTGAGGCAGAAAAGGAGCTAGCCTAAATATTTTCGTCATTTATATAACCTAGTTGGCTAATGTCTGTTATCTGCTGAATACAGCCAGAGTCTGTCAAAAGACATAGTTATATTTTATAATTTGTTAATTCTTGTAGATTTCATTGTCTTTTTGCTACCCTTTTGTCTACTATTAAATACGAAATGTTCTTTAATTCCGTTCTGGCCGTGGCAGTGGGTTAACTCGTGGGTTGGGTGGGTTCAAGTCAAATTATTCAAATTTTTTGCAGGTTCAGGCAAGTCAGGTCAAAACGTGACCAGCAGAGTTCAGGCTAAAATGGAAATAACTTACAGAAGCATGACGATAGTTATTTTTGCATGCCATGAGAGTGAGGTTTGCTCTCATAACAGGTCAGGCAGGTGCGAGTCATAAAAAAACCCTGAGCTGCGAATTACTACTACCCATTATCCTACCATCACAACACTGGTTGTATATTTAACCATGTATAATATAATGGTAGCAGGAAAAATGTGGGTTTTTATCCTGTTTGCTGTATGTGAGAAATCATTTGGCTACATGAATAATAAGCATTCATTATGAATCAATTCCTGAATCAAATCATGGTGTATTTTCCAGTTAAACTATGGACAAAGCAAAAAAAAAAAAAAAAAAATTAAATTGAAGGCAGATCAAACTGTCACAAAAAGAACTGCTAGATTTCATAATATACTGCAGTTTAGTTTGGGAGCCATGTATTAAGCCCTGGTTTAACTCGCAGAACTAGCATTCCCATGGGTCCTCTTTCAGCAGCCAAAGCCATTTGGCATTTCCACTGACGCTTACAGGGCTCCTGAGATCACAGACTTCAAAGCTGAGGACAGAAGTGGGGTGGACTTCAGATTCAGCTGCTTCTCTCCCTTCTCTCTGCCTGTTTTCAGGATCTTCACCTTACAGGCCTGTGGTCTTTACTGTGTAACTGGATGTGAAATCAACACTAGATTTTTGAAGGACTTTGTTGTTTCTGGAGACTAAAACAGCTCATTATGAACTATATTTGTTATGAGCATCATCCAGGCCCATTTTCCATTATCTTTACCTCTAATGAATTCTTCAAAATGCTCTTTTTCAATAAGACTGTCAAAGAGTGGAGCTCCTATTCAAAGTACCATCTTAGTGTTAAAGCAAGGTCGTTTAGCTTATTAAAGCTAAATTATGCTTTGATAAATACAAATAAATATATTGCAGGTATTTATTTCCACTCTGCTGGAATAAATTAATAAAAAAAGATACTAAACACTAAAACCAACAGTCAGCTGCTTGTTGTTTTTTGGGGGGGGTCTGAGTACTTTTCCACCGCCTGCAATTTCTGTAATTAGTGGAGGAGCTAAAAATGCAATTTCGAATTCAGTGCAATTAAATCAGTCACTTAGCTGGCTGAACCAAATCAGTGTTTACACAGAAATGTTAGGCTACAGCCTAATTCTCATTAACAAGGCCGACGGGACCCAGTCAGGCCTTGCATGGAACGCTTCTGTCTCTTTAGCAGCAGAACATGAAAAAGTGTAACTTCAGCAAGAGATGCTGATGTCAGGGCATTTTTTCCAGACTGTACTCTGCCGCATTAAGAAGCAGTAGAATGGAATGTAATGAATTGGAATCCAGCTGCATCTGTAGGAGACCAGGTCAAAATTCAAGCTGTAGACTTCGTTGCTCTGTAACCTAATGAAGTTGAAGTGTAAGGCCTCCTTCATTGTTGGCCATGTACTCGATTTTCCCAGTCTAATCCACCTGCTTCATTCTAATTTCTGCAATCAGGGCAATCAGCAGGAGAGGTGCTCTAATAAGTGTTCCTTATATCACCCCTATCCACTTGCATTGCTGGTCTTAAGCGTGTGATTGCTACCATATTAGTGGCTGTTAAGATTACATTAATATCAAATTGCATTTATGTAATGTGTTCAGATACAGGAGTCACTTATAACCCCTAATAAATGTTACATTTCTGTTTCCTATGAAGTAATTAGGAGATAATGCCCTGTTAATAATAACTGGAATTGATTTCCAATTGAATGTACACAACCACTCTGTGACGAATGAAATGTTTAGTTTGGTTTGTGGCTTTGATGAATTATGACTCGGTGATTTATGGTCTGCCATTAATCTGCCAGTCGCCTTCTGGCCATAACGGAGAACAGCCAAGCGTTTAAGTGCTTTTAACCTTGTTATAAAACAAACGTCATCATTTGCTCCCAGGCTATACCAGCAGTCAGACATGCCTACTGATAGAATGTAGAACTGTTTTTTTTTTTCACATCTGAGAATAACAGTGAGGACATTAAAGCTATAAAATACCGTGTTTGGATTAGAGACGTATATGAAGATTTTGTTGCTAGTACTGATTTTATAACTAATGTTATTCTATATTTATGCCTCAGGTTTTAATGTATGCTGCTATTAAATGTATGCTGCAGTTTTCATTAAACGGGTATTTATGGACGGGTATTTAATTAATTGTTAGTCCTTTGTGATCACATTGCTTAAACTAAGAATGTGTGGCCCTGTGGTGATAGCATTTCACTTCTGCTCTCTGTGTATCACATGTTTTATTTTTGTTTGTTATAATAAATGATTCTCTTATTAAGGTTTCACTGTGTTTCAGATGATTTGTAATGCTATATCTTTTTTTTCATGATGTGTTGTGTTTAAGGTCGCCAGTTGGGCCTGTATTATATTCATAGTGTTTAACAGGCAAAGCCTAAGCTGTCTAGGGTTCTGTCATGTCATCAGAAGATCGCTGGCCAAAAAAATTATTACGTGCTAATTATCAGCATGTTATCTGCAGTTTTATTACTGATGTCTAATAGCTGATATACTGGCCTTTGTGTGGAATTTTTCAGTGACCAAATAAGGGTTAAGCAACAAACTGTTCCCTGTTCATTGTGCCTTGAAGCACCTTTACACACTTGACAGTGTCTCAGGCAGCTTCATGAATAATCATCTAGGATGTTGTTTGAGCAGGATTGAAGGAGCTCTCTGCAGAACACTTGGTAGAGGTGGAATTGAAAAGAACTGATTTGCTTAGTATCAAATTTGAAGCATTTACATAAAAATATCTGAATCATTATGAAAAGCGTATTGAAGCTGGTGGCCAAGGTTTTGACTGATTGGGTAACTTGTAAGGTAGACTGCGACGATTATTGAGTGTAACTTAGAAGCTATTTAGACTGTTCTGGTGGTTTGAGAGAGGCCACATAATGCATGTTGTGGTTTTTGCACTGGGTCCTAGTGAGCGTTAGCGGCAGGTTCTCCACAAACCGGACGGCCCCCCACAGATGGAAGTGGATGGGCACTCTGCCGACGTCAACAGAAGCAGAGCGCAGGTGCAGCGCTCTAAACCTGGAGGGAGCCTATTAGAGTGCATGTGATGGAAGATTCACAGAGGGGGTGGGGATTATACCTGAAATGGGCACTCTTATGTCTGAGTACATCTTAACCTTACATTTACCACATTTACTGGGATTATATTAGTGCCCTGTACAGGGAACATCACCACCTCGAAATTAAAGAGGCTGCTTCTGTGACAAGTAGATATTAGTCTGACTACGTTAATGGTTAATGTGATTTTATATCTGGGAAGGTGTTCTCAAAAGACATCGCTGTGCAAGAATGGCATCTTGATTAATTTAGCACATTGCAGTCCTTAATAATACACCTCTGTAGTCTATTAGAGGGAGCATGGGCTGTATTTAGGAAGCAGAGTGGTTAGCACAGTGTACCTACATGAGACAGCACTGCTTTCATCAATGCCGGTAGGGGCTTTTTATTGAGTTATTCTATATCAATTATTAATCGTGACATAGTGCATCGTGTTTGTGAGTCGTCCTTTTGTGTACTCAGTGTAGTAGGAGTAACTAAACTGTGTGCTGAATTGAATGCTGGTGGAATTTGAGATTCAATGATGCACTGACTTTTATTACTAAATCGTTAGTAGGACTAACTTGCAATTGTATTACATCAACTAACAGACGCTAATGTGGGCCAGCATCAGGCTGAGTGATTGGAGGAGAGGGAGGGCTATCCCACACAGTCATAGAAAGTACGGCCTTTTTTTGCATTATACTCCCAGTCTTGGATGGCTGTGGAATTTCCAGGAGTTCTCAGTAATCAGGTGGTTAAGGAGTTTCCCCTGTGATTGAAAGATCATGGATTCTAATCCCAGGACTGCCAATAGCACCACTGATGTACTCTTCAGCAAGATACCGTCCACACATACTGCTCCGCTAACGCTGCATTGCTGGCTGCCTACTGCTTTGCTCTGTGAATGGTTTAAATGTAGAGGACAATTTCACACTGTTCACACTGTGTGCTGTGGTGTATTCACACGTGACAAAAATGGCCACTTTACACTTTACCGCATAGACTACCTAAATATTGACTACCTGAGCCTACTTTTGTATCATTTCTGCTCTGAGAACAAATCAATTTGATAAAAAATCTATTTAATCCAGTTAGACTATTCTGGATGCCTGTAAAATGCTGTTTGGCCCGCTCTAGAAATGAATCATTGTGAGGTTAAAGGTTTACACCATTGGTAATGTTAGAAGCTTTCCTAATGAGTGTTTTTGTCAAATGGATTCCAATCACGTTTTAGCTGGTCATGTTCAGTGGCTTTCCTCACTCCCACTGTGGTGCTCCTATGTCTTGGCCTTGTCATATAATACTCTGACCTCATATGATCCACATGCACTTTATGGCTTTTCACTGTCTTGCCATCTCCAGAGACCCAGCACACAGTAGGAACAGATGAATGTTGCATACGCCCCATCTATAAAAGGAGGGGGGTGGTGGGGGGCAAGAAAAATGACCTTGTGGTTCCCAAGCAGCTTTGGCAGGCGGGAGTGGTGAAGTGCATCGCTTAGACAGGAGCACATAGGGCCAACAGTGCAAGCCACCATCTCCCGAAAAAGAGCACAGAGCTGAGAATTAATGAAGTCCTCTCTCCATTTAATAAATCTTTCGCTCAGCTTTGTGTAACGTATTCCAATTTGCTCCTTTCGCCACCAGTAATAATTTACATCCCGAGCTGAGGTGTCACAAACTGGAGCATGCGTAAAAGCTCAATAGCTCTCATTAGGTTTAATGATCTCACCCATGACTGTCCAACTGGCGCATGAAATCTGGCCTGGTCATGACAACATCTTGATGCCGTAGAAATGTATTTATTGTCAGTTGGGGGGGTTATAATTTTGAGACAGATGGATGCAAAATCTAAAAGCATCTATCACATCAAGTGTCAAAATGCTTCTTGGGTGAGAGATAGAGACTTGTTTCTTCTAAATGAAAGCAATGAAGGGACAGTCTATATGCTGTATAGACTGGACCTGGTGACATAATTGCATTATTATGGCACTAACATGCACTATCATAATTTAGAGGTTGAGAAACTGAGTTTACACTGTGCTGAACAAAAGTATATACTGTTCTAAACTAAATCCAAACAGGGCCCCCTCTAATGAAACATGCCCAAAAGAACCAGTAAACAGTGACAGTAAATTATAGTAGGATATTATATTCCACACCCCTATATGGGGAAAAAACACAAATGACAACATTGATAAATATGATAAGATAAATGATAACATTGGCTAATATAGTTTCATATGTCCCATAATTAAACAGACTTCTGATTTTACTTTTTTTTAAATGCACTAGGGGTGGGCGATATAACCAAAATCTTCAATCATGGTAGAAGCAATTTTATTCTTCAATAACGATATATATCTCAAAAAAGCAATTTGTATCTGGAAATGCATAAATAAAAATCAAACGCAAAGGAACTGTTTTATATAATGTAATTTTATTTAAACTGTGAATTGCAGTATTACTTTAAGTAAAAAAAAAACAACCATACTGTTTTTCACTTGCTTTGGACCCTGCTGCTTATACAACTTTGCGGCTTATCTATAGATTTTTACAGCTAACGGTCACCAGGGGCGCACTATCAGCGCGAGAGTGAGACAGACAGGTTACGGCAGGTTTTGAGAGCAAAACAAACCAAGTGAGCCCAAATGCAGTAAGAGAGACACGAGGATTAATGATTGACTTTTCTGGGATAGTAGGCTGGTTATTTTGATACAGTAAACGGCCGCGTTACTGCACCTTTACTGACAAACCAAAGTACAACTCTTAC
>JBBJLR010000133.1:20391449-20405176 GCA_037577145.1 Brachypetersius gabonensis | reverse complement strand
ATGGGATGCTTTGCGTTCCCAAATAGTCATCTCTGTCCCGACAATCTCCTCCGTGGTAGCAGGAACCCTTATATACGATAATTAAACATTGAAACACCTGCGACTTATAGTCGGGTGCGGCTTATTTATGGAACAATCTGTATTTTCCCCCAAATTTAGCTGGTACAGCTTATATTCAGGTGCGCCTTATAGTCCGGAAATTACAGTACCTAATCACAAACCACGATTAAGACAATTGACCGAAATCTCTATTGGTTGACAAATTTCTACCGGTTAATGGTGTCTACCGGTATATCGCCCACCACTAGAATGCACAGTTTCCAGCTTTGGTCTTGCCTGAATCTGACTGTTCACTTCTCAGTTTTCAGATTTCCTAAACTCATGTATGACAGAAGACCATAAAGTCCTATATTACATGTGAATATTGTAATGCAACTTAACTATTCTCAGTGGCTTTGTTGGTTGCTGTTAATTAACACTTTATCACATTTTATCAGTTCTCTTTATAAAGTATTTAACAGTTTTACTCACTATATAAAATAGATCCATTAATATTCTGAACTCCTGTTGGATTGAAATTCTTGTTTATTTTGGGTTGTTGTATTTAGTCTCATTGTCCTGCTTGGATGGCCATTTTTGTATTTCTTAATTTACTGCCGTAGCATGAGAGAGTCTTTTGTATCCTAAGGGGCCCATGTGGTCCACAAGAGCGACCTTGATTGTCCTGGCCTCACAGTTTCAGGAATGTGTCCGCCTTGTTGCCCATGACACCTGTCAGTCACTTCCAGCTCGAGGCTGCTCGACCACCAGTCCACCTCCGGCTGAGGATGAAAGACAGATGGAGGGTATTGCATTATGCAGCTGCATGAATCAAACAGCTTAGGGAGGACAGGCAGTGGTTCAGACAGCTACTGTCTGCCGTTTAATCCAGAAATGACTCTGTTCCTTTATCGCTGATTGTATTAGCTTTATCAACAACATTTGCCCCTGGCCCTACTGTTTCATAGGCAGCTGTACATGCAGTGTTTTCCCTTGCAAATGATATTACACAGAGAGTGCTGTTTACCGGGTCCAGAGATGAAACTCATTCAGAAGCAAACTATGATGATTACTAATACTCTCCTGCATAATGGTCTAATATGCCTCCATCTATGACCAACCATGGAGTGAGACCCATTTAATTCAGGGCATCAGTGTAGAAATTGTTTTTCATCACAATCTCCACCTTGACATATTTTCATCTGCTTATTTTTAATGCCTGATTTATAGCTTGCGAGCTCTTTACCCAAAGAGGTCATGAGGCATATCAAAGGGGCTCACTCTTTCTCTCCTAGAAGTGAAAGTAAGTCACAGTGGGCTATTTTAAGTGGTTTATCTTAATCTCCCTTCCCACATTTTCTTCTGTAATTCTTCTTTTTTTGAAGTGCCTCGTTTAAGCATCTAATTATATCCAATCTGTATCTCTCCTCGCAAATGAATATTCCTGCTTTAACCGTCATTTCATGTAGATCAAACAACCGTTCGCTTATACAGTTCCTATATAAGCTATATTTAAGCTATAAGCTATATTCCTATATTTGCTTCCAACACATGATACAATCAGGCAGTTATTCAAACAAATATAGACATATATTCAACCAAAAATGTAAAAAATGTTCCAGTACTAAGTTGAATATAATTTATATAGTATTATATATAATAAAATAATTTGTCCTCGCTTAATTTTTGTGCCCGCCACTGTCAGTCTGTATTACAGCCAGTCACAGCTGTGTCCTCTGAACTAAGGTCACTGACATTGTAACCTTTCAAAGAGACATTAACAGTTTCACAAACAACTATCCCCACACACGCACCTCAGCTGCCACACTTTCCTTTCCAATATGCAGTTAAAATGGTTAAATAAATTAAATAGTAGATGGTCCACTTGTTTCTAAGATCCTCATAAATAGCTCCTTAATTCCAAAGAAAATGGGTGAAAGTGTTTCCAAAACTCGGAATCAACACAATTAAAACAAAAAAAAAGAACACAGCACACAGTGTGAACAGCACAGAATTCAACCTCTGCATTTAACCCATTCACCAAGTGAAGCAGTGGGCAGCCAGGAACACGGGGCCCGGGGAGCAGTGTGTGGGGGGGTACCTTGCTCAGGGTACTTCAGAGGTGCCTAGCAGTCTTGGGACTCGAACCCATGACTTTCTGATCTTAGGGCAAACGCCCTAATCGCTAGGCTACCAGCTGCAAATCAGGTAAACCGCACATACACTTTCATTTTTGAGAAAATCATCCTCCACTTGACGACAGCTCAACACTGTGGGTTTTATGCCTGGTATACATTGTACGATTTTTGATCACTGTGATTACTTTGGTCGTGGCTCCTAAGTGGTGCTTGTACGATGTAATCTGAGAGAGGTCCAAAGACAGTTGTTATCACAGTCTTGTGACCAAAGACTGCAATTATTTTCTGACTGATGACTATCTCCGTGTGTGTGCTGTTACGACCTACATCTACTGACCAGCCAATAAAAATGCAACATGAAATGACATGTTTATTAATGAGAAATCCAAACAACATGGAGGCGAAATGAAGGAATACCAGTGCACCGCCTCTTCTTTGGATTTTCCTCTTCACACATTAAAAATACAATTGCCAAAGCACAAGTTATCTTATCCTGTTCATGCACCACCAACTAACTTCCATTATAGCTTACCATCGTACATTTACACACCTTCATACCCATCCTGTAAACACGTTATACCCAAGTTTATTAGATCCATTTGCACAATGTAATTTGTAAGGATCTAATTAGATCTTATTTCTAGAGAAACAGAAACTGCAGGACATTGGAGGGTTTTACAAGAAACACAGGCCTTCAAGTGGAGCCATTAAGTACAGAGACATTTTATTGTTTAGGCTTTTGGTGGATAAGAGGTAACTTTTACTTAATGACCATTTTGTCTGACAAATCGAATAAATGAAAGGGGTTGTCTCTGACTTTTCCTCAGTACTGTAGATGTACTTCATGACTGTGACTTACCTTTCCGTCTTTGTGTTTCATGTCAGTGCGTTCATTTATCCCACGTGTGAGCTTTTGTTGCTTGTTGCCTAAGAAAAGGAAAACTTGTTTTAGGACAATTTGTCTGTAAGGAAATCTGAGTTAGACATAAAACATCATGGTTGGTGCACCCCTAGGAAACATAACAGATGATAACCACATATTTTTCTAAACCAAATATGCCATGCATTGACTGGCACCTTCACACACTTTCCACGTTCAGAGGACGGAATAAGAAGTGTGTCGGAAGTGCGTGGCCAGAATTACTCTTGGGATGTTTTGGATTCACAGTCTGCTCCTTTTAGATATTTCAGTCCTTTGGCGAACTGGGAGTCTGGAAACTTATCCTGTTTTAAACCCTTTCTGCCTGATGTAGACAGATGTGATCCAGACCGAAGCAGCGTGTCACTGTTTTCTCCCCTGATGGCTATCTCCCCGGTGGGCAAAAGACAAAAGATAACGGCCAATGCATATCAACACATTAATACTTTCACTGCTGTCATGGCACCCAATCTGTGCACTTCCATACGCCACAGCTGGCACTTTTGAGATGTCATCCCTATATTGGTTTGAATTGCATGGAACCATCTGGAGAGCTATGTTTTCTTTTCTTTGCAGTATGGAATTCAGCTCAAGCATGATGAATCAAACTCTGAACTAATACCCTTAAGTATTCCACAGCGCGGAAGCACGTTTTTTGGCAGGAAAAGTTAAGGGTGCAGTTGTTATTTTATCTTGTTTGACAGTCATGATTATTATATAGAACATCATAATGATGCTGTGCAGGCCACCTATTGACCAGAACATGTATACAATCCAGTGGCTGTTTTTTTATGAGAGTGTAAAGTGCTTTGAAGTAAAAAAAAGACATTCAAATTGAAAGCTCAATTACATCTAGGGTTCATAAATGACTAGGGTCCACCCTTCGGGACCCTTCATACTGCTTTATCCCTGACTCCGTCCGTACCCACCACCTTCTCACCTGCTGTAAGTTGAAAGTCAGCTCCTCAGTGGGTAGTAATCATTTCATTAAATCTCCCCTTGGAGACCCGTGTGGCCTTGGTGGCCAAATCCCAACACTGCTGTTGGCTAATGAGCAGAAAGGTCAGACAGTTGACCCACTCTAGAGATGCAGCTTTCTTGCTGTTCCCCTTTACTACCCCAGACAGATGCTGCAAAAAAAGGTAGCAGGCCTTTTTGTGACAGAGAGCGCAGGCAGTGCAGATGCTAAGTCAAGGTGTTCGCTTCCAGATAATTAAGACTTCACTTTTTCACTGGAAAACTTAAACAAGTTAGGGTGTTTCACATTTTCTGCTTATTCCAGCTTCTCAGATCTCCAAAGAATCATCACGCCCACCTGCTCAGTCTGTTCGGCTGTAATTTCTTTCCCCATTGTACAGTGAATGTGTTAAACAGCATGCTTAACGCTTGCCGTTTTGTGCAGTCAGTCCAGCAAAAAGCTCCGCGCACTCCTTGGAGGCCAGATCAGCACATTAAGGCAATAAGCTTGGCTTGGCAAGTTAATTTTCTGTAGCAGCCATCATATGGGCCCTCAATTTGGTAGTCTAGCAGCTTATTCTTTGAACCCTTCAAAAAGGGGTTCTGCATCTAATTAGATGGAATATTTTGTAAAATGCTTTTACATATTTCCCCAATTAACACATCACTGGGCGGAAGAGCCCGTTTCAAGGGTGAGAGATGCGAACTCTCGTCTATTCAGTTTTCACTTGCACACTTGTGTTGAGATGCCCCAGGCTTTTTATCTTTCTCCTCAGTAAAGTTTGCCATTTCCAAAGATTAATACTGCTTTTCCTCTCCCTTTTCATCCCCCTGTAACTCTCCGTTTGGTCTAATGGTCTTAAATGATTGTATTCCTCTGGCCTCCAGGGCACACCTTGATTCTCACTCAGAAAATACTTAACATCCCATCCCATTTTAAATCTACATCATGGCCTATAGGTTGGATTTATCATTATAATGACTTTTCTTGTAATCTTTGTATTTTCAGCAAAAGTAATCAAGCCAGTAATTTCCTGCCCCCCTTATCTTCAAATACAACCTAAACACTCCAAGCGTGTCTCAAATCCATGTCACTCATGTCGTGTCAACAGGCATCAAGTGTAATTAATGGTTTTCTTAATGATTTGTCAGTGCTCCTCTGCATCGGGATGGCAGTAGGCAAATAGGGGCAGCCTCAATAAGATGATGCAGCAGCAGCATCTGCAGTAGGCGATAATGCCATTATCTACGCTGCTCATAATAGTTCCACATTCTTTACGAATACTTACAATTTTGCTCCCACCTGGCTTTGGCAGATCACACTTGAATAAAGAAGGACCCATTGGAGTGGAATGCTGAAGCTTGCTCGTTTTCATTTGGTTCATTAGCGCATGTTTTTTTACTGGAGTTTGTAGCGAATAGGCTGGCGTGAAGGAGAGTTAGCTGTGCTGAGTGGAGGGAGCTGATAAGGAGGTGCGTCACTGCGGCAGGCTCTGCCAGCTAAAGCCTGGACCAAAAAATGAATGCATCTGAACGCATGTAGATACAGAGTAGATAATCCTGGGGTTTATATCGGAGCACGAGCAATATTGACATTTTTGAACTACAGCTATGCATACTGAAAAGCACATTTGTGCCGTGTGAGAAGTAAAGAAACAAAATTGAAAATTATTTCCATGTTTAAGGAATATTTAGGGGGAAGAATAAAGCTTACACAGCCCCCCCCCCCCCCCACCCCCACCCCCACCCCCTTACAAATATAGTAATCTGCTAAGAAGTGACCTTTTTCAGTTTTGCTGTGGAGGTACTAAGCTAATGTAGCTAACACGTATTGGGAGCTTTCATGTGCTAACAATGGAGTTGGAGAGCCATATTTTGATAATGGAATTGGACAGCTATGTGGTAGTCGTGGAGTTGGACGGGTGTGTTCTAAAAATGTGCGAGCTGTGGAGAGCCCTGTTTGAGCTGTGGAGTTGCGCTGCGTAATGACAGTTTACTGGTGTCGGTGCTTACGTTGCTAATAGAAAGTGGAGCTGGGAGCAGTTGGCACAATATCTTTTAAATAATTAGTGAGTTTGGCTTTTGTCCATTGTCTGTAATATTATAATTTACTAAACAATTCCCTTAACAGCTCGATGTGTGGTATAGGGCAAATGCCCGATTTAATTACGAGTTCTGCACAATGGTAATTTGGTAGGGCTTTTCTTTATTTAACCTCCATGCAGAGTAAAGAAGCAAACTTCAGACAGCGGACATGTTTTGGCAGACTGACTACTTTTGGGATGAGGGGAAATCTGTTTAAATTTCAGTGCCAAACTCTTCCTTTAAAGCTTTAAGCTAGGCTTCCCGGCCTTGCTTCTCTACTCCTCACTGCGTTGGAACCTGGTTTAAAAGAGTCCTAACTCCTCCATTCATGAGGACACCAATTAATTAGACACTAATCAATAGTGGCATAATGGCAGGTCCGCTTCTTTGGCTGTCAGGGTCTATAATGGCCTTTTTGGGTTTGATGAGATCAGTAACAGAAAGAGACTGTCGCTGCTTTGCCCTTTCTCTCTGAAGACAAATGTTGCAGTCTTTTGCAGTTTAAGTGAAGTTCATGCTGCATTACCGAAGTCCCATGCGTTTCAAAGCTTGCCTGTGATATGCAGCGGCTCAGTCACCTGTCAGCAGATCGCCCATCTCCGAGAAACAGGCGATGGATGAGCGAGAGCGAGAGAGACGTGTCACTTCCTGAACATGGTGTGACTCACTGCTGAACCATCACTCCTCAGCTCCTAAATCTCCATGGAAATTTGCCGTACCAGGGGAGGGAGAAAATGGAGAGCACTTTTCCTGCAAAATTAAGAGCAGATTATCTTCTAAGCCTCCACAAGTAGTGAGAGAGGAGTAGGAGTCTTGAAGGGAGAAAGTCACCAGCACTTTCACTGATACCGATACCAAGTGCAGTGTCAAAATGGACAGTTTATATACCACATTATTATGCACAGATGTCCTTCAGTGTGCTTTGCAAAGATAAAATAAAGATAAAATGAATGAGAATGATACATTCGGTAGAGAAGAATAACAATTCTGTACACTTTAACCAGAATTAATGCTGTGTTGGTCTAAATTGATTTATACTGTCACCCAGTGTGGAAATGTAGTACAGTTTTTACCAGCCGGCCAACACAATATGCTGAAGAACACAGCACTATATGTATAAAACACATATTATACTGGCTTTGCTGGTAAGCACGACATCTGGCCTATGCTGGATTTTCAAGCAGAAATATGGTAATAAGGAATCATGTTTATGATTTGATACGATATTTGAGCTTTTATTTCTTTACAAAACTCAGTAATATGCTCAAATAAAACCTTCTAATCATTTTTACTTGCATTCTTAAACTAGAGGTCCCAAAACAGATTCTTAGAATGGATGCCCAAGAAGAACCACTGGTGCCTTAAAGAACCAGATGTCCTCGAAAGGAAGGAAACTTAAAGTGGTTCCTCAGTGGCAACCCTTTAAATATTGTGTTTTGAGACCTTTTTTTTTTTAATCATCCAAAGCCAAGAGGAAAAACATCACCCTAAAAGTGCCCTAAATGTAGATGTCAATCCAGGCAGAGAATAGGATCCATGTTACAAAGAGAAAGTAAACAATGAAACAAATACATACATTATAACTATTATGTCGCCTCGTATTTAAAATACATACAAAATTGGTCGGTTCTTGTGTTGATTTTTCATTTTATTTACAGTGTGATCTTGACTAATCTCCCTTATAGAGTGCATTTCTTCACTTGCCTGTTAATATATGCTAGTGAGAACGTCTCCTATTCAGGTCAAATTACCATGCAAGTTGAATTCACCTATTTTATTTGAATTGTTTAACAGGCTGTAAAATAATTGATATAGACTTAAACTTTTGATTTATGGTGCAACACTGTTCCATAATTAAATTTTTAATTAGTGAACAACCCTGGGATAATTCGGCCATTTTTTTTTTGGACCGTTGATAGTGGTCCGATCAATATCAGTTTGAGACGGGCAAAGACTAGAATGTCATACAAAAGAAAGGAGGTGGTAATGTAGGGTGGTTTGAGACAAAGTGTTAACTGTCATCTATTATATTTGGCCAAAAACAGGTCATGGGCTCTTCTGTCCTTAGGACTTTCAGTTGTCACCAGAAATAGCAAAAGCATATTATAATTATGTTTTTATTTGAATTGTTTCTCACTTTGAAAGTGTAGATTTCAGATTTGTGTTCATAAGTATGTGCAGACCTTTTAAATACAGATTATAAGTACATGTAAGTAAAAATATATTTAACTGCTTAAAATGCTATAAAATTGTTTATATATCTGCATAATTCTGTTTAATCGTAGGGAACCTCAGGGTTGGTTGTTGCACTTTTCACTAACATGGCTGCGAACATTTTCATTGGAATGATGAGATACTAGACATGGTGAATGTGTGTCAACCAATCCTGTCGCAGTGCTGTATGTCACACAACATGGGGCGGATTGTCACAGCTATTAACCATGTGTTTTATTTATATATATTCATATAACTCACATTTGTGTATAAAGAATTATAAACGGTTTATTTACAACACTGTCCACATACCAGACTCTCTAATAATGACCAGGCAAACTGGAATTACTTTTATCCAAAGCGCCTTTCATTCTTTAACTACAGGGGGCAGTCTCCCTGGAGCAATTTAGGATTAAGGGTCTTGCTCAGGGACCCAGTGGTGGTGTGCTGAAGGTAGGATTTGAACCCATGACCTCTTGGTCTGGAAGCACGTATCCTACCCACTGAGCTACCTCCACCCCCCCAGGTAACCCACCCAGGGATAGGTAAGACAAATGAATGAAATCATTGCATGAATCTTCTTAATGAATGTCAAAGGAGTGTAAACAAAACAGTTTATGCTTTAGTTTCTGAGCCCAGTAACCATATACACGTCAACCAACCCCAACATGAGCATGACAGCTACACTAAAGGACATGCTAATGACCTTCACATTTAACGAAAGAACAACAAAATAATAACACAGACCATCTGACTCATTTCTGCACAGTGTCTTTTGGATATTGGTAGTATGGCCATCAGCAAGCCCTGTGACCTCCAACCCAGGTCACCCTATATAATCTATAGCAAACTTAATGACTTGTAACTTTCGACATCCAAGGAGGATTAAGATAGAGAAACATTTTTCACCCCAAAACATTTTTTGGAGTGCCAGAGGATGCTCAAAAATAAAAACACAAACATAGTAAATAAATACATAAAAATCTAAATGAACATACCACCCTTGCCTAACAGAATACAGGGGGTCCTCGAGTTTACAACGCTCGCTCCCATTCCCACTCTGCTTACACTGTTAGCCTCGCACGACTATGTGGGGTGAACTAGTTTGGCTGTGCGGTGGAAGAATACGCAGTAACACAGCGTATGAGTGAGGGAGTCTTCTTTTCCGTTTTCTGTGGCTTAGTTGTGTTTTTATGATTTTACAGCTGAGTTAGGATTGATAAGTCACTCAGGCTAGAGTGTATTTCGACTAACACCAAAATCACTGTCGAAGGACCCCCTGCACGATAACTTGAGGACCCCCTGTACAATAAAAGTATGAAAAATTCAGTAAAAAACAATAAACAAACTAAAATAGAGGGGTGGAAAAACAATATTAATAGTTGTGTTTGTAAGTAGTTTTTGCCCCAAAATGGAGAAATCTCGCTGTTTATGTTTGCAAGGCTCGTGTTTTCCCACTCAGTGTCTGCTTGCTGGAATAAATGTGTATTCAGCACACATTAGCTCCCACACTGTTGTTGTTTCTGGGTTTTATATATATGCCTGGTGCTGCTTGTGCAGTGAGAGTTATGGTCTAATATTTAATCTTTGTGAAATAGCCTTTAGAATCAAGATCTATAGCCTGGCCACTTCTAATATTGATTGTGTGTGTGTGTGTGTGTGTGTGTGTGTGTGTGTGTGTGTGTGTGTGTGTGTGTGTGTGTGTGTGAGAGGCAGAAAGAAGGAGAAAGATAGTGATATATCTTTTCCACTTCAGTACACTACTAATTCCTCACAGAGCAGCACTGCATCTTTGCAGGCACCAAAAATCACCCCATGGGCCGCATGAACGCTGAGCTTATTCATTCATTCTTCAGCAAAGAATGGCCTCTGGTGGGAAAAATCAGTAGCCTGTGTGCATCAGCTCAGATCAGCTGCGAAGGAAGTGGATGCTTTTATTGCTGTGAATGGAGAGTGATGAGGCATGGAAATCCTATTGTAAATGGAGTGGCTGAGGATGAACCTGCAGATTGTTTATAGATGAAGCAAAACGAAGCCATCAAGCAGGAGCCATGGAGGCCCAGTCCTGCCAGACCTGGTGAATAGAGCATGGATGTTTTATTGCACCTTCACTTTCCAACTTGCATGCCATATTCCATCATGCCAGCAACCAAATGGCTCATGAATGGACCCCTCTGTCATTATTAGACTGTAGTTTATGGAGATTATAGTTTAGCAGCTTAGTTTTGCTGCTTTGGTCTATAGAGGGACTGCTAAAACCGGATATTTTCATAGTAAATTATTCATGTGGCACCAGCGCGGTGGTGCAGAAGGTCCTGAGTTTGATTCCCGGTCAAGTCTCCCCGTGCCTGTGTATCTTTGACTATGGGAAGAAACCTGAGTACCTGGCACAGACACAAAAAAAATGAATTGAAGATAACAAATGATGGTGTGTGTGTCTGACCTTTAATGGCCTGGCAACCGGTCCAAGGTGTTTCTCTGCCTTATGCCCAATGAGAGCTGGGATCTGCTCCAGCACCCTCCATCTTCCTGGTTAAGCAAAAGTGATTTGGATAATGAATAAATGACTAATCTATTCATCAGCTTAAATGTGGCCTGTGAATGTGAATAGATGGTTGACACCTTTGGTTTTTCAGTCTGTCTTTGAATTATAAGAACTTCCTTGCTGATGGATTTTGCTTGTCAAATCTGTTTCTCGTTACTTCTTTACTCGTCAGTGATGTGTTTGCTTTGTTTTAGAGATAGGAATTGCCTCAGCGTGAAAAGACTTGCTGACATTCAAACAAATTTTAAGAATGAAAAACTATTTGATTGTTTTGATGTACCCTGTCATGGTCACTGCTGAAGCAAAGCCAGGACTAGCGTTTCAGGTTACAGACCAAAGCACAAAACGCTCATGCTTACCAAAAAGAATCAATAAATTGTTAAGTGATGCTGGCCCTTAAACTGTAGTAAGACTCCAACACAATAATGCCAGTAACATTAGGACAATTTATTTTGCATGGAATCTGTTCTCAATACTTGCCTCGTTACCACGGTTCCTTTACTCCAGTAGTCAAAATTAGCCATTTAAATGATTTGATTTCACAGCTTTAGATACAGCTGGTCCTGTAAGGCCTGTCAGAAGCTCTGGTGTGGAGATGGCCACTTAAGAGAGACTGAGGTTTGGCCTGTGTACAACTTGACATTGCATTAGTATTCAAGAGAAGCCGGCAGACCCATGGGTAATGCAAATATTGTACAAGCTCCGGCAAACGGAATATCCGATTGCTCTTCCTCGGCCTGGCCGGATAGCGATGTAACCAAATCTACAGGAGCTGCTGCTTTCTGGTTTTTCAGATGCTTGTTTCGGGTTTAAATGATCGCTTCATTCAATTTGTGCTGAAAGAGTGACTGTAATTCTCTTAATCCAAGCTGTTGATGTCATAAAATGTGGTAACAGACCTTTTTTCCACTCACTGATGACAAATCTTGTAGCAGTAGCTCATGAATTGACATCAGCACTCTGCCTGCAGGCACTTTGTCATCTCTCGCTTGAGAAAAGAAATGTTTTTCTTTTTGTGAATGCTTCATCAAACCTCTCGCCCAAATCTATCAGTTCATTTCCTCACTGTTGTCTGTCAGTCTTGAACAGTCCGCATGGCAGACAGCCGAGCGCATCTGGGTGTACCGAGGCAACGGGCAGCACATTGATTCTGTGTTCAGGACTGACACCTCTGCGGCTGCCTCCTTTGACGCAGAATCGATTTCTTTTTCAGAATGCAAGCGGTAAAGCAGCAGTGCTGGAGCCTCCCCACTCTCCATACGTTCAGTTCTGGCTCGATGCTTCCCATTCCTGCCAAGGGAATTCCAGCTCTGTTCGAATAAGGCGCTTCTTCCTCCTCGCAGCAGAGCACTAAAGAGAGTGAGCGAAAGGAGGGAAGCCGCAGCCCCCTCTCATGCTCTCCCTCGCCATCTGTTTGTTTGTGAAGGCTCTGTCTACTCTGTTGGTGTGGAACAGCTTTCGTTGGGCGGCGGGGACGATCAGAACCCCCTGCTCGGGATGGGGCTGGGGACCAGCTGCGGCAACCAGTGGAGTGGCATCTAGGCTGTGGTTCCCTTTTGTCCTCTTCACTCACGCCTCAGAGTGGACCGGCAGCACCTCTCATTCTTTAGAGCTGGAGTGCAGGCGTGAGAACTTGAAGTGAAATTGAATCTTTGGAAAAGAAGTTAGACCTAGGTTCAGACTTAAAATGATGCAGGCCCACAAAGGGCCCAACCATTATGAACACTGTGTGGCTGATACCAATTTGAAAGACCTAAAAGTTCATCGTTAATATTAGCTGACATTATTTACTGTTTTTTTTTTTACTTTTATGCTCAGGTTTCTCAACCACTGGGCCGCGGACCAATGATGGGCCCAAAAAACCTTTTTTATGCCGTGATTGGTTTGTTATTAAAACATCATTGGTGTATTATTACAATTCATTAAATGGCTCGAAATCCACTCCTAGATCAGTAGAGCGACGCAGACAGAGAGACGCTTCGCTGTGCTCAGTCGGAAAAACGTGTGTTTTTCTTTGTGTTGAAACAAAGCGAGTTGTTTTATTGTGTTTTGAGCGTGTTTTGTTGAGTGTTTGGTACGCCTGGCCCGGAATTCTTATTGTTTGAACCAAATGGTGACCCGAGGGGTGGAGCCGACAGTGTGAGGGGCGGAGCCGAGAGTGCGAGTTGGTTGATGAACCTTTTGTACAGAATGAATGGGAGAGAAGTGGTGTTGAAGCAGTTATTGATTTATAATTCTGTGGTAAAAATAAGGATTTCTCCAAACAAAATGGCCTGTTAAACAATTCATTTTTCATTCTTTTGAACTCAAATTCTGAACATAAGTTAACAAGACCTGTGGCTGTGGGTTTTCAGTGTCAGAGAAAAAGAAAATGCTTCTCACAGGGACGATAAGGATTGCTGAATTCGAAGAGGTTTGACACGAGAATAATATAAAATCCGGTGTTCCATCCTGTGTTGCTATTTGAAAATTTGAACAAAATTTGACATATTTTACTTCTCTGGCACATGAAACTTATCTTCGAACTCCAACCACAAACAGTAATAGCTTTGTATGATGGAACTGTGATGTTTTAAAGTTCATACTGTAAATTCCAAAATGGCCGCCAAAATAGGGGTGAAAGATAACAGTGGGCCTTGGCAACATGCTGTGATGGATAGGTGGGCCTTAATGCCAAAAAAGTTGAGAACTATTGCTTTATACTATATTTAATTTTTTTGCCCAAATAACCGAAAGATTACTTTAAATGTATTTAAGGTGGATATATATATAATTATATAAAATGAATCTATTATATATAAAATTAATCTATGCCCACCACTAATATATA